>JASAUF010000602.1:4770000-5213173 GCA_030180095.1 Magnolia changhungtana
CAATACTAGCACGGGGCGGACGTCAACTTGTCCTTCGGCTCCTTAAAAGCGCCTCCGCCTTCTCATTCCGGGCGAACTTCGGGTCCTTCCGAGTCGGCGAGACAACGGCACTGGCGATCTTCGAGAAATCCCGAATGAAACGTCTCGTAGTACCCGGCCCGGACAAGGAAACTCCTCACCTCGAATCGATCGGTCAGCCAATCTGACACCGGCTACCTTAACAAGGTCCACTGCTATCCCTTCCTTGGACACTACATGTCCTAGGAACTTGACTTCCTCCTGCCAGAAGTCGCACTTCTTACATTGCGTGAACAACTGGTTCTTCTTCAGTGTATCCAATACCGCTCGCAAGTGCTCCTCGTGCTCCTCCCGACTCGTGGAGTATATCAAGATGTCATCGATAAAGACGATGACGAATCGGTAAAAGAAGGGCCGAAATACCCGGTTCATCAGATCCATGAACATGGCTGGTGCGTTCATCAGACCGAACGACATCACCAAGAACTTATAGTGCCCAAAGCACGTCCTGAAGGCTGTCTTCTGCACGTCCTCCTCTCTCACACGCAGCTGGTGGTACCCTGACTGAAGGTCAATCTTCGAGAAATACTTCGCCCCCCTCAACTGATCGAACAGATCATCAATCCTGGGCAAAGGATACTTGTTCTTCACCATGACCTGGTTCAACCTACGGTAATCAATACACAACCGTAGCGACCCGTCCTTCTTCTTCACGAACAACACGGGTACTCCCCAAGGAGACACACTAGGTCGAATAAAACCTTTCTCTACAAGTTCGTCAATCTGTTTCTGCAGCTCCTCCATCTCACATGGAGGCATACGATAAGTCGGCAACGAGATGGGCGTCACACCAGGCGTAAGGTCAATCGTAAAATCAATCTCACGCCGAGGAGGTAAACCAAGGATAGTCTTAAACACGCCTGCAAATTCTCGAACCACCGGCGTACCATCTACTGTCGGACCATCAATCAGCACAAGTAAAGCAGCATAACAATCAACACGGCGGGGCAACCGGCCTGCCCGGGGAACGTGAAAGGCGTGCCGTCGGGTCCATGGCGAGTCACGATCCGAGTATCGCAATCTATCTCCGCCCTCATCTGGTGAGCCAATCCATACCAAGGATAACGTCGTAGTGCCATAGTGGAGCAACAATGAGGTCGACGAGCACCGTGTCTTGCTACCCAAAACTACCAGAGCAACCCTCGCATAATCGTGTGACATCCGAACGGGTCCCCGTGGCCGTAGTGAGTCTCATTCCTTAGTGGGAATCGTATGCAAAGATAGGCGTTTCACCGCCCCACAAGAAACAATAGAAGTGGTGGACCCGGTGTCTACCAATAAAGAAACAGGAGTGCCATGAATAAAAGTCGTGCCCTCGAAAGCCGTCGGGCCGAAACCGACGTCTCGGGTGCCTCACCACAAGCGTATGAACGCGAGCCTCGCTGGCGGGCGGTTCGGTGAGGAGCCAAGGGTCGGCTGTGGCGGCTTTGAAGGACGGCACGGGAGGTCGGAAGAAGGATGTGCGAGGAACGGTCTGTAGTGGCGGGCGATATGGCTGTGGATAAGGGCGACCCAATCTCTGCGGTGGCGCAAATCCGCTAGCCCTCATGCGCGAGAAGCAGCTCTCAGCAGGGTGTCCAGGTTTCCCGCAAAACGTGCAGGTCACCAACGGGCGTCTCATAGGAATAACTGGCGCTGCGGCCCTAGGGGGAGAATCAGCCCGAGGCCTCTTGCCTAAGATAGGCCTGCTCTGTAAATCTGTCGCGGTCTCGCAACCATAGTACCACGTGATCTGGCCAAACGGTCCACATCCTGCTCGGCCGTCATAGACATGTGGACCAACGCCGCATATGTAGGAATACTGTGGCAGCATATCCTCGACCGTATCTCCGGTCGCAAACCCAAGGAGAAACGACGCATCCGCATCTGCTCATCCACCAGTATAGTCGGGACAAAGCGGCCCAACTCTGTGAAGCGGTGCTCGTACTCCGTGATCGTCATGCCTCCCTGCCTGAGGCGCAGAAACTCTTCCTCCCGCTCATGCCGATACGTCTGCGGGTAGTACTTCTCGTGGAACCGAGACTCAAAGGCCTCCCAGGTCCACACGAAATCTACTGCGACGGTGCGCAGCACTCTTGTCCACCATAAACTGGCCTCCCTCTCAAACATGAATGCGGCCAGCTCCACCTGCTCTGCCTCTGAGCAATGTAGCATCCGAAGCATCTTAGAGATGCGGTCAAGCCAGAACTCTGCCTCCTCGGGTCTGTGAGAACCCATAAATGAGGGAGGCCTCAAGCGCTGAAATCGCTCGAGTAAACCACGAGTCGACCTCACCGGTAGGGGTGCGACGGGTGGGGCGAGGCACATCCTCAACCCGAGCGGGGGCCCGAATGCTCATCGGGGTGTGCAGATGTCGTAGGTGGAGTCGCACTACCACCACGGGACAAGGCCTCAGCGATAGTGGCCATAAGCTGCTTGGTGTTGGTGGTCTTCTGCTACATCTGGCTGGCGATGCATCATCATCATCGGTACTCAAACCTATCGATCGACGGAGCGACACGAGAGTCATCTTTGCGCGAGAAGAAGAGACGCCGATCTTGCTCATGGACCGGGGCGTATAAGGTGGGCTGTCCACCGATAGGACAACAACAGAGGCGTCGGAACCTAACCCTCGGTCGCGGGACCACTACTACGAAGGAGTCGGTCCATAGAGCCGGTCGGACGGAGATGTGCCGTGCTCGCGTATCTTGTCGAGCATGCCCTATACAACATAGGGTCTGACATTTGTGAGATACTGACATAATACACTCCATAAAGCACTTAAGCATTCCACACATCATCAAAACAAAAGAGGCTATATGCTTTTCATTTACCCAAAATTGTCATAATACATGAAAGACAGAGTTACATGAATCACGACAGAATTCACATCATAGCCATTACATCCACTACATCAAACACCCAAAACATGTTACTATCTACTACTTCATCTACATGAAAGCATAAACCGCCTATCGCGATAACCAAAGCAAACACAACACATAACAACATGGATGACTAAGCATCCGAAGTAGGCGGTGGAGGAGGAGCATTCTTATCCTGCGCACAGCACAGGATGGCCTTCAACGTACGGGACATCTTCTTGAAACTCTTCTTCATGTAGGCTTCATTCTCTTCAAGCTTGGTTCGAACTTGACCAATCTCAGCCCGAACTTGTCCAACTTCTTATTGCAGGGCGGCTTGTCCCTCCTCAAGACGGGCCAATCGCACATCAAAAGCATCTCGATCCACACCCTGCTCCTGAGCCGCAGGGGGTGAACTTCCCTCGGTATCCTGACCCTCAGATTCTTCTTCTGTATGTCATCACCACGCTCCTCATCACTCTCGGCTGGAGGTCAACACTCTCCTCGCCGGCGCTATCAGACTCATCTCCGGACTCGTCGAGTCGTGCTTGCCGTTGAGGGCCGATCTTCATATTCACGAGTGTCGCTTCACTTATGACCGGACCGGTGCAAGATCCTCCATATTCAATCGCAGCCTACATCACGAGCCATCCTGCGGATCGGGCGGCCAAATGGGAGCGAAAGATCGTTCTGAGGAACGAACAACATGAACTATACGGGATAGGATGAATGTGGGCGGGCATATGTTGTCCCCGCGTCCCATCTTATACGAAAGTCCACCATCAATCTAGTACATTCGTGCGGTTACCCCACCGTGGGTATACATTGTATGTGAAAATGTGATGGAGTAAATGGAAGTCTTCGGTCATCTTTGTCGCCGCAATACAATTTCCTCGCTTCAAGTGACCCGGCGACCACAGAGAAATCGCGTGCGACGATCCCTTTCCGCGCACTTCTAGAGAAGTCATCACTAGGATGCACTTGACCAAGCGGGATCTTCGTGATTCGAACCACCTCATCCACAGTGATTGTGCGCCTTATGCCCCTCATAGAGACGATGGCGAAGAGGCTCTACTGATGAGTCCACGATGTGAGCATAGAAAGCGCGAACCGTGTGCTCACATGCGGGGGACTCGCCTTCAAAAATAGAATTCCATCCGATATCCACCAAGTGGTCCATCATCGGGTGTAGGCCAAACATTCTTTCATCCACATGAGCTTCAAACACAACCTTACGGCCCATGGCGCTCCATATTCAATGCCTATCGGATAAGCATTTCTGGCGGGATGGTCAGGATCTAGGTCTCGCTTCGACCTAAACTCCCGCACGGTGCTTGTGCCGGCCCCAACATCGGATCTTCTTCGGGAATGGGCTGGCCTACTTGGGCCGGCATCATCGGCCGCGGTTTTCCTCTTTCCCATGAAAGATAGGACGAAGGAAATGGAGAAAATGGTAGCCACCACACCAAGGAGGGCCATGGAAAATTGCCAAAATGGGGAAACAAGGGGCTGATCTCTTTGATCCCCACAAACAAGGATCCAATAGGTGTGGAAGGGGCACTAGAGGTAGGATATGAAGAAGGAACAAAAAGAAAATGGAATGGGTTAGGAGATTACCCGATTTTGAGCTCCAAGGAGGGGTATGAGAGCTCCAACTTGTGAAAATGGGGAAAGGAAGAAGCAAGGGCTGTGGTGGAAGGTAGGGGTGTATGAGTTATGGAAGGAAATGGGAGATTTGAAGGTTTGGAGGGATGGGTTTTGAGGAAAATCGGAAATGGGGGTGGAGGTGCTTGAAAAGAGGGTGAAATGAGAGAAAAGGGTGCTCCAGCCCCTTAAAACCCAAACCTAATGGAATTCCACACGTGCCAGGGGGTAGAGGGGGCTGGTCCGACCAACCTCAAGCTTGGAAACCCGCCGGAAAACTGACCGGACCGCGGTCCGCCGCCGGTGTCGCGGCGCCGCCGCGGTTGGACTTGGCCGGAACCGCGCCGCCGCGGTGGGGCTCTATTTGCCACGTGTCCAGGGTGCCAAATACACCCTGATTCAGTCTGGGGGGTTAGTGGATTAACGTGGAGGGGCCCCCAACTCAGTTTAGTGCCAGAACGGTTAGTTCCGGTAAATTTCTGATCTAATCTGATTTTTCCTAATTTTTAACGACTAATTTTTGGTGGATTGTGACCTGGACACGTCAATAGACGGTCTAGGAGTGACTTGGGGTCCATAAGTGCGGTCGGGATCGAGTACGAACTCGATCAAACTGTCCATTTGCAATGAACTTCGCCGAACGGCGAAAATCGGGAGACCCTAAGACTGTTGCTAGGTTTTGCGCACCCTCCTAAGTATAATGCGTCAGCGTACGTAGTGGGGACATAACTCAGGTCCGGTTTAATTAAAATCATTCTCTGATACCAACTTGTAACGCCCTGAAATTCGGGGGTCGAGTATGAACTCAACTTAGAGTTCAACGCATCACTTATGCAACATACACAATGATGGTTAAATGTTGTGCGAGTTAGCGCAATAAACATGAATGAGATTATACCAAAACGAGTAATTCATACTCAGTTCAATTGTATAAAGGCAAGCGGAAGGCGAAATTTTATATTAAAATATGTAGAGTATCAAAATTTTGTGAACTTGAGTATGAGTACTAGCGAGTACCAATATACATGTATCGTTTCTAAGTCAAAAATCAAAAGACAACTCGTAAATAAACCCTGGAATCCCCGCGATGCGGTCGGCCTAAGCATAGCCGTCAGTCTTGCATAAAGGAGAACTCCTCTGATCCTCCTCGAAGTCGAGCTCGGCTCGACAGGCGTCATCTACACTGTGACAGTACGGTGGGTGTTGCAAACAGATCCGTAACGTGGGAGTGAGTAGCTAACTCAGTGGAACAATAAAGCATAGGTTAACATGTTATCAAATCAATCAACCAGTAATGATAACGCAGTACAATTCAAACATTTCTAACTACTCTTGTTAAATGCAAAAATGATATGACAAGATGTTGTATGCCCTTGCCAAACCACCCTCAAGTGACATCATCTTACGTTCGCGAATGCTAACTCCCTCAGTGCGCAACATCTACAAAGCACATGCGGTGCGATGATGCTCATGATTACCAAGTTTTTATTAATCCATTTCAACCAGCAGTATTGGGAAACTAAGGTACCTCCCTTGTATCATTCCCAAACATGATCCATTCTAGGGTCGTCAATCCTAGCTAATCTCATACGATATTATGGTTTGAGAAGCGTAGTGAAGGCATCGCAAAGGGCTCGTCACCGTCAGCGCGGATACTGAGATCTCACCGTATGCGGCTCAATTCTTGGCCGTCGGCTCAAGTACATATCTCACCGTACTTGGCTCAATCACTAGCCGTCGGCTCAAGTACGGGTCTCACCGTACTCGGCTCAACTCATACTCTAGTTCTTGTGAAAGACTCGTCACCAATCACGGACACTTGGAGTATACTCGAAGATACTACGGAGGACTCGTCGCCGTCGGCACGAGCACGGGTCTCACCGTACTTGGCTCTCGCCAGTAAGTATCGACGGCTCGAATATAGTGTCCCATACCACCATAATCGGCTCACGAGTTTGGTTGCGCAATGGTCACTACGGGGAGGCACATGACCCCGGCGTAGGCCGACGGCTCGACCACGGTGTCCCATACCACCATGCCGGCTCATGCGTCTTAGCGGATCGAGGTACCATGGTTAACGGGATCGCCACTTGGTAAGTTTGGTACCCTAGGTTCAAGCGTGGCGACCGAACATGGTGAACATACATATACACATATCGGTTTGCTTTGAGCACGACTAGCTCGAGCGCACCACAAGTTGAGCGATATGGAGCGCAAAAGCACTCCGTGTGGCCAACCACTATCGCCAACAGAAGTACGACTCGGGTTCGCCAGACACGTCCGTTGTGGCGATATGAATCTCGCCACAACCGCAAGTCTGCAGTACCGAATGTTTGGACTATAGGCATAGTCCCAAACTCAAACGATTGTAAAGCATGAAGTAAAGCATGTTAGCAGGCATATTATAAAGCATGAAGTAAAGCATGTTATAAAGCATGTTATAAAGCATGTTGTAAAGCATGTTGTAAAGCATGTTATAAAGCACTATACACATAGGGATACAATTACATACGCATCACAAGTGAGTGGTTATAGCGAACCACCGCATAGAGGGGACCCTACATGTCTCTAAGGGAGTTGGGAATTCCATATCAGCGTCTATCTAAGGCACTAACACCCAAGCTTCTACGCACACAAGCATGTACACCAAACACTTAGAGTGTGCGATTCCAACATACATAACGTATGTTAGCAATTGCGGATTAGGGCTATTCTTTTGCCAAGCGGTTAATTTACCCGCGTATATCATAATCATACAACAAATAATCATGACAATTACATTTCCAAATTTTACACATATGCGGTATTTCTAGAATACGCAATTTCAACATACTTGACATTTACAAGGAACATGTATTTTGGCGATTCCTTAGCCAAACTAGTATTTTATACATATATTGTATAATCATACATTAAATAAACATGTCATACATTTTTCCAAAAAAAATACATATACGGTATTTCTAGAATATACAATTTCAACATACGTAGCATTTACACATGAACATGTATTTCAGCAATTCCTTTCACCAAATTAGTATTTTATCCATATATCATATAATAATACATTAAATAAACATGTCAAACGTTTTTCCAAAAAAAATACGTATACGGTATTTCTACGTATACTTAGAGTATGTGAAATTCCAATTTCTACAACGTTAATCGAAACAGGAAACGGAAAGTACTTTGTACATGTGCAATTGCAAGCAGATCATGAATCTACCATTATCTGACATTGAAAGCGTTGAAAACCATAACTTATACACTTAAAGTCCTCACCTTTGCCTTTTGAAACTCAACGAATCAGCAAGGGTAGTAGAACTTCCGTATACGGGAGTTTTCTAGCCTAAAGAGCGGAATCGGTTAGTTGTTACATAGCCTACAACGATCCTACCAAAATTCAGACCTAGGGTTAGGGTTTCTTACCTTCAAATGGGATGGATACCGTAGGAAAGCGCCTAGAACAGGGCGGTGTAGGCCGTGTAACAATCCAAAGCAGTAGGAGGAAAATCGGCAACAAACTCCAAGCCTTTCTCTCTCTTTTCTCTCTCTCCCTCTAGGGTTAAAATCCCAAATTCGTATGGCTGTGAGAGGGGCTGTTCTAAGCCCCTTTTATAGCAAAAAACATTCGAAATTAGACTCAGGTTCAAGAGGTGCTTGCTAGTATAGGATATTCGTCACTTTTCCGGCTCAAAGGGAGGTTACGGTGGCCCTCCTTGAACCAAACGTCGACTTAAGCTCACCATCTATGGATCTACGTGGGATTACGTTTTTGACTCGATCGGATTCCCGGATCACACGTGGAGGACCACTTTCGGTTCGACGGTCGGTGGGCCACGATCGATCGAAATTCTAAGTACATGTAAATGTTCTGAAATTTTTCTTAATCAGGGTGTAATTTGGTGCGATTCGACGGTCGGGTTACTTATCTTGACGCGTCAACGAATCATGCGGATCACTATTCCGGATATTTATTTTGGCATGGGAATAGTGTTTTCACACTCCCTCGCTCCGAATCGAAACGAATAGCCGTGGAACATCGGATAGAGCTAATTTTGAGATGATTGTTAAGCCCGGTGGGGCGGTCCTAGTTCCTTAGCTTCGGGTTAATCGGACTCCGATGTGCGATCTAGACCCTAATACGAAGTTTCGTTTCATTCAGAAGCAGACGGGAAATGAGTTTGGTTCTAAACTTTAGGGTAACCTAGCGTCAATGATTCTGCAACTTTTGGGTCTTGCAGATCATATTTAAAGCGATCCTAACGGATTTCATGACTAATTGAGTTTCGTATTTAGTTAACTTTGTTAAATTTCTAAAGTATTTAATCCTACGTGATTTCTGGTCAAGGTGGTACTCGACCCAATGTACGGAAATTTTCGGGTCGTTACAACAAGTGGAATCGACCTCGATAAGTGGAATCGGCCTCGATAATCGAAATTGGCCTTAACAATCAGCCTCGACAAACAGAATCAGCCTCGATAATCAGAATCAGCCTTGATAATGAGAATCGGCCTCAACAATCGAAATCGGCCTGGTCAATCGGAATCGTCATCGATAAGCGGAATCGGCCTGAATAATCAGAATCAGCCTCGACAATCGGAATCGGCCTCAACAATCAGAATTGGCCTCAACAATCAGAATTGGCCTCAACAATCGGAATCAGCCTCGATAATCAGAATTGGCCGAACAAAGCCTAAGGGAAGGTCATAATGTGGTCATTTAACCATCATTTCCCATCAATGTGGACATTTAACTAACATCGCCCCTAAGGAGTGGCCCTCATAGGCCCAAACATATATAGTGGGCCCATGGCCACGCACAAGGGCCATATATATCACAATGGGCCTCACTCAAGGGGCCACATATACATTACATCGGGCCTAATATACATCACCATATACATCACAATGGGTCAGAAATACATCATAATGGGCCACATCTATGGGCCAGAAATACATCACAATGGGTCGTATCCATGGGCCAGAAATACATCATAATGGGCCTCGGCACATGGGCCATAAGTTCATCACATTAAGCCTTGCCCATGGGCCTCGAATACATCACAACGGGCCTCGTCCATAGGCCTTGAATACATCACAATGGTCCTTGCCCATGGGCCTTGAATACATCACAATGGTCCTTACCCATGGGCCTTGAATACATCACAATGGGCCATAACCCATGGGCTTCGAACACATAATAGGTGGGCCCTACACATGGGCCTAATACAATCAAGTGGGCCTCATACTTGTGCCTCAAATATATCTCAATGGGTCTCAACCCATGGACCCCAAATACATCTCAATAGGCCTCAACCCATGGGCCCCAAATATATCACAATGGGCCTCAACCCATGTGCCCCGAATACATCATATTGGGCCTCAATGAATGGGCTGCAAATACATCATATTGAGCCTTATACAAGGGCTTCATATACATCACATCAGGCCCTTCCAAATGGGCCCCAAATACATTCAATGGGCCGTATCAAATGGGCCACAACAACTACACCATTCATCCATCCATGGAGATCATTTTAGAGCATTATCCAAATAATGAATCATATCAAAAGATCATCTGGACCATACCACAAAAAATAGTGGTGATAGTGATCAAAAGGTTAGTTGGACCACATCACAAATAGCAGTGGAGACAATGATTTCCATTGTACAAAATTTCATAGGGGCCATCATATCATGTATTTAGTCACAAGGACCTGAACCAACCTGAGAAATAAATATCATATTAGTCCAAAACTTCTATGACCTAAAGGGGTTTCAATGGTAGATGTCCAATCTCCACTGTTTTGGCAGTGTGGTCCACTTAATAACTAGATCTGTTTTATTTTTCATCCCAAGCCCTAGGATAAGCTGATCAAATGGATGGATAGTTTGGATGGAACACATCCATCAGAGTGAGATCCACGTACGTGGCCCACTTAAGACTAGCTCGCCAAATGGATGGACGTTTTGGATGTAATACATCCATCAGTGGTGGGCCCCATCAGTCACCGTCCAGATGGACGATGGATAAAACACATATATCTGTGGTGGATCCCAGCTGTTTGGGAGGCTACATGGTGTGGATTACACCACATAAGTAGGGCCTCATGGCACTGTCCAGATCCATTTGGACGGTGCAGATATGCATTAAAGGTGGGTCCCACGAAACTTGATGACTTCTCTGCAGTAGAAAAATGCTGCTTGGCTGCTGTAGTCTAGCCAATCCACTTCAAAAAAGGTGGGTCCCACGTGGGGCCTACCATAACGTATGATATTATATATAATATAATATTATATTTAGATTATATTATAATATATATTAATATATATATATATATATTAAAAGAGGGAGGGGGGCTCCAGCGTCCAGGTATGCTGGACGGACAGCCTGGATGAAGCAACATATATCTAGTGGGTCCCACCGTCCTAAACAGTGGACGGTGTGGATAAGACCCATACATCACGGTGGCCCACATGGCAAATGAACGGCTTGGACAATACATCAAAGTGGGTCCACGAAGCATGTTGAAGTCACACAACAACTATGGCTGCACCATCCAAACGGTGTCCAGCACCATCCAAGCACCAGACGGTGTGGATGAAACATATACAACACGGTGCTGTCCACCGTCCCAGCTAGATGACTAGATCAAAACCATGCATTAGGTGGGCTCCACCGTCCCAGCTGGACGGATGGATGAAACACATATCAAGATGGGCTCCATAGTGATGAACAACAGCGTAGATACAACACACACATTACGGTCCGTCCCACCACCTGGACAGCAAACTGGATGGACGGTGGGGACCAAATACGTGCATCATAGTGGGGTCCACAAAATAGGGAGAGAGAGAGAGAGAGAGAGAGAGACACGCAAGAAGGGGAGGGCCCCAGCCACTATGGGCCCTCCCTATACAATGCATACATCAAGATGGGTCCCACGACAAGTGGTGTCACTCCCTAAACCAGGAGATCGGACTCACAGAAATCCCGATCACCGAATCTGGTGCCAACAGGCTCCATATTACCTCATTCTTAGCTCCCAGCGCCCATACGCCAAATTTCGATCCTGGGATCCTACAAGGAGGATTTTCCAACGTACATTTATCTCGTAATAAGCATAACCACAAGTTTACCTAAATCACAAAGGCAACATCATCATCACATATCTACTAATATAATCATTTGAATACAATGCCGAAAGGGAAATACATATATCAAAAATCAAAGCTCCAGAGGTCCATTGCATGCTCCAAGCTCAACACTGCCGCAACCTATGCCACCTGCACGCATCTATCATATATAAGCTTATAGAAAGCTTAGTGGGTGGTGAAAGTGTGTGCGCAAGGTAAGTGCCAAGTAAGTAATATTAGAGTAATCAGAGTAAGCGAAAATACTGACAAGATCATGACTCATACAATATCAGACTAATGCGAAAACATGCTGATAGGCCCATAAATACCATCAACCTCATCCAGGCTATGTGATGTAAAAAATATAATAAACCAATATCATGTACTGAAGAAGCAATGCAATATGCAAATCATGCAAATCCGTCTAGGCCATATAAGTGCAGAAACAAAGCAACCCAGAATGCCATATACCGCGGATGTAATGCAATATGCGATGCGCATGAAATGACCAAGCTGGAGTGTGAAGTCGGGATGATAGTACGTAGTATCGCAAGCTACAGGATCCACCATAAGGGACTTCTATCCAAACCAGTCCTATACCTAAATTTGGATAGTCAGAATCAATGTGGTAGGCTCCTGATCTCAGGTTAGTAGCGCGCCCCAACCGAAATCCTAGCCATTGCAAAGGTACACATAACAAATAGTTGCGCACCACCAGCCCGAGTGGATAGTGAATGAATGAATGAATGAATGAGTATGCAATACCTGCTCAATAAGTCCACATATTAGTATGGTTCTTCTCTGTGATCATCACCGGGATCTAGTACACTCCACATGCAAATCGTCGCCCACTAACGCGCAACCATGCAAGTGGAAGAGACCTCACTATCCGCCTGGCCGGTAGTCAGCCAATATCTACCTGGCACGTCGATAGCAGACCCATTCCCGAGCTGGTCAAACTTAGCCTAGCTATGCCCCTTACTCTCGAGCGGGTAAGGGAACACCCCCTCCCAACCGACCACGACATAGTAGGAGACGTGGCCTCCTGGTATTCGGCATTAGGGCGCTCATGTATCCATTCGGTCTTGACGTTGGGGTCTCTGCTGACCTTAGAGGTTTAGGAATTTTCACCCAGGGCCATTTATGGTAGCCCGATGCTAATAACAGCTTTTCGGTGTCCCATCTAGCCATCCATGATATACCTATGGAGGCTACGGCCCCGATGTCGCTAGGGCGTACAATAATCACAACACACAATGTGAGATGCATGAGTCATACAATCCAGTCATGCATCAATCATGCGCATACTGTGCGCTCATGTGAGATAACCTCCGCCTATTAGGGAGTCTCATAACAACGTGCCCAATGACGTATGCAATGGTCAACCACATCTCATAACAAACATGTAAATGATGCGTATGGGCATGTATCATGATGCTATCTGTCTCATACTCATAATCGGTATTGACAATCGACCTCGACATTGTGGACATTTTACCAACATTACCCCTAAGGAATGGCTACATAGAGCCTAACATATAGTGGACCCATGGCCTCACACATGGGCCTAATATACAACACCATGGGCCTCACTCAAGAGCTTAATACACATCACGATGGGCCTCTCACATGGGCCTAATATACATCACAATGGACTTCATCGCCTGGCCCTCAAATGCATCATAATGGGCCTCAAATACGGGCCGCATATACATCACATTAGGCCTCAAACACAGGCTGCATATACATCAGACAGGCCGAATACACATCACAATGGGCCTCAACTAGGAGTCGCATAAACATTATATAGGCCTCGACAGTCGGCCTCGGTAATCAAAATTGGCCTCGACAATCGAAATCAACCTCAACAATCGAAATCAGCCTCAATACTTGGCCTCGATAATCAGAATCGGCTTATACAATTGGCGTTAACAATCGAAATTGGCCTCGATACTCGGCCTCGACAATTGGAATCGGCCTATATAATCGGCCTCGACAATCAGAATTGGCCTCGATAATCAGAATCGGCCTCAAAATCGGCCTAAGGGAAGGTCAAAATATGGACATTTAACCATCATTGCCCATTAATGTGGACATTCAACCAACATTGCTCCCAAGCAATGGCCCACATAGAGCCAAACATAAAGTGGGCCCATGACCTCACACAAAGGCCTAATATACATCACAATGGGCCACATACAAGAGCTATATACACATCACTATGGGCTGCATCAAATGGTCCTAATACACATCATGGTGGGCTGCATCACATGGGCTTAATAAGCATCATGATGGGTCACAACCCATGGGCCTCAAATACAACAAGTGTGCCGCATCAATGGGTCGCACCAATGGACCTCATATACACAATGGGTGGGCCCTGCTCTTGGGCCTTAAATACATAACATGTGGGCCTTACACATTGGTCTCGTATGCATCAAATGGGCCATGTATCTAGGTCTCGAATACATCAAATGGGCCACGTGTCATGAGCTGGAAATATATCTCAATGGGCCTTACCAAATGGGCCGAAAATACATAACAGGTGGGCCTCAAATATCCAACAGGTGGGACTCAAATAGCCAATAGGTGGGCCTCAAATATACATCATAGGTGGGCCTTGCACATGCAGTAAGTGGGCCTACTCATCACAGCTAGGCTTACTAGTGATCCAGCCAAAGAACGACCTGGATAATATACACATCACGGTGGGTCACATCATTGGGCCGCACTAATGGGCCTCATAGATGGGCTACAAATTATCAAAGTGGGCCTCACAAATGGGCCACAAGATACATCAAAGTGGGCCTCAAGTGGGAACTTGGATTACATCTAAAATTATTTCAATAGTTGCAAGTGCAAAATATGTATCACTGTACACATCATTCTATGGGGCACATGGCACCCTAATGATGATCGGCACCGCCCAAACATTGTCCAGCACCGTCCAACACAATCTGGACGGCGTGGATTATAAAACATACATCACGGTGTGACCCACATGGCAATACAGATGGACGGCTTGCAAGAATACATATATCACAGTGGACCCCTAAGCTGCTGCTCACTACTAGAAAAAAGGGCAAAGGCTATGGATAAAATCTGTAGCCATAGACCTATGGCTACAGTTTTAGTCTGTAACATGACCATAGTCGTAGGTGCCGTAACAATAGGTATGGAACATATAGCTACAGATTTAATCTGTAGCCATAGGTTACAACAGCTACGGATATAATCCGTAGCAATTATATCTGTAGCAATAAGCATAAACAGCTACGGATATTATTTATAGCTAAAAGTCCGTAACAATATGCCAAATTTAATAATGGCTACAATTATCAGATTATCGGCTACGGTCAATATCCGTAGCTATTTTGTACATTTAAAAAATAAAGGCTACGGATTTAATTCGTAGCCATAGACCTATAGCTACAGTTAATATCCATGCTATAATCATTCATTTATTCAATTACCACCTGCATAATCATTCATTCATTCAATTACAATCATTCATCCAATCAATCTGTAGCCATAAACCTATAGCTACGGTCAATATCCATGCTATAATCATTCATTCATTCAATTACCACCTGCATAATCATTCATTCATTTAATTACAATCATTCATTCATTTAATCAATTACAAATATAATTACAATAATCTTGAAAATACAAATCTCGGTGAGTCTGTGTGCACTTGCAAATGGCTAGGTGCATCATTCATCCACCATAGATAGAAAATGAATGCGAGTATCAGTAGTCCACCTGCACATCTGACAACTATACCGATAACTTCTCCCTTGCGTCTTATGTAATTATTCGAGGGTGAACCACCACTAGAGGACTCTGCAATATAAAGACAAAGAATCAGTCAATTGAAGAAGGATGAAAACTAAATGTAAGGAAAATATAGAAATAGAATAGTTGAGAACCTAGGAATTGGTTATAAGTTATATGTTATAGGTAATAGTTTTTGGGAATCTAGAATTGGTTAAGGTTTAGGTTTAAGAAATCGGGTTCGGGTTCGGGATTGGGTTTAAGTTTGGGTTTTCATGTTTAAGTTTAGGTTTAGGTTAGGGAGTTGAGATTAGGATTAGGTGTAGGTTTAGGTTTAGAGATTTAAGAATACGTTTTGGTTTTGGGTTTGGTTTAGGTTATAGGTTTTGGTTTAGGTTATAGGTTAAGGTTTAAGTTTAGGAAATCGGGTTCGAGTTCGGGTTCGGGATCGGGTTTAGGTTTTAGGTTATAGGTTATAGGTTTAGTTTATAGGTTAAGGTTTGGGTTATAGGTTTAGGTTATAGGTTATATGTTGTAAGTTATAGTTTTGGGAATTGAGAATTGGTTAAGGTTTAGGTTTAGGAAATTGGGTTCGGGTTTAAGCTTGGGTTTTCAAGTTTAGGTTTAGGTTTAGGTTAGGGAGTTGAGATTAGGATTAGGTGTAGGTTTAGGATTAGGTTATAGGTTATAGGTTTAGTTTAAGGTTTAGGTTTAGGTTATGGGTTTTGGGATTTGAGAATAGGTTTAGGTTAGAAGTATAGGTTTAGGTTGGGTAATAGGTTAAGGTTTAGGTTTAGGTTATAGGTTTTGGGATTTGAGAATAGGTTTAGGTTATAAGTATAGGTTTAGGTTATAGGTTTAAGTTAAGGTTTTACGGTTAAGGTTATAGGGTTTAGGTTAGGGTTTAGGTTATAGGTTAAAGTTTAAGTTTAGGAAATTGGGTTCGAGTTCGAGTTCGGGATCGGGTTTAGGTTTGGGTTTAGGCTTTAGGTTATAGGTTATAGGTTTAGTTTATAGGTTAAGGTTTGGGTTATAGGTTTAGGTTATAGGTTATATGTTGTAGGTTATAGTTTTGGGAATTAAGAATTGTTTAAGGTTTAGGTTTAGGAAATCGGGTTCGGGTTTAAGTTTGGGTTTTCAAGTTTAGGTTTAGGTTTAGGTTAGGGAGTTAAGATTAGGATTAGGTGTAGGTTTAGGATTGGGTTATAGGTAATAGGTTTAGGTTAAGGTTTAGGTTTAGGTTATGGGTTTTGGGATTTGAGAATAGGTTTAGGTTAGAAGTATAGGTTTAGGTTGGGTAATAGGTTAAGGTTTAGGTTTAGGTTATAGGTTTTGGGATTTGAGAATAGGTTTAGGTTATAAGTATAGGTTTAGGTTATAGGTTTAAGTTAAGGTTTTACGGTTAAGGTTATAGGGTTTAGGTTTGGGTAGGTTATAGGTTTAGGTTTAAGTTATAGGTTTAGGTTCGGAGTTTAGGTTTTAGGTTTAGGTATAGGCTTAGGTTATAGGTTATAGATTATATGTTTAGGTTAAGGTTTAGGGATTTGGGTTTGGGTTTATGTTATAGGTTTGGGTTTGGGTTTTAGGTTATAGGTTATAGGTTTAGTTTATAGGTTAAGGTTTGGGTTATAAGTTTAGGTTGATTTAGGTTTAGGATAAAGGTTATATGTTATAGGTTATAATTTTTGGGAATTGAGAATTGGTTAATGTTTAGGTTTAGGAAATCGAGTTCGGGTTCGGGATCGGGTTTAAGTTTGGTTTTTCAAGTTTAGCTTTAGGTTTAGGTTAGGGAGTTGAGATTAGGATTAGGTGTACACTACCAAAAAAAGGGGCAAAGGATTCAGACCACGTTACTTTTTTGCTACGGATATAAACCTTAGCTATACTTGCTACAGTTTTAATCCTTAGCTAAAAAGTTGATGCACCATTAATAATTATTAATGTTGCAAGGGGCTCTATGAGGCCTAAAAGAATATGTTATATCTAAGCTATTTATATATTTTTAAATATTACTTTAGACATTGAAAAAAAAAATCAGCTAGATCGAAGGCTCAAGTGGACCACACGATAGGAAACATTGATATTAAATTACAGTTGCTTCTTATGGTGTGGTCCAGTTCGGTCTTAGATATATCTGAAATTTAGTTTCCTAAAGTAAAATAATTTATTAAAATTATGGATAGGAATGGATTAACGAAATACATCATGGTGGGCCCCACAGAGTTCCTAATCGGTCCGTCGTCCGTCAGAAAACCCCAATTTTGGGCGCGCGCGCTCAAAATAGAGCCGTGCCCAAACACACTACTTCGTGCACTCTCTCCCTGTGTCTCTCTCTCTCGCGCACTCTCTCTCCCTGTCTCTCTCTCTCTCGCGTGCACTCTCTCCCTGTCGCCCTGTCTCTCTCTCTCTCTCACGCACTCTCTCTCCCTGTCTCTCTCTCTCCTGTCTCTCTCTGGCGCACTCTCTCTCCCTATCTCTCTCTCTCTCACGCACTCTCTCTCCCTGTCTCTCTCTCTCTCTCGTGTACTCTCTCTCTCCCTGTCGTAGCTTTGTTCTACCGCAACCCAGCTGCCCTATGATGACATTGTAACGGTGCTCCAACCACACCTAATCGGCATATAAATCAAACTAATTAGGGTTTCCACTTCTGGAAGGTGATATTCTTTTGATCTTCTTAGCTTTAATATATTCATGATTTTTTTATAGTGCTAAATTCATGAAACAAAATTCTCTTTCTTTTTTATTTTTGGGATTTCTTCTTTGAAGTTCGATGACTTGGTTATTTTGATATTGATATTGCTCACCAAGTGTTTGATGAAATGACTCAACAAAGTGTCGGCTAGTGGTAAGGAAGGTATGAACACCAAACAAATACCATTTTTCCTTAATTTTGATGTTGCATATAACGTGTGTAAGGAATACTTGCTGCTGTTTTACAAATAGTGAGAAACTGAAAGTGCCCTGTATGTGTTTGTGAAAACACTACATAGGCTCAATTTTAGCTGAAACTCAGCTTTACTGGCCCGACCTGTTGACCAAACCAAGCCGAGTTGAGGTCAGCTTGACTCGGTGTTCACCCCTAGTAGGACACCATCACTCAGGTAGGCCTCACCACAAGAAATAGTTAAAACGTTGAATGATGATATAACCATATTACGTTGAGGAGTTCCATTGGACATGTTCTCCACACATGACCCAAGTTAGTAGATTTGGGTTTTGACAGAACCCATTAGATGAATGTGATTGAGTAGAACCATGCTGAAACATGTTGTGGCAAACCTAATATTTAACTGCCATTTTCGTAGGACATATGTTTGAACACTGATTCTTGTCTAAGACCTGACAAAGTTGTTGTAGATATTGAACCATAGTTTATGAACTATATTAGTCTCCACACATGACCCAAGTCAGCAGATTTGGGTTTTGGCGGAACCCATTATATGAATGTGGTTGAGTAGAACCATGCTGAAACATGTGGCGGCTCAAGTTTTATCTTGCGACTCTTACTTAATTGGTTAAGACACCAAATTTATTTATAGGACTTATTTGGATTTTATTTTTTAGATGGTTGCAATGATTTTTCAGATTTTTTTATTTTTTCTGGATTGGAAGTGCCCTGAACTTTTTGCTGGATTAGAAGTGCTTAATCTGTCCAGAAGCTGCCTCACAGATTCATGTGGTTCTTGGAGCCATAATTTGGCCAGTTTAGTTTGAATTAATTGTATGTCATGCGTACAAGTTCTCAATGTATGTGTATCATCCACAAAACAGGGACAGAGTATCGATTTGGTGTAATTTTTTGTTGCGTTTTCATGCACTGGTTAACTGAATTGGGAACATATAGTTAAAAGATTATTCGGCCAATTCACCCTGACTCGAGCTAGTTGTGAGCTCATGCATAGAATGTAACTAATCTGAAGTGGCACAAGGTAATTCTCTTGCTGATGCATAGAATGTAACTATTGCGTTATGAGCTCATGGAGTGCTGAAGAGTTAACTGCTACTTCTTTCCTTTTCTAGAAACTTTGGGCTGTCTAGAACGTTGATAAAAAGTGGTTGCTACTTCAAAAGCGGAAGAATGCTCTTCAGTTGTACCACAATAAGCGCTTTCAGGAAGGTATGTATTCTACTTTATTGTTGCCCTGAATTTTAAATTTCATTATCTGTGTGGAATTTATAGCATATTGTGCTTGGTATTTTTAGCATTTTTAGCAAAAACCAAAAATTGTTGTGAGCCATCTGTCAGAAAACATGTTCGCAGTATATTCATGCACTTGCATACACTTATTTTTGCTTCAGTCCAGTAGTTTGGACAGTATGATTTGTGTTTTCAATTTGTACCAGTGGGACCCATGGTTCAGTGATCTAATCCATCAACTTTGGGCCTTGCAGTGGATGGTCCACTCACCAAAATCTTCCATATGGAAAAATCCTAACCTTTCATTAGGTTGCCAAAAAATAGGTGAAGAAACAAAATACAACAAAAACCTGAGTGTAGGGTTTGTTTTGATTAGCAGAAAAAGGCTTCATGGAAAGTGTTTGTTGGATCTCATGGAATGAGTAGAACCTATAAATTAGATAAACTATGATCTTAAATACATAATTACTACTAAGTAAAATGAGATGAAATCATTTTTAAGTAGCTACAAATAGAGCTGAAGTCGGTTAATTTATGTAGTCCCAAACAGGCTGAAGTTGGTAAATTTATGCAGTCCCAACAAGAGTTTACAATATGCTTTTTATTTTTAAGTAATTGTTTGGCAAGAAATTACATGCACTCTACTTGGATAAATAAAAAAGGAACATTCACAACAACAATTAGGAATCAAACAATACTCGTGCTGAGAGGGAACAGAAGAGGTTGTTAAGTTCTTTAAAATGTTGCAGCCATTGCTGATGGAGATTCTCTTTTTAGAAGGATATAGTGTTGGCTTGAATGATTTTGACATTCCCAAGGCTGTTACTGAAGATATAAAGAAGAAGATTCAGGACATATCACCTTTCTTCGCTTCACTTGAGATCAAATTACAATGAACTTGTAGAGTTGCAAGTGGAAAGCTACCCGAAAGCGTAAAAGCGCCTATCGTGACTCGTATTCTAAAGTTATCTGCTTTGGGTAATTTGATAGATTCGAAAATGATTCATTATCGAGTAAGGTTGTTCAACAACTTGGCTTTTTGGGGCTTCAACTTTATGACCGAGGGAAGTTTTATTCAAGGCGTTTGGTTGAGGATATGAGTTTCCACTTCCAAAATAAGTATTCTGTTAATGGTGTTGACTATCCTTCTGAGGCTAATTAAGAGCTCCATTTTTCAAGGTCTAATCCCCTATGAAGAGTTGGTCCATTCCATATCATCCAGGGAAGTTTACAATATGCTTTTTATTTTTAAGAAATTGTTTGACAAGAAATTACATGCACTCTACTTGGATAAATAAAAAAGGAACATTCACAACAACAATTAGGAATCAAACAATGCTCGTGCTGAGAGGGAACAGAAGAGGTTGTTAAGTTATTTAAAATGTTACAGCCATTGCTGATGGAGATTCTCTTTCTAGAAGGATATAGTGTTGGATTGAATGATTTTGACATTCCCAAGGCTGTTACTGAAGATATAAAGAAGAAGATTCAGGACATATCACCTTTGCTGCTTCACTTGAGATCAAATTATAATGAACTTGTAGAGTTGCAAGTGGAAAGCTACCTGAAAACTGTAAAACTGCCTATCGTGACTCGTATTCTAAAGTTATCTGCTTTGGGTAATTTGATAGATTCTAAAAATGATTCAGCTATCAGTAAGGTTGTTCAACAACTTGGCTTTTTGGGGCTTCAACTTTATGACCGATGGAAGTTTTACTCAAGGCGTTTGGTTGAGGATATGAGTTTCCACTTCCAAAATAAGTATTCTGTTAATGGTGTTGACTATCCTTCTGAGGCTAATTAAGAGCTCCATTTTTCAAGGTCTAATCCCCTATGAAGAGTTGGTCCATTCCATATCATCCAGGGAAGTGTTGATCTGTTCTTCCAGAGGACTTACTGAACCAGGAACTTTGTTTAAAAATCTAAGGGCCACACTTAGGGATGTCGTTATCTATTATGATGGGACAGTGAGAAACCTCTGTACCAATTCTATAATTCAATTTGAGTATGGATATGTGGACGAAAATAGTCCTGGAAGTTCTCTTGCTGGTGAACCGGTTGGTGTATTAGCTGCTACTGCAGTATCAAATCCTGCCATATAAAGCAGTTCTTGATTCTTCTCAGAGCAACAACTCTTAATGGGAATCGATGAAGGTACCATCGATATGAGAAATACATCTATGTCCCTTATTCTCTTTATAGGACATCTTCATATGTTCTAAATTGGTTATGGGCTGCTTGCAGTTCTATTTGTCATTGAATTGTTTTTACTCCAGGAGTGGGCTATGCATTTCTTTTTTGATCTGCTGGCTACTGAAAATCTTGTGGTTGCTGGAACAATGGTGCAGTGTTTGCTTCTTATCCACTTGCCTGCTCCTTACACTGGAGGGGTGCATGGGGAAGAATTTCCAATCCGCTGAAGTTGCTGCAGATCTTTAGTTGCAGCTCTAGCTCTTGTGCAGCGGTTGCCACTGTTCTGAGTGGCCAAGTGAGTTTAGCTATCTGTCCTCTATTCAGGTATAGGCCTTTTACAGGTTTTGGCTTTTCAATGTTGTATATGTTTACATTTAACTAGGTGTGGCATGGCCCCTTTTTTTTGTACTGCCTCACATGACATGTAGAATCTACTGGTTTTCAAATAGTCATGAGACCAGAGCTACTTTTAGTCTAGTCCGCAGTTACTTTGTGCAACTGCAACTGTTCTTCCGTGACCCAAACACAGTATGTGGTGTTGGCTCTTTTACCAATTGCTAAGAGCCTTATCAACTTGCCATAAGCATTAAAACTCATAAACCATTGGGGTTCATAACATAGTGACTCTTGGACTCATAAACCCTGCACTTACACAATATACTATTTTTACATTTTCACACGCCCACATCACACCACATGGGCACTCAAATACATGATCTTATAGTTGAAACACAATCTATCTAAACTGAGCCGTGGAACCAGAGCATTTTATGATATATACTTCCACATGTGAGGCCAGCATTTAAAAAAAAATAAAATCATGGCACAATCTAAGCCACAATGCAATGTACATTATGATTTATGTGTATGTCAACAGTTTATCACATTTTAGTATTTATAACCCTTAACACGCCCTTCTCTATTTGCATCTTCACATGTAATGCAAATTCTAAGGTGGCAAGCTTGTGGGGCATTTGAACACTAGGTAGAGAGGCTCACCATCAAAATGTCCATACAAAAATCAGGATAGTATACTCATCAAGCAATCCACACGTGGATATTGGATGTAGATCATAAGCAAGTTTTTATTCTAAAAGATAGTAACTGGTGGTTCACATGATGATTAGACAAATTATTGGTATTCTTTCATAAGTTATTTGGCTTGGCATAGGCAAATAAATAAAGACAAATGTCATAAATGATAGATATTGGCTTTATGTAAAATCATATCAATGTGATTTACAAGGTATATTATTATGAAGATAGTTTTATGTAAAATCAGGACCTATTAAGCAGCTGTTCCTTGATAAGCTCAATCGCTCATAGGTGCCAATAAAAACTTAATGATGGATGGAGAGTTTCAAATTGCTGGGCCTGAACAAGAGGTTTGTGTTTTGCCTCTCTCACATTGCTTGGACTTTTTCGTTGTCTAAATGTAGATTTCATTCATGTCGCAAGCACACACAGTTAGGCTTGAGAGTGTTGTCAAGTAGGCGATGATAAATGAAGGGAAGAGCAACTCCATTCTGGTCAGTGGAGAAAGTGGGGCTGGTAAAACTGAAACGACAAAGATGCTCATGAGGTATCTTGCATATTTGGGTGGATGGTCTAGAATAGAAGGAAGGACAGTTGAACAACAAGTTCTAGAAGTAAGATAATTAATCCTGCTTGTCTTGAAAATTGTCAATATGCCATTTTTTTATGCTTAAAGAGACATGATTTTAGAATTGTTGACTCAACCTTGTAGGATATTGAGAAGTACAAATTGGGGAACCCTAAATCATTCTATTACCTCAACCAGCGAGTAAGAACAGTTCAGCCTTCCCCTGTCAATCTGATGCTATGTTGGGTCCACCTATGGGTATAAATTGTTTCTTATATTTGGTTGCTCAATCAGATTTCTGATAGTTATGTTTTTCAGGAGATAGACTCATCTGTCGTTAAGGATGAAAAGTCTAGATTCCATCTTAAAATGACAACTGAACTGCTCTTATTTTCCTTCTTCCTTAGGCTGAAACAGGCCTCAACCTTAGGCTAAAACTAAGCCTTCTTCAGGCCACACAAGGGAGCTGAAACAGGCCTCAACCTTAAGCTGAAACCTGGCCACACAAGGGAGCTGAAATACATCCTTCAGCCAGCCCCAAATCAGATGGTGTTGTTGACTGTCGAGGTGGTCCACACACATAAAGACCAATCCACTCATCAAGTGGTCCACATATACTTTTAACCAAACTGACATTTGTGCACTGGTTGGATGGTAACTTATTGTACAACTAGCTATGAGTGAGACCTCAACAACCAAATTCTTTTCCATTACAAACGTCGAACATCGGTTAGTCAAATTAGTCTGATTGGGTTGATAAAAATTTCAAGCTTCTGGAGTAGAATTGCAACTTATGTTTCATGCTATTGAAGGTGTGTAGACTTGAATTTGATGTTAAAATCGACAAAATACATATCGTAGCTTACATTAAAGATACTATCTCTCTACTATTACATATTCTGCTGAATGAATGGGTTTTCTAAGTCATGTGCATCATGCATGTACAGGTTATCCAACATATGCTGAATCATTGAACTATCTTTAGTTTATCATAATGCCTGTTGTTTGTTGGCATAGGCTGTTGGTGTTAGATTTCTCTTGTTGTTTGAGGATGCCTGATCTGTTGTACTAATGCAAGGAACATTGACATGGGTTTTAGGAAAAACTTTAATAAAAGAACAAGGCAGCATGATGTTGCAACTGGATAATTACAAAAACAGATGACACATCATCTGCTGTCAACCTTGCTTGTAATCTCCTTCCATCTACTGATGAATCAAGCAGTTGACTATAATCTTTACACCAATAACATTGTTATATATATATTTTTTTAAAAAATCTTTATAATACAGTCATCCACGCTACTAACGTTATTTATACAAGTTTTTTTTTTGTTTGCTTTTAGGAAGCATCGACCTTTTCTAGCTCGAAGTCTATGGATGATATTCTATTTCAGCTTGCCACCACTAATGGTAAGCAAAACTCTATGCTAAAATGGCCTTTTTGATATAAAACTGTCAATTTAAAACAATGGCCTGCCACTTCTAATTGCAGGATCCTCTACGTCCTACTCGGTTAGCACCGCCCTATTTTTTAATATTTGGTTTTGTAAGGATATGGTCTGTTCTAAGATCTTGCATGCTAAGGAATTGCAATTTAAAACAATGGCCTCCCACTTCTAATACAGTCATCCATTAGTCGTGTCATTAATGCACTTGTTGAGCATTTTGGTAATATTCCATACATGTGTGAATCAGTGGCGGTTGTGTTTTTATGTTTGTTTTTATTCTTAAATAAATTAAACCTGGATGTGCAAGATTGTGGGTGTGAGGATTTCACATATGGCATTGGCATTATGAAACTTGGTTGTTTGCATTGCCTGCCAAATAAATCATACACACTGTAACATCCCCTAATCTACTCGTGTGTTCAATACTTCTCATCTTTTGTTATGCATTTTTTCTCTATGTTTAGATTCAGGTTTCTCTTTCAACTGAAAACAAAATATGATTCGCCTATTAACTTTATATAACTTAAGGTTCAAGAGATCATTACTGTTAGCATTACAAGTATGTTTACAACTTCAATTTCTTTCTGGACTATAATTTTGTTCAAGATGTGTGTGGATTGGTCTTTATTGCCTTTCCATAAAGAAGGAATATGATCAAGCCCAATCTAACCTTAATTTGAGTCGTTCGAAGATGAAAGAATGTGATGCTGAGATCAGTGCCATTGTCAAGGAGCAACAGAAGCTTCAACATAAAATTGGAAAATGAAGTACTTGCAGTGGTTATTCTATTCCTATTTTATTTAACTTGCTTGATCTATGAAATTATGTATGTGTTCTTGATAGAAACCCACTCTTTCCCATTCACACAGATTAAGCGAATGGAGATGGAACAGAAAGATTACTTCCTGAAGGTAGATAAACTACTAGAAAGGCATAGTTGGATTCCAGCTGAGAAACAATTATTTGGAAAAAGTGGGACAAATTATGACTTCTCATCTCGTGATCCTTGAAAATCAAGGGAGGAGCTTGAGAAACTTCAAGCTGAACAATCTGGGTGTGTGATTAGATTACTTGTTGTGTTGTTTCCTGTGCTTCTTTGTTTTCTTTTCCATGACAATGAAACAATATGATTCATCACCTAATTGATGTTTGGTTTTGCAATTTTTTTGAAAGAAGAAGGTTAATGGACATGCATCTCAGTTAAGATGATTGATTGCTTTCAGCCTTGAGAAGACGGTCAACAAAAAAGTTATGGCAGTTCGAGAAAGCTGAAGATGAATACAATGACTTATTATCCATGAAAAACATCATTGAGGTATATTGCTGTATTTCTCAGCCTGTAAAGGATCTCATCTTTTCTTTAAAAAAAATTAAATTTGTTTATGTCTGAAATTGTTTGTTTACTGTATTCTTCTCTTGCTTAGAATGATAAGTCAAAAATCAAGAAGGTGATTGAAGAGCTTGATGAAAAGAAGAAGGAAACACTAAAAGTTACTTAGGTTAAAGTGAATAAGTGAGTCAACACTTCTCTGCTCTCATGTTCCAGTTCATATTTTGTGCTTTCTAGTTGAAAATCAAGAATGCCATTTACTTTTGTTGGTATATTTCAGCGAAAGATATTTCCTTTTCGGATTATGTTAGTGTCTATGATTTCAGCATTTCAAATGGCTGAAACTATGGTCCAAATTATAGTATCCGGCTTCCTTGGATCCCTAGATCAGATGAATTCGATGGATCCCGGGGACAGGCCGTATTTATGTATTTGCTCGAAATTAATGGAGCATACCCGGATATGCGTCGGAGCTATCCGGATGAGCGGGGGTCCCTGGAAGGTGGGAACCGCTGTTATAACCATGATAAAATTGTATATTTCCTATGGACAACATTGGAGGGGCCTAGCCATTTGGATAGGCCATGTTTATGTATTTGCTCGAAATTAATGGAGCAGACCCGGATGTGCATCGGAGCTATCTGGATGAGAGAGGGTCCTTGGATGATGGGAACCGCTGTTATGACCATGATGAAGTTGTCCATTTCCTATGGACAATATTGGAGGGGCCTGGCCATTTGGACAGGCCGTGTTTATAACTGTATTTGCAGGGACCACACCCTTAACCTAAAACCCAAAAGTAAACCCAATCTCGAACCCGAACACGATTTCCTATACCTAAACCTTAACGTATTCTCAAATCCCTAAACTTAAACCTACACCTAATCCTAATCTCAACTCCCTAACCTAAACCAAAACCTAAACTTGAAAGCTGAAACCTAAACCCGATCCCAATCCCGAACACGATTTCCTAAACCTAAACTTATAACCTTAACCTAAACCTATTCTCAAATCCCAAAACCTATAACCTAAGCCTAAACCTAAACCTAAACCTAAACCTTAACCTATAACCTTACCTTAACCTATAACCTAAATCTATAAACTAAAACCTAAACCTATACCTAAACCTAAAACCTAAATGTAATCTCAAATCCCGAAACCTAAACCTACACCTAATCCTAATCTCAACTCCCTAACCTAAACCTAAACCTAAACTTGAAAACCCAAACCTAAACCCGATCCCGAACCCGAACCTAATTTCCTAAACCTAAACCTTAACCTATTCTCAATTCCCTAAACCGTAACCTATAACCAAACCTAAACCCAAACCTATAACCTACACTTATAACTTAAACCTAAAC
This sequence comes from Magnolia changhungtana, assembly GCA_030180095.1. Lineage (NCBI taxonomy): Eukaryota > Viridiplantae > Streptophyta > Magnoliopsida > Magnoliales > Magnoliaceae > Magnolia > Magnolia changhungtana. Next base: position 4,797,558 of record JASAUF010000602.1, read on the forward strand.
TCAGTAACCTTAACCTAAACATAAAACCTAAACCTAAACCTAAACCCGATCTCGAACCCGAATCTGAATACCTAAATCCTTAGCCTAAACATAAAACCCAAGTGTAAACCCGATCTCGAACCCGAACCTAATTTCCTATACCTAAACCTTAACGTATTCTCAAATCCCTAAACTTAAACCTACACCTAATCCTAATCTCAACTCCTTAACCTAAACCTAAACTTGAAAATCCAAACCTAAACCCGATCCCAAACCCGAAACATGATTTCCTAAACCTAGACTTATAACCTTAACCTAAACCTATTCTCAAATCCTAAGACATATAACCTAAACCTAAACCGTAACCTATAACCTAACCTTAACCTATAACCTAAACCTATAAATTAAAACATAAACCTAAACCCAAAACCTAAATGTATTCTCAAATCCCTAAACCTAAACCTACACCTAATCCAAACCTCAACTCCCTAACCTAAACTTAAACCTAAACTTGAAAACCCAAACCTAAACCCGATCCCGAAACCGAACCTAATTTCTTAAACCTAAACCTTAACCTATTCTCAATTCCGTAAAACGTAACCTATAACCTAACCTAAACCTAAACCTATAACCTTAACCTAAACGTAAAACCTAAACCTAAACCTAAACCCGATCTCGAACCCGAATCTGAATCCCTAAATCCTTAGCCTAAACCTAAAACCCAAACGTAAACTCGATCTCGAACCCGAACCTGATTTCCTATACCTAAACCTTAACGTATTCTCAAATCCCTAAACTTAAAACTACACCTAATCCTAATCTCAACTCCCTAACCTAAACCTAAACTTGAAAACCCAAACCTAAACCCGATCCCAAACCCCAACACGATTTCCTAAACTTAAACTTATAACCTTAACCTAAACCTACTCTCAAATCCCAAAACCTATAACCTAAACCTAAACTGTAACCTATAACCTAACCTTAACCTATAACCTAAACTTATAAACTAAAACCTAAACCTAAACACGAAACCTAAATGTATTCTCAAATCCATAAACCTAAACCTATACGTAATCCTAATCTCAACTCCCTAACCTAAAGCTAAACCTAAACCCGATCCAGAACCCAAACACGATTTCTTAAACCTAAACCTTAACCTATTCTCAATTCCCTAAACTGTAACCTATAACCTAACCTAAACCTAAACCTGTAACCTACACTTATAATCTAAACCTAAACCTGTAACCTGTAACCTTAACCTAAACGTAAAACCTAAACCTAAACCTAAACCCGATCTCGAACCCGAATCTGAATCCTAAACCCTTAGCCTAAACCTAAAACCCAAACGTAAACCCGATCTCGAATCCAAACCTGATTTCCTATATCTAAACCTTAACGTATTCTCAAATCCCTAAACCTAAACCTACACCTAATCCTAATCTCAATTCCCTAACCTAAATCGAAACCTAAACTTGAAAACCCAAACCTAAACCCGATCCCGAACCCGAACCCAATTTCCTAAACCTAAACCTTAACCTATTCTCAATTTCTTAAAGCTATAACCTATAACATATAACATATAACCTAAACCTAAACCTTAACCTAAACCTAAACCTATAACCTTAACCTAAACCAAAACCTATAAACTAAACCTTAACCCATAACCTATAACCTATAACCTAAACTTATAACCGATAACCTAACCTTAACCTAAACCTAAAACCTAAACCTAAACCTATAACCTAAATGTATTCTCAAATCCCTAAACCTAAACCTACACCTAATACTAATCTCAATTCCCTAACCTAAACCTAAACTTGAAAACCTAAACATAAACTCAATCCCGAACCCAAACTCGATTTCCTAAACCTAAACCTTAACCTATTCTCAATTCCCTAAAGCTATAACCTATAACCTACACCTAAACCTAACCTAAACTTATAACCTTTACCTAAACCTAAAACCTAACCCTAAACTAACTTAAATGTATTCTCAAATCCTTAAACCTAAACCTACACCTAATACTAATCTCAACTCCCTAACCCAAACCTAAACTTGAAAACCCAAAATAAACTCGATCTCAAACCCGAACCCGATTTCCTAAACCTAAACCTTAACCTATTCTCAATTCCCTAAAGCTTTAACCCACAACCTATAACCTATAACCTAATCCTAAACCTATAACCTAAACCTAAACCTAAACCTTAACGTAAACCTAAACCTATAACCTTAACCTAAACAAAAACCTATAGCCTAAACCTTAACCTAAAACCTATAACCTCTAACCTAAACTTATAACTTATAACCTAACCTTAACCTAAACCTATAACCTAAAACTTAAACCTAAACCTAAAACCTAAATGTATTCTCAAATCCCTAAACCTAAACCTACACCTAATTCTAATCTCAACTCCCTAACCTAAACCTAAACCTAAACTTGAAAACCCAAACTTAAACCCGATCCAAAACCCGAACCCGACTTCCTAAACTTAAACCTTAACCTATTTTCAATTCCCTAAAGCTATAGCCTATAACCTATAACCTAAACCTATAACCCGAACCTAAACCTAAAACCTAAACCTAAACCTAAACCTAAACCTATAACCTTAACCTAAACCTAGGTTTTGAGTTTAAAAGTCCATCCGAGGTTTGAACACATTACTCATGTTGGATTTTGCCATAGTTTAGAAGATTTGTAGGTACATTTTTTATTTCTTCTTATATAAGTGTTTTTTTTTTTCTTCCTTTTGAGATGTGTACAAAGGCATGCTTGTTTGATTATGCCTACAAATGCTGTTTTATACAGGCTAGCAAGCTAAAGAAGTCAGTGGAGGATGAAATTCATTTTATCAAGGGAAGGGTTTTAGAACTTGAAAGTGATCTTGTGTCGAAGTCCACATAAGTTACATCTACAGTTTTAAGGAAAAAAGAAGCTCTATCTTCTGCATTTGCTGAAATTGACCGTCTCAAGGAAGAAAATTCTGTAAAAACATGAGCATTATTGAATGCATATGGAGGGTGTTTACTGTGTTGGAGTGTATTTGTTTCTTGCACATGAGGGCACGCCTTAGTTGTAATTCTTATGATAAGTTATGCAAAGTGAACTATTGCTTATTTAGAAATGTGAATGTAGGATGCATTGTATGATTTGATTGCTATTTGTAATAAATGCATCTTTTTTTTTCCAGATTGCATTTTATGTACTATTTCTATCAGTATTAAGCTTAGATGAGTTATCAATCACAGCAGGTTCTTGCAATGAAAATAGGTCCTATTATTACAATTTTTTTTAAAAATAGCTACAAATATAATCTGTAACTATAGCTACGGCTTTTGTCTGTAGCTATTGGTATCCATTGCTACGAATATTGTCCGTAGCTATTGGTATCTATTGCTACGGATATAATTCGTAGCTATTGGGATCTATTGTTACGGATATTATTAGTGTTATTGATATTTATTGCTACGGATATGGTCCGTAGTACGTTCGTTGCTATTAGTGGGGTAGCTAAAGGTATTGCTACGGATATAACCCGTAGCTATAGGTATCTATTGTTACGGATATAATCCGTAGCTATTGGTATTTATTGCTACGGATTATATCCGAAGCTATTTGATCAACTGCTACGAATATAATCAGCAGCTATTGATATATATTGGTACGGATTATATCCGTAGCTATTTGGATTAATTGCTACGGATATAATCGGAAGCTATACTTTTAGCTACCTGTAATGCCCCGGATTTTTGTCAACCTGGGATTAGACGTCCTTAGGCAATGGGTCGATCCTAATACCTCATTAACTTGTCAGAACTGAATCCCAAAGTCTAAAGCCGCCTTTGAACTCATTTCCTTCACAAATCTCACCCTTCATCACCTTGATCTTCCAATTTTTCTAAGAACTTTCACCCTAGACACTATCTTAAACTAGCTAAGTAGTATAACTTGGATCACTTTATATACAAATTACAAAGGCCTGAGTACCACCTCGACCAGAAATCACCTAGGACTAAATCCTTTAGAAATGAGACAAAGTAACTAGGTGTGAAACCAGATTAACTACGAAATCCGTTTGAATCGCTTTAAATATGATCTGCAAGACCCAAAACTTGTAGAATCATTGACGCTAGGTTGCCCTAAAATCTAGGATCAAACTCATTACTCGGCTGCTCTCAGGAGCATCTTGAAACTCCGTATCAGCTCTAGACCGCACGTCGGAAGTCCGAATAACTCAAAGTTAAGGAATTAGGACCGCCTCGTTGGGCTTAACAACCATCTCGAAAATCAAGTCCAGACAATGTCCCACGGCCATTCGATCGCATCCGGAGCGAGAGAGTGTGAAAAACACTATTCCCTTTACAAAATAAATATCTGGAATAGTGATCTGGCATAATTTATTTACGGATCAGTATTAAGCAACCAGACCATCAGAATCTGACCAAATTACACCCTCGGATCAGGAAAAATTTCATACACATTTACATGTACTCGGAATCTCCGATCGAGATCCGCTGACCGTTGAACTGAAACTGGTCCGTCACGCGTGATCTGGAATCCCGACCGAAATGAAAACTTAATAGAACGTAGATCCAGCGTTAGTGAGCTTAAATCCAACCTTTGGCTCAAGGAGGCCCGCCAGAAGTCCTCCGTTGAGCTGAAACTGGTCCGCTTTGGTTATAACATAAGTATACTTTGACCTGGAGTCTGTTTTGGGAAATTCTGAGACTATATAAGGACCTTAAACCCTCTCTCATGGCAGCCATACGAATTTGAGATTTGAGAGAGGGAAAAGAAAGAGAAAGTGTGGGAGTTGTGGGAAGATCTCCTCGCCGCTCTACCCTGCTACTATCGGTGCTTAACCACCTCATTCTTACCGCTTTCCCGGCGATTCCGGCATCATATCTAGGTAATAAACCCTAACCCTAACCTGTTTGGGGGATTAGACAGTTGTAGGTTAGGAAATAGCTAACCTATTTCATTCTCTAGGTTGCCAAACTCCCGTATACGGAAGCTTAGCGAACCTATCGACTCCGTTACGATTCTACGACAAAAGGTGAGGACTTTAGGTGTATAGGTTATGGTTTTCAACGCTTTCAATGTCAGATAATGGTAGATTCATGATCTGCATGCAATTGCACATGTACAAAGTGCTTTCCATTTTCTGTTTCGATTAGAATTGTAGAATCTGGAATTTCACATACTCTAGGTATTCGTATAAAATACCGTATACATATTTTTTTTGGAAATGTGTTTGACATGTTTATTTGTCGTATGGATATATGACGTATGGATAAAATACTTATTTGGCGAAAGGATTCGCCTAAATACATGTTTTACTAATACACACTATGTATGTAGAAATACTGTATTGTAAGGAGTGCCGTATACATGTATATTTTGGAAATGTGTTTGCCATGATTATTTGTCATATGATTATATAATATATGGATAAATTACTTATTTGGCGAAAGGAATCGCCGTAATACATTTTGCTTGTATACACTATGTATGTTGAAAATACGTATTCTAGAAAATACTGTATACGTATAAATATTGGGAGATGTATTTATCATGATTATTTGCTGTAGTAATATATTACACATGGATAAAATACTCACTTGGCTAAAGGATAGCCCTAATACATGTTTTGCTAACATACACCATGTATGTTGTAATAGTGTATTCTAAGTGTTTGTGAAAATGATTGAATGAGTATCGAATTCTCATTCGTACTCACCATGACTAATTGTCATGGATTCATGATTGTTGTATCGGCGATACCCCTTTGACGAAAGGATTTGCCCTAAATCACGCCACGGCCAATAGACACCATATATGCTAAAATGTGTGGCCCAAGTGTTTGTGGAAATGACTGAATGAATATGGAACTTGGATTCCTGCTTGCCATGACTATCCGTCGTGGGTGTATGCGTGTTATGATTGGGGCAACTCCCTAGTGAAAGGATTTGGCCTAATGCCTATGCGATCGACATATGTCATGTATGTTGATGCATGTTTGTTTAAGTGTTTCTTGAAATGTCTGAATGAGTAGTAGTTAGCAAATTGTAATGTATAAGGGTGTTGAGATATGATTCTCAACCTCTTCTAACTATGTGTATGATCTCCTTGGATAGTTGTGTGATTAGGAATTGAACATGTACAAATTCATGCTCGTGTTGTGCTTCATAACATGCTCAACTGCTTTATGATTTTAACTATGTAATGCATATGTTTAAATTTATATTTACATTATATGATCCGTCATGGGTGATGGGGGAGTGGAGCAACGAATGCGTGCAACAGCCCTGGCAGCCCTAAACGGATAATACCATACCTTGATAGTATGAGTTGAATCTTGATCCATTACTGCTTTATCTATCTGCACTTGATTGTGTTTGGGGCTATGATTATAGTCCAGACAATCGGTACCAGAATTGAATTCGTGGTTGCGATTCATTTACCACGTGAGATATGTTCGACGAACCCGAGTCGTACTTCCGTTGGCGATAGTGGTTGGCCACGCGAAGTGCTTATGCACTTCATGTCGTTCAACTTGTTATGCGATCGAGTTAGCCGAGCTCGTCAAGTAACCCGATCTGTCTAATGTGTGTTCACCATGTTTGGTCATTACTGTTTGAACCTAGGGTACCAAACTTACCAGTGAAATCCCTTTTAACCATGGTACCTCAATCCGCTAAGACTCATGAGTCGGGCATGGTGGTATGGGACACCGTAGTCGAGCTGTCGCCTACGCTGGGGCCACGTGCCTCCCCGTAGTGAACAGTGAGCAACCAGACTCGTGAGCCGATTATGGTGGTATGAGACACTATATTTGAGCTGTCGATACTTACGGCGAGAGCTGAGTATGGTGAGACCTGTGCTCGTGCTGACGGGCGACGAGTCCTCCGTAGTATCTTCGATTATACTCCAAGGGTCTGTGATTGGTGACGAGTCTTTCACAGCAACTAGAGTATGAGTTGAGCCGAGTACGGTGAGACCTGTACTCGAGCTGACGGATAGTGATTGAGCCGAGTACGGTGAGACCGTACTCGAGCCGACGCCGGCCAACAATTGAGCCGCATACGGTGAGATCTGTATCCGCGCTGACGGGTGACGAGCCCTTTGCGATGCCTTCGCTATGCTTCTCGAACTATAATATCGTATAAGATTAACTAGGATTGACGACCCTAGAATGGATCATGTTTGGGAATGATACAAGGGAGGTACCTTAGTTTTCCAATACTGCTGTTTAAAATGGACTAATAATAACTCGGTAATCATGATCATCATCGCACTGCATGTGCTTAGTAGATGTGGCGCACTGAGGGAGTTAAGCATTCGCGAACGTAATATGATGTCGCATGAGGGTGGTTTGGCAAGGGCATACAGCATCATGTCATTTCATTCTCGCACTTAATAAGAGTAGTTAGAATTGTTTGATTTGTACTGCTTTATCATTACTGATTGACTGAATTGATAACATGTTAACCTATGCTTTATTGTTCCACTGAGTTGATCACTCACTCCCACGATACGGGACGGTGTTCTGAACACCCACCAGACTTTGTCTGATTGCAGATGGCAACGCTATTTCTGAGGCGGAGCCGGACTTTTATGACGACGGGAATGCTTTCTCGTATATGCTATTTTCTGGCGGCTTCGTGAGAGCCGTACCTTGATTGTCGGGGCTACAGGGATGTTGACTAGATCATACTACACAACTTGGTATAATTTACTTGTAATTATTTAACCTGGTAACTTTATCACACTCTGGAGACTCACCACAGTTTATATATTTTATCTATCTATCACAGTCTTCCGCTTGCTAATTTATTGTCTCTGGAGTATGATATTCTGTTTTGGCTTAATCTCACTCATGTTCAATGCACAAATACAGTCAACATTCAATCATCATTCATTTTGTTGCATAAGTGATGTTCTGGAACTCGGGAGTTGAGTTTATGCTCGACCCCCAATTTTCAGGGCGTTACAAGTTGGTATCAGAGCATGATTTGGATTAAACCGGACCTGGGTTATGGTCACACGACGCACACTGACGCACTCTGACTTAGGAGGGAGCGACAGAATGTAGAAACAGTCATGGGTATCCCGACTTCACCAATTAGCGAAGTTCGCTGAAAACAAACGCCAAAATCGAGTCTGTATTAACCCTTGGTCGCACGGGTCAACCTTAAAATGTTCCTAGGCCGTCTATAGATAATTATAGATTACAATCCACCTCACTCCAATTGTTGACAATCGGTATAATATAGGATAGGCGTGATGACGATAACTACTCCGAATCCTCGGAACTTCTCTGGACTCCTCGTAGAGACTTCTCGAATCCATGAGAAAAGAAAGCAGAAACTAGAAATAAATTCCAATAAATCCAAAATTGATTAATGAATGAAGAAAAATGAGTTCACAACCCTTTAAATGGGAATACCAAGTAATGGGAAGGAAATCAGAAACAAACTACAACTAAAACTCCAAGGTTGTGATGTCTACTAGTGCGCAAGGCTTTCAGCCAAAAATAATAAGTGTCCTATTTGACTTCACCAAACCATTCTCCTCATTATTTTGAACTCTTTACGCGATGAGCGCAACTCCTACAGCCCAACAGATGAAGAGTAATCAAACAAAAATTACTATTTTAGTAAAACGAAATTAAAACAGGGAAATGACTGTCAATCGGAGGATTTTTTCACAATTATGGGCTGCGCAACCCGGTGTAGCAGGGTTGGTTAGCTTCATTAGCTCGTTCTACCCCAAATGCATATATTTTACGTCAGATAACTCATTCCGGATTGCAAGATATTTCCGGTTTACTCGAAACGACTCGAAATGGAGTCGGGGGGCCACACGCGTCAATCCGGAGGCAAACCAAGTGGACCCAGGGTGCATTTGGCACCTTGGGATGGTGGGGGAAACAACCCCACTGCGGCGGCGCGGCGCCGGGCAAGGCTGACCGCGGCGGAACCGCGGTCGGGTTGGGCTGGGCTGGTCGGGCCGGGTCTGGTCATGGTCGGCCTGACCCCCTAGCACGTGTGGTGCATGCGGAATTGTTGGGGGACCCCTATTTTGCGTCGTTTTGCCCCCTCTCTCTCTAACGCCCCTCCAAGCCCACCTTCCTCTTTTGACTTGTTGTTTTCCCTCTCAACCCTTACCTCTAATCACTCATTTCATCATTTCCGACCACGATCCATCCGTCTCCATCAGTTACAACAATCCCTACCCCTCTACCCTCTCCGTTCTCTCTCATTTGAGCTTTTACATGCCCCATTTGTGACTCAAAATTGTGTAGCCTTCTAACCTATCTCATTTCTCCCTTTTACCTTCTTCATTTCCTACCTTTTTGGCCTTTACAATCCCTGTTGAGGCTCAAGTCCATGGAGAACCAAAAACTCCAGCCCCCCATTTCCCTTATCCTCATTTTCCATGGCTCTATCCGAGCTCATCCATATGTTGTCTTGTAGTTTGCATGGGCTACTATCTTAGGGTGGTTATGTTTTCCTATTGATAGGTGTAGTAGTTGGTAGAATGTTTTAGGTATTTGAAAACATTTAGGGTCCGTTCGGCCAAATTACATTAGGTAAGTTTACGGTGGATAGAATTGTAAAAGTAATAATAAATGTATAATAAGGGATGGCCCCTAGATTGGGTGTATCCTATGTCTTCCGACACCATGTTTAGAATGTACGCAAGTAAGAGTAAATTCCGAGAATTCCTTTCCAATAACACTTAGAAATTCCCCATCATGGGATATGGAAAATCCCATCTCACGTTTTTTCAATACCAGGCTCATTTTCCAAAGCCTATAAAATTAATCCCCTCCCACCCTCCTACCAACCATGTCACACCCAATCCCAAGGTAGGATTAGTAATGCGGTCCCATTTCTGGCCAAATTGTGTTGAAGTGATAAAGTCCCTTGATATACATTAACCCACCACACTCTGATAGCTTAAGCTTTTGGAGTAAATGGTTGTTTGATAGATAGGCTCATAGAGTTTGGACCTAGAACAGTGCTTCGATAGACCTGACAGTATAGGAAATCCAACCAATTGAGAACGTAAACTCTAGAACCCCCTTAGTTGGTTTGAGCATATGTGAAGTGCCCAAGCGTAGCTACATTCATGTTCGGGCAACTCAATTCCAAATGAACAAACAATTTTCTTTATTAGAAATGATATAAAATCATCTGGTGTATAAGCATAGACTTTAGATTACAACTGGTGGATTACCGCTACTATCATCGTTGAGCTAGAGCTACTTGATTAGGCTAAGAAATGTAAACGACAAAAAAAATGCTAAGATAATTGAGTGATATACTTAGTGAGTCGGTTTGATTAGGTAGGAGCGAGACCCCGTTCCTTTGTTGAAATCCTCTTGATACTCATAGGCTCCTTTAATAACTCATAGGAAGGTTGTATGACATAGAAACTATTCACGCTCATAGAAAACTTATATATCCATTGGATTTAATGTTAGATCAAATCAATACACCCTCAGAATTGCCTTCTCAAGGACTTAGTACAATCGAGAACACGGGGCAGAGCAACTACACATTAGCGAGGTATTCACGGTTTGGACCGAATTCTCAATCCTAGTAGTGACCAATGAACCCTATGCTCTGATCAAGCAGAAGGTCGGGATCAACTAGGATTAAGGACGATACGACGATTTTACCATATTCTTCGCGAGGCGAAGGTCTATGTATCCGGCTCGGACCCACTACACAATTTTCTTTCCGTGTTGGCCCAACCATTTATAACTAAAAGTTTATAATCTTGTCCTTGAAAAGTGTTAGAGTATATAGTACAGTAGAGACTATGTCTTTTAGGTTAAGGAATTGCCCAAATGGGCAACAAACAGCTTAGGAATTAGGTCCCAAATCGCATGCCATGTCAAGCATACATATTGTGCTTATGAACGTAAAAAGATAGCCTGCCTATTAAGCTAGACATGATTAAATAGGATAAGTCTGGACCGCGACAAAATTCCTTGGTAGAATTAGGCATCTTGCCTCAAACTCACACCCATTCGTGATAGCCCCTTTCTATAATCCTAGGTACCAAAACTGATGTAGTGGGAATTGTTGTCAAGACTACAGATAAGTAAAGAAATAAATTGCAGCAAAACATTAGGGTATGAGAAATGGATAAAGAAATATGTTTTAAGGGGGGTAGACTAAAATGAACCAGGCTAGTATATACCCTACCACGCGTAGGAACTCGAAATCAATAAGTCTTAGGCAAATGAAATAATAGAAATCTTTCCTTATTACCCTTAGGCAATTTCGGGGACAAAATTTTGTTTTAAGGGGGGTAGATTGTAACGCCCCGGATTTTTGCCAACCTGGGATTAGACGTCCTTAGGTAATGGGTCGATCCTAATACCTCATTAACTTGTCAGAACTGAATCCCAAAGTCTAAAGCCGCCTTTGAACTCATTTCCTTCACAAATCTCACCCTTCATCACCTTGATCTTCCAATTTTTCTAAGAACTTTCACCCTAGACACTATCTTAAACTAGCTAAGTAGTATAACTTGGATCACTTTATATACAAATTACAAAGGCCTGAGTACCACCTCGACCAGAAATCACTTAGGATTAAATCCTTTATAAATGAGACAAGTAACTAGGTGTGAAACCAGATTAACTACGAAATCTGTTTGAATCGCTTTAAATACGATCTGCAAGACCCAAAACTTGTAGAATCATTGACGCTAGGTTGCCCTAAAATCTAGGATCAAACTCATTACCCGGCTGCTCTCGGGAGCATCTTGAAACTCTGTATCAGATCTAGACCGCACGTCGGAAGTTCGAATAACTCGAAGTTAAGGAATTAGGACCGCCTCGTTGGGCTTGGCAACCATCTCGGAAATCAAGTCCAGACAATGTCCCACGGCCATTCGATCGCGTCCGGAGCGAGAGAGTGTGAAAAACACTATTCCCTTTACAAAATAAATATCTGGAATAGTGATATGGCATAATTTGTTTGCGGATCAGTATTAAGCAACCAGACCGTCAGAATCTGACCAAATTACACCCTCGGATCAGGAAAAATTTCATACACATTTACATATACTCGGAATCTCCGATCGAGATCCGCTGACCGTTGAACTGAAACTGGTCCGCCACGCGTGATCTGGAATCCCGACCGAAATGAAAACTTAATAGAACGTAGATCCAGCGTTAGTGAGCTTAAGTCCAACCTTTGGCTCAAGGAGGCCCGCCAGAAGTCCTCCGTTGAGCTGAAACAGGTCCGCTTTGGTTATAACATAAGTATACTTTGACCTGGAGTCTGTTTTGGGGAATTCTGAGACTATATAAGGACCTTAAACCCTCTCTCATGGCAGCCATACGAATTTGAGATTTGAGAGAGGGAAAAGAAAGAGAAAGTGTGGGAGTTGTGGGAAGATCTCCTCGCCGCTCTACCCTGCTACTATCGGTGCTTAACCACCTCATTCTTGCCGCTTTCCCGGCGATTCCGGCGTCATTTCTAGGTAATAAACCCTAACCCTAACCTGTTTGGGGGATTAGACAGTTGTAGGTTAGGAAATAGCTAACCTATTTCATTCTCTAGGTTGCCAAACTCCCGTATACGGAAGCTTAGCGAACCTATCGACTCCGTTACGATTCTACGACAAAAGGTGAGGACTTTAGGTGTATAGGTTATGGTTTTCAACACTTTCAATGTCAGATAATGGTAGATTCATGATCTGCATGCAATTGCACATGTACAAAGTACTTTCCATTTTCTGTTTCGATTAGAATTGTAGAATCTGGAATTTTACATACTCTAGGTATTCGTATAAAATACCGTATACATATTTTTTTTGGAAATGTGTTTGACATGTTTATTTGTCGTATGGATATATGACGTATGGATAAAATACTTATTTGGCGAAAGGATTCACCTAAATACATGTTTTACTAATACACACTATGTATGTAGAAATACTGTATTGTAAGGAGTGCCGTATACATGTATATTTTGGAAATGTGTTTGCCATGATTATTTGTCGTATGATTATATAATATATGGATAAATTACTTATTTGGCGAAAGGAATCGCCGTAATACATATTTGCTTGTATACACTATGTATGTTGAAAATACGTATTCTAGAAAATACTGTATACGTATAAATATTGGGAGATGTATTTATCATGATTATTTGCTGTAGTAATATATTACACATGGATAAAATACTCACTTGGCTAAAGGATAGCCCTAATACATGTTTTGCTAACATACACCATGTATGTTGTAATAGTGTATTCTAAGTGTTTGTGAAAATGATTGAATGAGTATCGAATTCTCATTCGTACTCGCCATGACTAATTGTCATGGATTCATGATTGTTGTATCGGTGATACCCCTTTGACGAAAGGATTTGCCCTAAATCACGCCACGGCCAATAGACACCATTTATGCTAAAATGTGTGGCCCAAGTGTTTGTGGAAATGACTGAATGAATATGGAACTTGGATTCCTGCTTGCCATGACTATCCGTCGTGGGTGTATGCGTGTTATGATTGGGGCAACTCCCTAGTGAAAGGATTCGGCCTAATGCTTATGCGATCGACATATGTCATGTATGTTGATGCATGTTTGTTTAAGTGTTTCTTGAAATGTCTGAATGAGTAGTAGTTAGCAAATTGTAATGTATAAGGGTGTTGATATATGATTCTCAACCTCTTCTAACTATGTGTATGATCTCCTTGGATAGTTGTGTGATTAGGAATTGAACATGTACAAATTCATGCTCGCGTTGTGCTTCATAACATGCTCAACTGCTTTATGATTTTAACTATGTAATGCATATGTTTAAATTTATATTTACATTATATGATCCGTCATGGGTGATAGGGGAGTGGAGCAACGAATGCGTGCAACAAATTACAGCGAAACCTAAACGGATAATACCATACCTTGATAGTATGAGTTGAATCTTGATCCACACTTGCTTTATCTATCTCGCACTTGATTGTGTTTGGGGCTATGATTATAGTCCAGACAATCGGTACCAGAATTGAATTCGTGGTTGCGATTCATTTGCCACATGAGATGTGTTCGACGAACCCGAGTCGTACTTCGGTTGGCGATAGTGGTTGGCCACGCGAAGTGCTTATGCACTTCATGTCGTTCAACTTGTTGTGCGCTCGAGTTAGCCGAGCTCGTCAAGTAACCCGATCTGTCTAATGTGTGTTCACCATGTTTGGTCATTACTGTTTGAACCTAGGGTACCAAACTTACCAGTGAAATCCCTTTTAACCATGGTACCTCGATCCGCTAAGACTCATGAGTCGGGCATGGTGGTATGGGACACCGTGGTCGAGCTGTCGGCCTACGCTGGGGCCACGTGCCTCCCCGTAGTGACCAGTGAGCAACCAGACTCGTGAGCCGATTATGGTGGTATGGGACACTATATTCGAGCTGTCGATACTTACGGCGAGAGCCGAGTATGGTGAGACCTGTGCTCGTGCTGACGGGCGACGAGTCCTCCGTAGTATCTTCGAGTATACTCCAAGGGTCTGTGATTGGCGACGAGTCTTTCACAGCAACTAGAGTATGAGTTGAGCCGAGTACGGTGAGACCTGTACTCGAGCTGACGGCTAGTGATTGAGCCGAGTACGGTGAGACCGTACTCGAGCCGACGGCCAAAGAATTGAGCCGCATACGGTGAGATCTCGTATCCGCGTTGACGGTGACGAGCCCTTTGCGATGCCTTCGCTATGCTTCTCGAACCATAATATCGTATGAGATTAACTAGGATTGACGACCCTAGAATGGATCATGTTTGGGAATGATACAAGGGAGGTACCTTAGTTTCCCAATACGTCGCTTTGTTTGAAATGGACTAATAATAACTCGGTAATCATGATCATCATCGCACCGCATGTGCTTAGTAGATGTGGCGCACCGAGGGAGTTAAGCATTCGCGAACGTAAAGATGATGTCGCATGAGGGTGGTTTGGCAAGGTCTTACAAAGATCATGTCATTTCATTCTCGCACTTAATAAGAGTAGTTAGAATTGTTTGATTTTACCGCTTTATCATTCGCTTGATCGAATTGATAACATGTTAACCTATGCTTTATTGTTCCACCGAGTTGATCACTCACTCCCACGATACGGGATGGTGTTCGAACACCCACCGACTTTGTCCGATTGCGAGATGGCGACGCTATTTCGAGGCGTGAGCCGGACTTCTATGACGACGGAATGCTTTCTCGTATATGCTTTTCTCGGCGGCTTCGTGAGAGCCGTACCTTGATTGTCGGGGCTGGGGATGTTGACTAGATCATACTACACAACTTGGTATAATTTACTTATAATTATTTAACCTGGTAACTTTATCACACTGGAGACTCACCACAGTTTATATATTTTATCTATCTATCACAGTCTTCCGCTTGCTAATTTATTGTCTCTGGAGTATGATATTCTGTTTTGGCTTAATCTCACTCATGTTCAATGCACAAATACAGTCAACATTCAATCATCATTTATTTTGTTGCATAAGTGATGTTCTGGAACTCGGGAGTTGAGTTTATGCTCGACCCCCGATTTTCAGGGCGTTACACTACCCCACAAATAGCGACGGACGTACTACGGATTATATCCGTAGCAAAAGGTCTTTTGCTACGGATTTTGGCTGTAGCCTTTGCCCATTTTTCTTTCAGTGGTAGGTTTAGGTTTAGGGATTTGAGAATATATTTAGGTTTTAGGTTTAGGTTTTGGTTTTGGTTTAGATTATATGTTTTGGTTTAGGTTATAGGTTATAGCTTAAGGTTTAGGTTTAGGAAATTGGGTTCGGGTTTGGGATTGGGTTTAGGTAATAGGTTATAGGTTATAAGTTAAGTTTATAGGTTAAGGTTTGGGTTATAGGTTATAGCTTTCGGGAATTGAGAATTGGTTAAGGTTAAGTATTAGGAAATCGGGTTCGCGTTCAAGATCGGGTTTAAGTTTGGGTTTTCAAGTTTAAGATTAGGTTTAGGTTAGGGAGTTGAGATTAGGATATAGGTGTACGTTTAGGTTTAGGGATTTGAGAATACATTTAGGTTTTAGGTTTTGGTCTTAGTTTTGGTTTAGGTTATAGGTATTGATTTAGGTTATAGGGTATAGGTTTAGGTTAAGGTTATGGGTTTTGGGATTTGAGAATAGGTTTAGGTTATAAGTATAGGTTTAGGTTGGGTTATAGGTTAAGGTTTAGGTTTAGGTTATAGGTTTTGGGATTTAAGAATAGGTTTAGGTTATAAGTATAGGTTTAAGTTATAGGTTTAGGTTAAGGTTATAGGGTTAAGGTTATAGGGTTAGGTTAGGGTTTAGGTTTAAGTTATAGGTTTAGGTTAAGGTTTAGGTTTTAGGTTTAGGTATAGGATTAGGTTATAAGTTATAGATTATATGTTTAGGTTAAGGTTTAGGGATTCGGGTTCGGGTTCGGGTTTGGGTTTAGGTTTAGGAAATCGGGTTCGGGTTTAGGTTTGGGTTTGGGTTCTAGGTTATAGGTTATAGGTTTAGTTTATAGGTTAAGGTTTGGGTTATAGGTTTCGGTTTAGGTTATAGGTTAGATGTTATAGGTTATAGTTTTGGGAATTGAGAATTGGTTAAGGTTTAGGTTAAGGAAATCGTGTTCGGGTTCTGGATCGGGTTTAAGTTTGGGTTTTCAACTTTAGGTTGAGGTTTACGTTAGGGATTTGAGATGAGGATTAGGTGTAGGTTTAGGTTTAGGGATTTAAGAATACATTTAGGTTTTAGGTTTAGGTTTTGGTTTTGGTTTAGGTTATAGGTTTGGGTTTAGGTTATAGGTTATAGGTTTAGGTTAAGGTTTTGGTTTAGGTTATGGGTTTTGGAATTTGAGAATAGGTTTAGGTTATAAGTATAGGTTTAGGTCGGGTTATAGGTTTAGGTTTAGGTTTAGGTTATAGGTTTTGGGATTTGAGAATAGGTTTAGGTTTATATTAGGGTTTAGGTTATAGGTTTAGGTTTAAGTTATAGGTTTAGGTTTAGGTTTAGGTTTAGGTTTAGGTATAGGCTTAGGTTATAGGTTATAGATTATATGTTTAGGTTAAGATTTAGGGATGCAGGTTCGGGTTCGAGTTCGTGTTTAGGTTATAGGTTTAGGTTTAGGAAATCGGTCGGGTTCGGGATCGGGTTTAGGTTTAGGTTTGGGTTTTAGGCTATAGGTTTAGGTTTAGGTTATAGGTTATAGTTTTTGGGAATTGAGAATTGGTTAAGTTTTAGGTTTAGAAATCGGGTTCGGGTTCGGGATCGGGTTTAAGTTAGGGTTTACAAGTTTAGGTTTAGGTTTATGTTAGGGAGTTGAGATTAGGATTAGGTGTAGGTTTAGGTTTAGGGATTTGAGAATACATTTATGTTTTTGGTTTAGGTTTTGGTTTTGGTTTAGGTTATAGGTTTTGGTAGAGGTTATAGGTTAAGGTTTATGTTTAGAAAATCGGGTTCGTGTTCGGGATCATGGTTAGGTTTGGGTTTAGGTTTTAGGTTATAGGTTATAGGTTTAGTTTATAGGTTAAGGTTTGGGTTATAGGTTTATGTTATATGTTATATGTTTTAAGTTTTAGTTTTTGGGAATTGAGAATTGGTTAAGGTTTAGGTTTAGAAATCGGGTTCGGGTTCAGATCGGGTTTAAGTTTGGGTTTTCAAGTTTAGGTTTAGGTTTAGTTTAGGGATTTGAGAGTAGGATTAGGTGTAGGTTTAGGTTTAGAGATTTAAGAATACATTTAGGTTTTAGGTTTATGTTTTGGTTTAGGTTTTGGTTATAGGTTATCGGTTTAGGATAAGGTTTTAGTTTAGGTTATGGATTTTGGGATTTGAGATTAGGTTTAGGTTATAAGTATAGGTTTAGGTTGGGTTATAGGTTAAGGTTTAGGTTTAGGTTCTAGGTTTTGGGATTTGAGAATAGGTTTAGGTTTAGGTTAGGGTATAGGTTATAGGTTTAGGTTTAAGTTATAAGTTTAGGTTTAGGTTTAGGTTTTAGGTTTAGGTATAGGCTAAGGTTATATGTTATAGATTATATGTTTAGGTTAAGGTTTAGGGATGTGGGTTCGGGTTTAGGTTTCGAAAATCGGGTTCGGGTTCGGGATCGGGTTTATGTTTGGGTTTGGGTTTTAGGCTATAGGTTTATGTAACGCCCTGAAAACCGAGGGTCGAGTAGTAACTCAACTCTCGAGTTCTAGAACATCACTTATGCAACAAAATAAATGATGATTGAATGTTGACTGTATTAGAGTAGTGAACATGAGTGAGATTAGGCCAAAACAACATATCATACTCAAGAGACAATTAAATTTGCAAGCGGAAGACTGTGATAGATAGATAAAATATATAAACTATAATGAGTCTCCGAATGTGATAACGTTATCGTGTTAAATAATTACAAGTACGTTCTAAAATATACCTAATGTGAGGAAATGTAATGTCTCCTATCCCAAATACCATAGCCGTCAATACTGAATGCACTGGTCTTGAGACCCGTCAGAGAGTTACATGATAGGAGAACTCCTCCTCATCACCATAGAAGTAGTCCAGTTCTTCTTCATAAGCATCGCCATCATCTGAAATTCAACAAATCTGGTTGGTGTGTACAACACCGTCCCGTAACGTGGGAGTGAGTGATCAACTCGAAGTTGGAACAAGAAAGCATAGGTTAACATGTTATCAATCCAATCAAGATAATGATACAAATCAAACAATTCTAACTACTCTTATTAAGTGCGAGAATGAAATGACATGATCTTTGTATGCCCTTGCCAAAATCACCCTCATGCGACATCATCTTACGTTCGTGAATGCTTAACTCCTCTGCGCCACATCTACTAAGCACATGCGGTGCGATGATGATCATGATTATCGAAGTTATTATTAGTCCATTTCAAACATCAAAAGATTGGAAAACTAAGGTACCTCCCTTGTATCATTCCCAAACACGATCCATTCTAGGGTCGTCAATCCTAGCTAATCTCATACGATATTATGGTTTGAGAAGCGTAGTGAAGGCATTGCAAAGGGCTCGTCACCCGTCAAGTACGCGGATACTGATCTCACCGTATGCGGCTCAATTGTGGCCGTCGGCCTCAAGTACGTGTCTCACCGTACTTGGCTCAATCACTAGCCGTCACTCGAGTACAGGTCTCACCGTACTCGGCTCAACTCATACTCTAGTTCTTTGTGAAAGACTCGTCGCCAATCACGGACACTTGGAGTATACTCGAAGATACTACGGAGGACTCGTCGCCGTCAAAGACGCAGTACATGTCTCACCGTACTCGGCTCTCGCCCAGTAGTATCGACATTCCCTTGACTCGAATACGGTGTCCCATACCACAATATTCGGCTCACGAGTTTGGTTGCTCACTGGTCACTACGGGGAGGCACGTGGCCCCAGCGTAGGCCGACAACTCGACCACGGTGTCCCATACCACCATGTCCGGCTCATGAGTCTTAGCGGATCGAGGTACCATGGTTAAAAGGGATTTCACTTTGTAAGTTTGGTACCCTAGGTTAAAGAAGCGACCAAACATGGTGAACATACATAAGACAGATCAGGTTACTTGACGACGAGCTTGGCTAGCTCGAGCGCACAACAAGTTGAACGACATGAAGTGCATAAGCACTTCGCGTGGCCAACCACTATCGCCAACCGAAGTACGACTCGGGTTCGTCGAACACATCTCACGTGGCAAATGAATCGCAGCCACGAATTCAATTCTGGTACCGATTGTCTGGACTATAATCATAGCCCCAAACATGATAACTTGCAGATAGATAAAGCAGTAATGGATCAAGATTCCACTCATACAATCAAGGTATGGTATTATCCGTTTAGGGCCGCTGTGGCTGTTGCACGCACTCGTTGCTCTGCTCCCCATCACCCATGACGGATCATACAACGTAAATATAAATTTAAACATATGCATTACATAGTTATAATCATAAAGCAGTTGAGCATGTTATGAATCACAACACAAGCATGAGTTTATACATGTTCAATTCCTAATCACACAACAATCCAAGGAGATCATACACATAGTTAAAAGAGGTTGAGAATCATATCTCAACACCCTTAAACATTACAATTTGCTAACTACTACTCATTCAGACATTTCAAGAAACACTTAAACAAACATGCATCAACATACATGACATATGTCGATCACATAGGCATTAGGCCAAATCCTTTCACTAGGGAGTTGCCCCAATCATAACACGCGTACACCCACGACGGATAGTCATGGCAAGCAGGAATCCAAGTTCAATATTCATTCAGTCATTTTCACAAACACTTGGGCCACACATTTTAGCATATATGGTGTCTATTGGCCGTGGCATGATTTAGGGAAAATCCTTTCGTCAAAAGGGTATCTCCAATACAACAATCATGAATCCATGACAATTAGTCAAAATGAGAAAACGAATGAGGATTCTATACTCATTCAGTCATTTTCACAAACACTTAGAATACACTAATACAACATACATGGTGTATGTTCGCAAAACATGTATTAAGGCTATCCTTTAGCCAAGTGAGTATTTTATCCGTGTATAATATATTACTACAGCAAATAATCATGATAAATGCATCTCCAAAATTTATACGTATACAGTATTTTCTAGAATACGCATTTTCAACATACATACTGTATACAAGCAAACATGTATTATGGCGATTCCCTTCGCTAAGCAATTATTTTATACGCACATAATATACTTATACGATGATTAATCATGACAAACACATCGCTAAAATATACATGTATACGGTACTTCTTACAATACCGTATTTCTACATACATAGTGTTTATTAGTAAACATGTATTTAGGCGAATCCTTTCACCAAATAAGTATTTTATTCATAAGTCATATATCCATACGTCAAATAAACATGTCAAACAAATTTCCAAAAAAAATACGTATACGGTATTTTATATGAATACCTAGAGTATGTGAATTTCCAAATTCTACAATTCTAATCGAAACAGAAAATGGAAAGCATTTTGTACATGTACAATTACATGCAGATCATGAATCTATCATTATCTGACATTGAAAGTGTTGAAAACCATAACCTATACACCTAAAGTCCGCACCTTGTGTCGTAGAATCGTAACGGAGTCGATAGGTTCGCTAAGGTTCCGTATACGGGAGTTTGAAAAGGCCAAGCTATATGTCCTAGAGGGGGGGGTGAATAGGACTATGCCAAATTTATAAATAAATCAGCGGAACTAAAGTAAATCAATACCCTTACAATAATGAATCAATTCACAATGCTAAATATAAATCACCTTGATAAATAATTATTGAGAGATTGATACAAATTCAGTTCTAAGGACAACCTTACACCATAATAAACAAGGGCTTATGGTAGGACAACCTTATTTCTAGAACCTCTTTTGAATCAAGAACTCAATGTTAATATAAGTAAATGAAATAGCAAGGAATTGAAAATAAATACGTATAAAGATCTAAATTATTACAACAATCCCCACACTTGCTTGAAAATGTAAATAGTTACAACATTCACATCCACTTGTACATTCCACACAATCGAATGATAAAAGATATGAAAATTAAGCAAGCATTCAATCCACAAGACAAAGAGTTATAGTGGTTCTCCTGTGTGTACACCAACTGTTTTACAACAACCACACAGAATGCTACTCCACTCCTAATATCCTCACACAGGGATATTAGCGTTCACTATCAAATAGGTTTTCTCAAAGTTCACCAAAAACCTTTACAATTGTGTCTTTTTCACTTGGGCTTACACAATTCAAAAACCCCTTTTCTCGAAGTTTTCTGGATTTCCTCAGACAACCAATACAATGAGATTTTTCTAGCTCAATCTCAAACAAAACCAAGACAATGAGATTTTTCGGCTCAACCTCAAACAAACCAAAATAAATTAATTTTACTGTAATTGTAAAATACCTGGATTTCTCCTTTAGCAGCCCGGTAGAACCAATCGGAGTAAATGATTGAATGTCAAAGTTCAATTTCCAATACTCACATTCATAAGGTTCTAAGTTCTAATAGATTTTAGATTTAACTTGTTGGGCGTAGCAATATTTGATTTTGATTCCAAGAAGAAGGAATAATATAATTCCTCTTTTCAAATAAGATTGGAATAGAGAAACAAAATCAAATTAAATAAGCTAGCAAAAAGGAATATTAAATAAGCACAATTTAGCTTAAAATAAACACAGACTTATCTCAGAGTGATTACTTGAAAATTCTTGAAATGGAATGGAGTTGAGGATGTAAAAACTCTGAATTTCGTGTTCAATTTATAGAAGAAAAAATCGTTCCTACGACTGGTCTTAGAAACCTAGGACTGGTCGTAGCTCTAATGTAATTTTTGAAAAATTGAGCGCGATCTTTGAAAGCCGTTCCACGACTGGTCGTGTGTACCCTACGACTGGTCGTGGGTCACCTACGACTGGTCGTAGATACCTACGACTGGTCGTAGGACCATAAAATAAGTTGCTGGATTTTCAGTCGTAGCTCCACGACTGAGTCGAAGCCAACCTACGACCGGTCGAAGGACCTCCAGGACTGGTCGTGGGCGTACCAAAAAATCTGAAAAATTTTCAACTAATTAGGACTGATCGTGGAATTTCTTGGACTAGTCGAACCAATGCTAGGACTGGTCGAACAAGAGCTAGGACTGGTCTTGGAATAGACCAAACTTATGTTAAATAAACATTTGATTTATGTATCCAAAATGACCTACTTAAAGGGTCAACCTAAGGTCATTTATACCTGAAACATGTCGTATGGATATTGAACTTCAACCATTCAACGAATGTAGATTGTTTGAACCAATATCAGGCTTGAAATCTTGAACAATATCAGGCTTGAAATCTTGAACAATATCAGGCTTGAAGTCTTGAACTTTGTTGTAGCTTCAAACTTGAGATCTTCATCAACATAACAACTACTTCATGCATTGCTTATTAGTCTTAAGACTTGGACATCAACATAGTAGCTTCTTGAACTTCAACATCTTGAGCTTCAACTTGTAACATCTTGAAGAGTTCGACTTATAGCTTCTTGAAGTATTTAAACAGTGTCTCGAATAAAAATCATCAAACAAGCACAAGACACAGATAGATGTTTTGACACATCAAAATTTGACAACCAAAGGAGTATGAGACCATAACCCTTACAATCTCCCCCTTTGTTAAATTTGTGACAAAACACCAAGTAATAATACTTCCAATAGACATAAGAGAAGTACAAAGCAAGCACAGATGCGAGAAGTACAGACATGATAAGCAATATATAGACATGATAAGCAATAATCATTTTTCCCATAACTCTTGAGAAGTTTAACTCCCCCTGAGTAATAGAACGAAGCACATAGATAAGTTTAACATCAAAATGACATAGTGCATCAAACTTCTCCCCCTTTTTGTCACAAAATGACAAAGGAAGAAGAACAGTAATGAAATTAGTAGTTGTAGCAAGAGAAAATTGTCCATAACCAACAAAAAAGATTTGAGATGCAAGCTAATATCAGTAAATATTACAGACCCGAAAATAAATTTCAGAATGGACCAGAAGAGGGTGCAGGATTAGATGGATCAATTTTGTGTAAACCCTTAGCAATCCGCCTCATATATTTACGCATATAAGAAAATTGTGTGTCTTGAGTAACACGAATTTGAGCCACCTCTTGAAGAGAATTCAATCTTTCATCAAAATCGAAAGGTCAAAAACGGGATCATCACCGAAGTCGACTCAAGTTCTTCAAATAAGTCATCCATATTCACGTCTTCAGGAAGATCACTAGCTTCAGCATTACCTGCTTCACCACCACTGCTACCAACATCCACTTGGCCTCTTGCCAAATCTAAAGTCATCTTATTAAGATTGGAATTATTAAAAGGAGATGGTGGATGGGTTTTTCTCTAGTAGGCATAGCTATGAGCATATGATTAGCTAACATAGTCAGTAAATAACCAAAGGGTATATCACTATGTCCAGGATGGTGACGTGACAGAATAATGGAATGACAGATTAAAGAAGGAAGACATATTTTAGCACCAGAGACAATGAATGCAAAACACGAACCATAAAAAGTGAGTTCGGTTTTATTACGAACGTGGATAAAGATTTGAAATGAATATCTTATGAAGTACTCACGTATCGGGTAACAAATACCTTGAGGGAAGTACATGACCTTTATGAGTCCAATGAACATCCATATTACATAAATCTTTAGTAAGCATTCGTCGTTCGGATTTCGAGAGACTATCATGTAAAATATTAATTGGAATGCTTTCATCATTGATAGGTATTTCCATAATATCTCGCAATCAAATGTCGATCTACAACAAACAAACCTTCTTGAGTATCAACTTTAAAAGTTAAATTCTCAAGAGAAAAATCACAGATACATGCAAACATGGATTGGGCAATGGATCGGTATGCGGCTCCACCCCAATGTAAGATGTTATCCCATCCCACAGATTCCAACAAAGAAGGAATACCAAAAGAAGCAATGTGATTGACATTAACATGACGTTCAACAATTACATTACGCATACGCAAATCTCGAGCATCAGTAGGATCATTTTCAGGAGAGCGAAGATGACTTTGAACAATAGAAGTTGATCTAGAAGAAGATGGACCTCGAGTAGTTTTCCTTTTACCTCTAGCATCCATTTTCAAAGAAGGATTTCAAGGAAACAACAAGATGGAAGATAGAAGAAATAAGTTTTAGATAGAACAGATTTTTCAAGATAAAACCCCAAAACCTGCAATGAATGATCAAATAGATTCCACAAACATGAGTTTTGAAACACTAATAGCAAGAATCTATAAAAAAAATGCCAAAAACCCACTAACCTTGAAGAACAATGAAGGTGGGTTGGGGCAGTCGTAGCTAGAACCGTTGGAGAGAAATGAAGAAATGAAGAAGAAGACAAAAATCCCCAAATTTAAGTGAAATCCCGTGATTTACGACAGGTCGTGTACGTGTTCGACCGGTCGTGGCACGACCGGTCGTGTATTCTCACGACAGGTCGAGTACGACAAAATTTGCAAATATTTTTTTTTATTATTTTTTTTTAAATAATTTCAAACATCAAACTTATGTACATTATGATACACAAAATCATGCAAACTCAATTTAAATTGCACATACCGAGATCAAATTTTAATTTATTAAACCTGCTTTTGTCGAGCGGTTTAGTGAAAATGTCCGCAAGTTGAATCTCGGTTGGAATGTAATCCAAATTTATTAATTTTTCTTCCACTAATTCACGAATGTAATGAAATCTAATGTCAATATGCTTAGTACGTGAATGCTGAACTGAATTTTTAGAGATATTTATTGCACTGGAATTATCACAAAATAAAATCATAGAATCTTGAGTAATTCCATAATCGCTTAACATTCGTTTCATCCAAACAAGTTGAGTACATGCATTTCAAAGAAGAATGTATTCAAACCTCAAGCAGATTGATAGCGATATAGAACTCGCTTCTTGCTAAACCAAGAAACAAGACAATTTCCAATGTAGAAACAACCACCACCTGGTTGATTTCCTATCATCTATGTTTCCAAATTTCACCCAAGATCTCGTGCATCTCCGGCTAATTGAACATTAGTCTCATGTGGATACCGAGACCCAATTTAGTAGAACTTGCGACATAACGCATAATCCGCTTAATGCAAATAGTTAAGTGAGATTCTTTAGGATTTGATTGATAACGAGCACAAATACCAACACTCAAAGCAATATCCGGTCTACTAGCAGTTAGATAAAGTAAACTACCAATCAAACTACGATACAATTTAGGATCCACATCATTACCTCGTAGAGTCTTTTGAGAGTCTTACATTGTACTCATAGGAGTATCAAAATTTTTACCTTTCTCAAATCCAAATTTCTTAATTAAACTCGAGCATATTTGGTTTGAGAAATAAAAATTCCATCAAAGTTGTTGTTTTACTTGCAATCCTAGAAAATAGTTTAATTCTCCAACCATGCTCATTTCAAATTTAGACTTCATCAAATCTGCAAACTCAACAAATCATGTTAGTACAAAGTTGATCCATAAATAATATCACAACATATATTTGAACTATTAGAATATCATCGTTATGTTTCTTAACAAAGAGCGCCTTATCAACACACCCCATCCGAAAATTATGACTCAAGAAAAACTTAGTCGGTTTTTCGTGCACCATGCTCTGGGAGCTTGTTTCGCACCATAGAGAGCTTTCTTAAGACGATACACATGATCAAGTAAATTTAGGATCTTCAAACCCCGTAGGTTGTTCAACATATACCTCTTCATGTAAATCACCATTCGAAAGGCACTCTTTACATCCATTTGATAAATTTTAATTTTCCTAAAACATGCAATGGAGATAAAAAGTCTGATTGACTCAAGACGAGCTACAGGGGCAAATGTTTCATTATAGTCAATACCTTCAATTTGTGTATATCCCTGTACAACTAGTCTTGCTTTATTTCGAATAATATTTCCTAGTTCATCAGATTTGTTTTTGAAAATCCATTTTGTTCCAATAATATGTTTATCTTTAGGTCTAGGAACAAGTTGCCAGACATCATTTCTGACAAACTGATTAAGTTCTTCTTGCATCGCAAGAATCCAATTTTCATCAGAAAGTGCTTCTTTTACGTTATCCTGGCTCAATCTGGGATGTAAAGCATACGTAGTTACATATGTCCTCTAATTGTCTACGAGTGCGCACACCGGTGAGAGGGTTTCCAAGTATTTGAGAGGTTGGATGATCTTTAATGGTCCTTAATTCGGGATTAGTTTCACTTGATGAAATTTCTTGTTTTTCAAGTATAAGAACTTCATCATTATCTAAACTAGGGACAGTGTCTTCAAAAGATCGTCAATCACAACATTTATTGACTCTTGAATCACACCGGTCC
This sequence comes from Magnolia changhungtana, assembly GCA_030180095.1. Lineage (NCBI taxonomy): Eukaryota > Viridiplantae > Streptophyta > Magnoliopsida > Magnoliales > Magnoliaceae > Magnolia > Magnolia changhungtana. The sequence goes on from JASAUF010000602.1 coordinate 4,824,486, forward strand.
GTTGTTGAGAACACGATAAGCACGACTATTTAAAGAATAACCTAAAAGATCCCTTCATCACTTTTAGTGTCGAATTTTCCCAAATTTTCACGGTCACGCATAAAATATAGCACTTCACGCCAAAAATTCAAAAATATTTGATGAAGGCTTTTTCTCAAACCACATTTCATAAGTCGTTTTATTATTAGATTTACAAATATAAACACGGTTAATAATGTAGCAAATTTGTATTCATCGCTTTCAAAGAGATTCCTAGGAAGCTTCATGCTATTTAACATAACACTTCCCATTTCTTGAATCACTCTATTCTTCCTCTCGACAATTCCATTTTGTTGAGGAGTTTTAGGTGCGAGAGAATTCATGCGATATTCCCGATCGCTACAAAATTTCTCAAAACCGCTATTTTCAATTCGGATCCATGATCACTACGGATCTTCTTGACTTGAGAACATTTTTCGATTTGAATCCGTTTTATAATCTTTTTCACTTCATCAAGGGTTTCTGATTTATCTTTCAAGAATGAAACCCAAGTGTATCTTGTATAATCATCTACAATAACTAAAATGTACTTTTTGTCACCTCGACTTTCCGTTCTTGTTGGTCCTATAAGATCCATATGGAGAAGCTCGAGTGGTCTTGTGGTGATATTGGAGTTCACATTTTTGTGAGAGCTCCTAGTTTGTTTACCATACTGGCATTCACCACAAATCTTGTCTACTTTTTGCATTTTAGGTAGACCTTTTATTAGTTCACTTTTGCTCAATCTGTATAAATTTCGGTAGTGTACATGTCCAAGGCGTTTATGCCATAAATCTATCTCATCAGTATGGACCAAGTAGCACGTTTGATTAGATGAGCTACCGTTGCTTACTATATAGCAGTTTTTTGAAGTTCTGCGACCAGTTAATATTAGTAACCCTTTTCATTTGTAATCTCACAACCTTGATTAGAAAATTTAACATTATGGTTGTTATCGCATATTTGAGATATGCTCAACAAAGTTGTGTTTTAAACCTTCAACATATAACACATTTTTAAATAAGGGAAGGTTATAGAGTTGGACCGTACCTTTGCCAATTATCTTGCATAGCTTGCTACCATCACCAAATGTGACTGACCCATCGTCATATCTTTAAGATCGATGAATAGAGCTTTGTCGCTTTGTCATATGTCCGGAGCATCCACTGTCTAGGTACCATTTTGAATGGCTTGTAGCTTTGAAAGCAAAGTGTGAGCAACCAAACAAGTAACCTTGGGAACCCATTTCAAGATCTTGTTTTGGGTTTAGGAGAATAATTGGTCTTCTTTTGTTTATAGTTATAAGAGTGACCTCTTGAGTTAGATTTTAATAGCTCCTTAAGTAAATCAATAATTTTTTCACTAGCGGGTTTGAATCGATTTTTGAAATTTATATAATTTTGCTTTTGTGTTTTGAAAGGTTTTAGTATTTTTAGAAAAACTTGATTAGTACCTTTTCCTTTTGAGTTAGAAGTCTCTCCTTTCACAAAAATGGAAGGAGCATTCTTCGTTTAGGAGATATGTTTTTATTAAAGCCCAACCCGGATCGATCACCACATTTTCTTGATCCAGGATAATAATTTCTCTAATTTTGGATCACCTTGGGCATATCTCCATGTGTCCTTCAAACTCAAAAGAGAAGATACTTCATTTTTAAGTTTCTCATTTTCAGATTTCAAATTTTCAATTAGGGAGGTTTTGAATTCTAAATCACACTTTGATTTTTCAAAACAATCAAATTTGAGATTTTTCTAAAACAAGGGTTTCAAAACATTCTTTAAGTTTAAAAACTTTTCTTTTTGAAGTTTAAGTTTTGACAATTTTACAACTTTCCTTATATAAGGCATTGTAAGCATCTTGAAGATCTTCATCATTTTCATGATCACTATCCAAATTTTCTTCACTTGTTGAATCATCGTGATCTGAAAAGGTAAACTTGGCTAGAGTCATAAGGGCCTTAAGTTCACTGCCCGACTCGGTTTGAATTTTCTGATTCGTAAGAGGCTTTAATCGACGATTCATCCCAAGTAGCCAACATACCCTTCCTTTTGGATCTGTCCTTTTAGGACATTTGTTTGCTAAATGCCCATATTCTTTGATTGTAACATTGACTATCTTTCAATGATTTCCAAGTTTTAGACTTAGGTTTAGAACGTTTCTTTTCATTTGCCTTTTGAAAGTCGACTCTTTTCTTACTTTTGAAAATCTTATAAAACTTTTTTCGCCAAAAGGGCCATATCATCTTGAGACTTTTTCGAATCAATTTTCTTGAGTAATACTTTTAGATGACTTTAAAGCAATAGACTTACCTTTAGGAGCTTTAAAACTTAATTCATAGGTTTGCAAAGAACCAACTAATTCTTCTACCTTCATATTGTCCGTATCACGAAGTTCCCGGATTGCGGTTACCTTTGAATTGAACCGTTCGGGAAGAGAGCGTAGTATTTTTGCACACACTTTACTTCTCGAGATCTTTTCGCCAAGACCCACATAGAGTTTACAATGTCATTCAATCTAGTGTAAAAGTCCATAAACATTTCATTTTCCTCCATATGAATTTCTTCAAATTTAGTTGTGAGGAGTTAGACTTTAGATTTCTTGACAATTGATATACCTTCGTGTGTCATTTCTAAAATATCCCAGCTTGCTTTTGATATCACAGATATGATTCTTTTGAACTCATCCGGTGATAGTGCGCAAGTGATTGCATTTAGTGCTTTAGCATTAGCACTACTCTCATTTTTCTGAAGTGTGGTCCATTGGAAATATGGTGTAATTTTCATAGATTTTGAACCATCAACACCAGTTACTTCCATGGTAGGAGGATTCCATTCAGTCACTGTGGCTAGCCACACACTTTCATCCATTGATCTGAGGAAGATTCTCATTCTGGCTTTCCAATAGGCATAGTTGGAGCCATCAAAAGGTGGAGGCCTAGTAACTGAAAGGCTATCAAAATTTGACATCTTTTTATATAGCTTAGATCGTTAGCTCAGGAAATAAATCCAAATAAAAAGCAACAAAAATGAGCTATTAGGCTCTGATACCACTTGAAAAGGCCAAGCTATATGTCCTAGAGGGGGGGTGAATAGGACTATGCCAAATTTATAAATAAATCAGCGGAACTAAAGTAAATCAATACCCTTACAATAATGAATCAATTCACAATGCTAAATATAAATCACCTTGATAAATAATTATTGAGAGATTGATACAAATTCAGTTCTAAGGACAACCTTACACCATAATAAACAAGGGCTTATGGTAGGACAACCTTATTTCTAGAACCTCTTTTGAATCAAGAACTCAATGTTAATATAAGTAAATGAAATAGCAAGGAATTGAAAATAAATACAGAAGTAAAGATCTAAATTATTACAACAATCCCCACACTTGCTTGAAAATGTAAATAGTTACAACATTCACATCCACTTGTACATTCCACACAATCGAATGATAAAAGATATGAAAATTAAGCAAGCATTCAATCCACAAGACAAAGAGTTATAGTGGTTCGCCTGTGTGTACACCAACTGTTTTACAACAGCCACACAGAATGCTACTCCACTCCTAATATCCTCACACAGGGGATATTAGCGTTCACTATCAAATAGGTTTTCTCAGGTTCACCAAAAACCTTTACAATTGTGTCTTTTTCACTTGGGCTTACACAATTCAAAACCCCTTTTTCGAAGTTTTCTCTGGATTTCCTCGGACAACCAATACAATGAGATTTTTCTCGCTCAATCTCAAACAAAACCAAGACAATGAGATTTTTCGCTCAACCTCAAACAAACCAAAAAAATAAATTAATTTTAGGTAATTGTAAAATACCGGATTTCTCCTTTGTTGTTCTAGTAGAACCAATCGGAGTAAATGATTGAATGTCAAAATTCAATTTCCAATACTCACATTCATAAGGTTCTAAGTTCTAATAGATTTTAGATTTAACTTGTTGGGCGTAGCAATATTTGATTTTGATTCCAAGAAGAAGGAATAATATAATTCCTCTTTTCAAATAAGATTGGAATAGAGAAACAAAATCAAATTAAATAAGCTAGCAAAAAGGAATATTAAATAAGCACAATTTAGCTTAAAATAAACACAGACTTATCTCGAGTGATTACTTGAAAATTCTTGAAATGGAATGGAGTTGAGGATGTAAAAACTCAATTTCGTGTTCAATTTATAGAAGAAAAAAATCGTTCCTACGACCGGGGTCTTAGAAACCTAGGACCTGGTCGTAGCTCTAACAATTTTTGAAAAATTGAGCGCGATCTTTGAAAGCCGTTCCACGGACCGGTCGTGTGTACCCTACGACCGGTCGTGGGTCACCTACGACCGGTCGTAGATACCTACGACCGGGTCGTAGGACCATAAAATAAGTTCTTTGGATTTTCGGTCGTAGCTCACGACCGATCGCGAAGTCGAAGCCAACCTACGACCGGTCGAAGGACCTCCAGGACTGGTCGTGGGCGTACCAAAAAATCCGAAAAATTTTCAACTAATTAGGACTGATCGTGGAATTTCTTGGACTAGTCGAACCAATGCTAGGACTGGTCGAACAAGAGCTAGGACTGGTCTTGGAATAGACCAAACTTATGTTAAATAAACATTTGATTTATGTATCCAAAATGACCTACTTAAAGGGTCAACCTAAGGTCATTTAAACCTGAAACATGTCGTATGGATATTGAACTTCAACCATTCAACGAATGTAGATTGTTTGAACTAATATCAGGCTTGAAATCTTGAACAATATCAGGCTTGAAATCTTGAACAATATCAGGCTTGAAGTCTTGAACTTTGTTGTAGCTTCAAACTTGAGATCTTCATCAACATAACAACTACTTCATGCATTGCTTATTAGTCTTAAGACTTGGACATCAACATAGTAGCTTCTTGAACTTCAACATCTTGAGCTTCAACTTGTAACATCTTGAAGAGTTCGACTTATAGCTTCTTGAAGTATTTAAACAGTGTCTCGAATAAAAATCATCAAACAAGCACAAGACACAGATAGATGTTTTGACACATCAAAATTTGACAACCAAAGGAGTATGAGACCATAACCCTTACAGAGTTTGGCAGCCTAAAGAACGAAACAGGTTAGCTATTTCATAACCTACAACCTATACAACCCTAAAACAGATTAGGGTTAGGGTTTCTTACCTAGAAACGACGTCGGAATCGCCGGAAAAGCGATAAGAATCAGGCGGTGGAGCCGAATAGCGGCAGGGAACAGTGAGTTAGGAGTTCCTCCCACATCTCCCTCACTTTCTCTCTCTTTTCTCTCTCTCAAATCCAAATTCGTATGGCTGGAATGGGAGAGGGTTTAAGGTCCTTTTATAGCCTAAAACCTTCCCAAAATAGACTCTGGTTCAAGGGTTATTGCTATTATAAGCATTTCAGCGATGTTCCAGCTCAAAAGAGTGTTTCTGGTGGCCCCCCTTGAGCCAAACGTCAGACTTAAGCTCACCACACATGGATCTATGTGGGATTACGTTTTCAACTCGATCGGATTCCCAGATTACACGTGGCAGACCACTTTCAGTTCAACGGTCAGTGGGCCACGATCCAAAATTCCAAGCACATGTAAATGTTCCTGAAATTTTTCTTAATCCGAGGGTGTAATTTAGTCTGATTCTGACGGTTTGGTTGCTTAATACTGATGTGCAAGCGAATGGTGCCAGATCACTATTCCAGATATTTATTTTGTAAATGGAATAGTATTTTTCACACACCCTCGCTCCGGACTCAAGCGAATGTACCGTGGGACATCGGTTGATTTGATTTCGAGATGGTTGTCAAGCCCGGCCGAGGCGGTCCTAAGTCCTTAACCGTATTGTTCGGACTCGATGTGCGTCGAGATCGATACAGAGTTTCGAGATGCTCCCAAGAGCAGCCGGGTAATGAGTTTGATCCTAGATTTTTGGGTAACCTAGCGTCAATGATACTACAAGTTTTGGGTCTTGCAGATCGTGTTTAAAGAGATTCAAATGGATTTCATGGTTAATCTAGTTTAGCACTTAGTTAACTTTGTCAAATTTCTAAAGGATTTAATCCTAAGTGATTTAAACCCGAGGTAGTATTTAGTCCTTTGCAGTTTGTATCTAAAGTGATCCAAGTTATACTACTTAGCTAGTTTAAGATAGTGTCTAGGGTGAAGGTGCTTTGAGAAATTGAAAGCACAAGGTAGTGAAGGGTGGGATTTGTGAAGAAAATGGTTTGAAAAGAGATTTGAGGCTTTAATTGAGCGTTTAAGAAGTTAAAATTGTATTAGGATTGATCCATTGCCTAAGGACGTCTAATCCCAAGTTGGCAAAAATCCGGGGTGTTACAGTTTATGTTTAGGTTATAGGTTATATGTTATAGGTTATAGTTTTTGGGATTTGAGAATTGGTTAAGGTTTAGGTTTTGGAAATCGGGTTCGGGTTCGGGATCGGGTTTAAGTTTGGGTTTTCAAGTTTAGGTTTAAGTTGAGGTTAGGGAGTTGAGATTAGGATTAGGTGTAGGTTTAGGTTTAGGGATTTGAGAATACATTTAGGTTTTAGGTTTAGGTTTTGGTTTTGGTTTAGGTTATAGGTTTTGGTATAGGTTATAGGTTAAGGTTTATGTTTAGAAAATCGGGTTCGGGTTCGGGATCGTGGTTAGGTTTGGGTTTAGGTTTTAGGTTATAGGTTATAGGTTTAGTTTATAGGTTAAGGGTTGGGTTATAGGTTAAGGTCATAGGTTATATGTTTTAGGTTTTAGTTTTGGGAATTGAGAATTGGTTAAGGTTTAGGTTTAGGAAGTCGGGTTCGGGTTCGGGATCGTGTTTAAGTTTGGGTTTGCAAGTTTAGGTTTAGGTTTAGGTTAGGAAGTCGAGATTAGGATTAGGTGTTGGTTTTGGTTTAGTGATTTAAGAATACATTTAGGTTTTAGGTTTAGGTTTTGGTTTTGGTTTAGGTTATAGGTTTTGGTTTAGGTTATAGGTTATAGGTTTAGGTTAAGGATTTGGTTTAGGTTATGGGTTTTGGGATTTGATAATAGGTTTAGGTTATAATTATAGATTTAGGTTGGGTTATGGGTTATAGGTTAAGGTTTAGGTTTAGGTTATAGGTTTTGGGATTTGAGAATAGGTTTAGGTTATAAGTATAGGTTTAGGTTTAGGTTAGGGTTTAGGTTATAAGTTTAGGTTTAAGTTATAGGTTTAGGTTTTGTTTAGGCTTTAGGTTTAGGTATAGGCTTAGGTTATAGGTTATAGATTATATGTTTAGGTTAAGGTTTAGGGATTCGGGTTCGGGTTTAGGTTATAGGTTTATGTTTAGGAAATTGGGTTCGAGTTTGGGATCGGGTTTAGGTTTGGGTTTGGGTTTTAGGTGTAGGTTTAGGTTTAGGTTATAGGTTATATGTTATAGGTTATAGTTTTGGGAATTGAGAATTGGTTAAGATTTAGGTTTAGAAATTGGATTCGGGTTCGAGATCGGAGTTTAAGTTTGGGTTTTCAAGTTTAGGTCTAGGTTAGGGAGTTGAGATTAGGATTAGGTGTAGGTTTAGGTTTAGGGATTTGAGATTACATTTAGGTTATAGGTTTTGGTTTAGGTTATAGGTTATAAGTATAGGTTATTGGTTAAGGTTTATGTTTAGAAAATCGGGTTCGGGTTCGAGATCGTGGTTAGGTTTGGGTTTGGGTTTTAGGTTTTAGGTAATAAGTTTAGTTTATAGGTTAAGGTTTGGGTTATAGGTTTAGGTTATAGGTTATAAGTTTTAGGTTTTAGTTTTAGGGAATTGAGAATTGGTTAAGGTTTAGGTTTAGAAATCGGGTTCGGGTTCAGAGATCGGGTTTAGGTTTGGGTTTGGGTTTTAGGTTATAGGTTATAGGTTTAGTTTATAGGTTAAGGTTTGCGTTATAGGTTTAGGTTAGGTTTAGGTTTAGGTTGTAGGTTATATGTTATAGGTTATAGTTTTGGGAATTGAGAATTGATTAAGGTTTAGGTTTAGGAAATCGGGTTCGGGTTTAAGTTTGGGTTTTCAAGTTTAGCTTTAGGTTTAGGTTAGGGAGTTGAGATTAGGATTAGGTGTAAGTTTAGGTTTAGGTTTAGGGATTTGAGAATACATTTAGGTTTTAAGTTTATGTTTTAGTTTTGGCTTAGGTTATACATTTCGGTTTGGGTTATAGGTTATAAGTATAGCTTATAGGTGAAGGTTAGGTTTAGGAAATCGGGTTCGGGTTTGGGATCGGGTTTAGGTTATAGGTTATAGGTTATAGGTTAAGTTTAAAGGTTAAGGTTTGGGTTATAGGTTTAGGTTATAGGTTATAGTTTTTTCTGGAATTGAGAATTGGTTAAGGTTTAAGAAATCGGGTTCGGGTTCGGGATTGGGTTTAAGTTTGGGTTTTCAAGTTTAAGTTTAGGTTTAGCTTAGTGAGTTGAGATTAGGATTAGGTGTAGGTTTAGGTTTAGGGATTTGAGAATACATTTAGGTTTTAGGTTTTGGTTTTAGTTTTGGTTTAGGTTATAGGTTTTGATTTAGGTTATAGGGCATAGGTTTAGGTTTAGGTTATGACTTTTGGGATTTGAGAATAGGTTTAGGTTATAAGTATAGGTTTAGGTTGGGGTATAGGTTAACGTTTGGGTTTAGGTTATCGGTTTGGGGATTTGAGAATAGGTTTAGGTTATAAATATAGGTTTAGGTTATAGGTTTAGGTTAAGGTTTTAGGTTTTTGTTTAAGGTTTAGGTTATTGGTTTAGGTTTAAGTTATAGGTTTAGGTTTAGGTTTAGGTTTTAGGTTTAGGTATAGGCTTAGGTTATAGGTTATAGATTATATGTTTAGGTTAAGGTTTAGGGATTCGGGTTTGGGTTTGGGTTTGGGTTTAGGTTATATGTTTAGGTTTAGGTTTAGGAAATCGGGTTCGGAGTTTAGGTTTGGGTTTGGGTTTTAGGTTATAGGTTATAGGTTTAGTTTATAGGTTAAGGTTTGGGTTATAGGTTATTAGGTTATAGGTTGGATGTTATAGGTTAATGTTTTTGGAAATTGAGAATTGGTTAAGGTTTAGGTTTAGGAAATCGGGTTTGGGTTTGGGATCGGGTTTAAGTTTGGGGTTTCAAGTTTAGGTTTAGGTTTAGGTTAGGGAGTTGAGATTAGTATTAGGTGTAGGTTTAGGATTAGGGATTTAAGAATACATTTAGGCTTTAGGTTTAGGTTTTAGTTTTGGTTTAGGTTATAGGTTTTGGTTTAGGTTACTGAGTGTTATAGGTTTAGTTTAACGTTTTGGTTTAGGTTATGAGTTTTTGGATTTGAGAATAGGTTTAGGTTATAAGTATAGATTTAGGTTGGGTTATATGTTAAGGCTTAGGTTTAGGTTATAGGTTTTGTGATTTGAGAATAGGTTTAGGTTTAGGTTATAGGTTTAGGTTTAGGTTTAGGTTTAGGTTTAGGTATAGGCTTAGGTTATAGGTTATAGATGATATGTTTAGGTTAAGGTTTGGGGATTCGGGTTGGCTTCGGCCGGGTTTAGGTTATAGGTTTGGGTGTAGGAAATTGGGTTCGAGTTCGGGATCGGGTTTAGGTTTGGGTTTGGGTTTTAGGCTATAGGTTTAGGTTTAGGTTATAGGTTATATGTTATAGGTTATAGTTTTTGGAAATTGAGAATTGGTTAAGGTTTAGGTTTAGGAAATCGGGTTCGGGATCGGGTTTAAGTTTGGGTTTTCAAGTTTAGGTTTAGGTTTAGGTTAGGGAGTTGAGATTAGGATTAGGTGTAGGTTTAGGTTTAAGGATTTGAGAATACATTTAGGTTTTAGGTTTAGGTTTAGGTTTTGGTTTAGGTTATAGGTTTTGGTATAGGTTATAGGTTAAGGTTTATGTTTAGAAAATCGGGTTCGGGTTCGAGATCGTGGTTAGGTTTGGGTTTAGGTTTTAGGTTATAAGTTATATAGGTTGAGGTTATAGGTTAAGGTTTGGGTTATAGGTTTAGGTTATAGGTTATATGTTTTAGGTTTTAGTTTTTAGGAATTGAGAATTGGTTAAGGTTTAGGTTTAGGAAATCGGATTCGGGTTCGGGATCGGCTTTAAGTTCGGGTTTACAAGTTTAGTTTTAGGTTTAGGTTAGGGAGTTGAGATTAGTACTAGGTGTAGGTTTACGTTTAGGGATTTAAGAATACCTTTAGGTTTTAGGTTTAGGTTTTGGTTTTGGTTTATGTTATAAGTTTTTGTTTAGGTTATAGGTTTTAGGTTTAGGTTAAGGTTTTTGTTTAGGTTATGGGTTTTGGGATTTGATAATAGGTTTAGGTTATAAGTATAGGTTTAGGTTGGGTTATAGGTTAAGGTTTAAGTTTAGGCTATAGGTTTTAGGATTTGAGAATAGGTTTTGGTTATAAGTATAGGTTTAGGTTTAGGTTAGGGTTTAGGTTATAGGTTTAGGTTATAGTTATAGGTTTAGGTTTAGGTTTAGTTTTTTGGTTTATGTATAGGCTTAGGTTATAGGTTATAGATTTTATGTTTAGGTTGAGGTTTAGGGATTCGTGTTAGGGTTCGGGTTTAGGTTATAGGTTATAGGTTTAGGTTTAGGAAATCGGGTTCGGGTTCGGGATCGGGTTTAGGTTTGGGTTTGGGTTTTAGGCTATTAGTTTAAGTTTAGGCTACAAGTTATATGTTATAGGTTATAGTTTTTGGGAATTGAGAATTGGTTAAGGTTTAGGTTTAAGAAATCGGGTTCGGGTTCGGGATCGGGTTTAAGTTTGGGTTTTCAAGTTTAGGTTTAGATTAGGGAGTTGAGATTAGGATTAGGTATAGGTTTAGGTTTAGGGATTTGAGATTACATTTAGGTTTTAGGTTTAGGTTTAGGTTGTAGGTTTTGGTTTAGGTTATAGGTTATAAGTATAGGTTATAAGTTAAGGTTTATATTTAGAAAATCGGATTCGGGTTCGGGATCGTGATTAGGTTTGGGTTTAGGTTTTAGGATATAGGTTATACATTTAGTTTATAGGTTAAGGTTTGGGTTATTGGTTTAGGTTATAGGTTATATGTTTTAGGTTTTAGTTTTAAGGAATTGAGAATTGGTTAAGGTTTAGGTTTAGGAAATAGGTTTCGGTTGGGATCGGGTTTAAGTTTGGGTTTTCAAGTTTAGGTTTAGGTTTAGGTTAGGGAGTTGAGATTAGGATTAGGTGTAGGTTTAAGTTTAGGGATTTGAGAATACATTTAGGTTTTAGGTTTAGGTTTATGTTTTGGTTTTGGTTTAGGTTATAGGTTTTGGTTTAGGTTATAAGTTATATGTTTAGGTTAAGGTTTAGGTTTAGGTTATGGGTTTTGTGATTCGAGAATAGGTTTAGGTTATAAGTATAGGTTTAGGTTCGGTTATAGGTTAAGGTTTAGGTTAGGTTATAAATTTTAGGATTTGAGAATAGGTTAAGGTTTATATTTAGAAAATCGGATTCGGGTTCGGGATCGTGATTAGGTTTGGGTTTAGGTTTTAGGATATAGGTTATACATTTAGTTTATAGGTTAAGGTTTGGGTTATTGGTTTAGGTTATAGGTTATATGTTTTAGGTTTTAGTTTTAAGGAATTGAGAATTGGTTAAGGTTTAGGTTTAGGAAATCGGTTTCGGTTCGAGATCGGGTTTAAGTTTGGGTTTTCAAGTTTAGGTTTAGGTTTAGGTTAGGGAGTTGAGATTAGGATTAGGTGTAGGTTTAGGTTTAGGGATTTGAGAATACATTTAGGTTTTAGGTTTAGGTTTATGTTTTGGTTTTGGTTTAGGTTATAGGTTTTGGTTTAGGTTATAAGTTATATGTTTAGGTTAAGGTTTAGGTTTAGGTTATGGGTTTTGTGATTCGAGAATAGGTTTAGGTTATAAGTATAGGTTTAGGTTCGGTTATAGGTTAAGGTTTAGGTTAGGTTATAAGTTTTGGGATTTGAGAATAGGTTTAGGTTATAAGTATAGGTTTAGGTTAAGGTTATAGGGTTAAGGTTAGGGTTTAGGTTATAGGTTTAGGTTTAAGTTTTAGGTTTAGGTTTAGGTTTAGGTTATAGGTTTAGGTATAGGCTTAGGTTATAGGTTATAGATTATATGTGTAGGTTAAGGTTTAGGGATTCGGCTTCGGGTTCGTGTTCGGGTTTAGGTTATAGGTTTAGGTTGAGAAATCTTGTTCGGAGTTCGGGATCGGGTTTAGGTTTGGGTTTGGGTTTTAGGTTATAGGTTATAGTTTTAGTTTATAGGTTAAGGTTTGGGTTATAGGTTTAGGTTAGGTTTAGGTTCAGGTTATAGGTTATATGTTATAGGTTATAGTTTTTGGGAATTGAGAATTGATTAAGGTTTAGGTTTAGAAATCGGGTTCGGGTTCGGAGATCGGGTTTTAGTTTGGGTTTTCAAGTTTAGCTTTAGGTTTAGGTTAGGGAGTTCGAGTTAGGATTAGGTGTTGGTTTAGGTTTAGGGATTTGAGAATACTTTTAGGTTTTAAATTTAGGTTTTTGGTTTTGGTTTTGGTTTTGGTTTAGGTTATAGGTTATAAGTATAGCTTACGGTGTTAAGGTTTAGGTTTAGGAAATCCGGGTCGGGTTTGGGATCGGGTTTAGGTTTTAGGTTATAGGTTATAGGTTAAGTTTATTGGTTAAGGTTTGGGTTATAGGTTGAGGTTATAGGTTATAGTTTTTGAGAATTCAGAATTGGTTAAGGTTTAGGTTTAGGAAATCGGGTTTAGGTTCGGGATCGGGTTTAAGTTTGGGTTTTCAAGTTTAATTTTAGGTTTAGGTTAGGAGTTGAGATTAGGATTAGGTGTAGGTATAGGTTTAGGGATTTGAGAATACATTTAGGTTTTAAGTTTTGGTTTTGGTTTTGGTTTAGGTTATAGGTTTTTATTTAAGTTATAGGGTATAGGTTTAGGTTAAGGTTTAGGTTTAGGTTATGGCTTTTGGGACTTGAGAATAGGTTTAGGTTATAAGTATAGGTTTAGGTTGGGTTATAGGTTAAGGTTTAGGTTTAGGTTATAGGTTTAGGTTAAGGTTATAGGGTTAAGGTTATAGGGTTTAGGTTAAGGTTTAGGTTATAGGTTTAGGTTTAAGTTATAAGTTTAGGTTTAGGTTTAGGTATAGGCTTAGGTTATAAGTTATAGATTATATGTTTAGGTTAAGGTTTAGGGATTCGGGTTCGGGTTCGAGTTTGGGTTTAGGTTATATGTTTAGGTTTAGGAAATCGGTTCGGGTTTAGGTTTGGGTTTGGGTTTTAGGTTATAGGTTATAGGTTTAGTTTATTGGTTAAGGTTTGGGTTATAGGTTTCGGTTTAGGTTATAGGTTAGACGTTATAGGTTATAGTTTTGGGAATTGAGAATTGGTTAAGGTTTAGGTTTAGGAAATCGGGTTCTGGGGGTCGGGTTTAAGTTTGGGTTTTCAAGTTTAGATTTAGGTTTAGGTTAGGGAGTTGAGATTAGGATTAGGTGTAGGTTTAGGTTTAGGGATTTAAGAATACATTTAGGCTTTAGGTTTAGGTTTTGGTTTTGGTTTAGGTTATATGTTTTGGTTTTTGTTACTGGGTTATAGGTTTAGTTTAACGTTTTGGTTTAGGTTATGGGTTTTGGGATTTGAGAATAGGTTTAGGTTATAAGTATAGGTTTAGGTTGGGTTATAGGTTAAGGTTTAGGTTTAGGTTATAGGTTTTGGGATTTGAGAATAGGTTTAGGTTTAGGTTATAGGTTTAGGTTTAAGTTATAGGTTTAGGTTTAGGTTTAGGTTTAGGTTTAGGTAGAGGTTATAAATTATATGTTTAGGTTAAGGTTTTAGGATTCGGGTTCGGCTTCAGGTTCGGGTTTAGGTTATAAGTTTTGGTTTAGGAAATCGAGTTCAGGTTCAGGATCGAGTTTAGGTTTGTGTTTGGGTTTTAGGCTATAGGTTTAGGTCTAAGTTATAGGTTATATGTTATAGGTTATAGTTTTTAAAATTTGAGAATTGGTTAAGGTTTAGGTTTAGGAAATTGGGTTAGGGTTCGGGATCGGGTTTAAGTTTGGGCTTTCAAGTTTAGGTTTAGTGTAACACCCCGGATTTTTGCCAACCTGGGATTAGACGTCCTTAAGCAATGGATCCAACCTAATACAGGTTTAACTTCTTAAACGCTCAATTAAAGCCTCAAATCACTTTTCAAACCATTTTCTTCACAAATCTCACCCTTCATCACCTTGATCTTCCAATTTTTCTAAGGACTTTCACCCTAGACACTATCTAAACTAGCTAAGTAGTATAACTTGGATCACTTTAGATACAAACTACAAAGGACTAAGTACCACCCCCAGCATTGTAAATCACTTAGGACTAAATCCTTTAGAAATGAGACAAAGTAACTAAGTGCGAGACCAGTTTAGCTACGAAATCCGTTTGAATCGCTTTAAATACGATCTGCAAGACCCAAAACTCGTAGAATCATGGACGCTAGGTTACCCTAAAATCTAGAATCAATCTCATTACATTTGCTCTCGAGCACGTCGAAACTTCGTATCAGATCTGGACCGCACGTCGAAAGTCGAATAACTCGAAGTTAAGGAATTAGAACCGCCTCGTTGGGCTTGACCATCATCTCAAAAATCAGGTCCATCCGATGTCCCACGGCCATTCGTTTCGATTCGGAGCGAGGGTGTGTGAAAACACTATTCCTATTCCAAAATAAATATCAGGAATAGTGATCGCACCTTTCGCGTGTCGGTCAATTAAGCAACTGACCGTCGAATCCGACCAAATTACACCCTCGGATTAAGAAAAATTTCAGAACATTTACATGTACTTAGAATTTCGATCGTGGCCCACTGACCGTTGAACTGAAAGTGGTCCGCCACGTGCGATCCTGGGAATCCGATCGAGTCGAGAACGTAATCCCACATAGATCCATAGGTGGTGAGCTTAAGTTTGACGTTTGGCTCAAGGAGGGCTACCAGAACCTCTCTTTTGAGCTGGAAAAGTGACGAATATCCTATATTAGCAGTAACCCTTGAACCTGAGTCTATTTTGGGAATGTTTTAGGCTATATAAGGGCCTTAGAGCACCCTCTCTTACAGCCATACGAATTTGAGTTTTGGGAGAGAGAAAAGAGAGAGAAAGTGAGGGAGAAGTGGGAGGATCTTCCTCCTACTGTTGCAAATCACCCCACGGGCTGCACCGCCTCTTTCTAGGCGCTTTTCCGCCGATATCAACTCTGTTTTAAGGTAGGAAACCCTAACCCTAATCTGATTTGGGGCTTGGGTGGTTGTAGGTTATGAAATAGCTAACCTATTTCGTTCTATAGGTTGTCAAACTGCCGAATACGGAAGAGTAGCAAACCTATCAACTCCGTTACGATTCTACGACTAAAGGTGCGGACTTTAGGTGTATAGGTTGCGATTTTCAACGCTTTCAATGTCGAGATAATGGTAGATTCATGATCTGCATGCAATTGCACATGTACAAAGTGCTTTCCTGTTTTCGTTTCGATTAGAATTGTAGAATTTGGAATTTCACATACTCTAGGTATTCGTATAAAATGCCGTATACGTATTTTTTATGGAAATGTGTTTGACATGTTTATTTTTCGTATGGATATATGACGTATGGATAAAGTACTTATTTGGCGAAATGATTCGCCTAAATACATGTTTACTAATAAACACTATGTATGTAGAAATACGGTATTGTAAGAAGTACCGTATACATGTATATTTTAGCAATGTGTTTGTCATGATTAATTGTCGTATAAATATATTATGTGCGTATAAAATATTTTCTTGGCGAAGGGAATCGCCGTGTTACATGTTTGCTTGTATACACTATGTATGTTGAAAATGCGTATTCTAGAAAATACTGTATACGTATAAATTTTAGAGATGTATTTATCATGATTATTTGTTGTAGTAATATATTATACATGGATAAAATACTCACTTGGCTAAAGGATAGCCCTAATACATGTTTTGCTAACATACACCATGTATGTTGCACTAGTGTACTTAAGTGTTTGTGAAAATGCTTGTGTGAGCAAATGTTTGAATGTTGATGCCTTAGGAGGGTGTTGAGATTGGATTCTCAACTACCCTAGCGACATGTATGATTACCTCCATGAGGTTGATCACTTAAACCACTTACTTACAATATATGTGTTTGTATTCCTATTGACGTAGTGCTTTACAACATGCTTTATATCATGCTTTATAATATGCTTATAACATGCCTACTAGTATGTTTGAATTACTTTATTTATCATGCTTGAGTTACTTTGTCTATCATGCTTTACTCCACATGCTATGGATGACGATTGATTGTGCTTAGGGCTATGATTATAGTCCAGACAATCGGTACTAGATTGGAGACCGTGGTTGAGTTTCATGCCGCCACGTGAGATGTGTTCGACGAACTCGAGTCGTACTTCGGTTGGCGATAGTGGTTGGCCACGCGAAGTGCTTATGCACTTCATGTCGTTCGACTTGTTGTGCGCTCGAGCCAGCCGAGCTCGTCATGTAACCCGATTTGTCTAATGTATGTTCACCATGTTTGGTCGCCTATCTTTGCTTGAACCTAGGGTACCAAACTTACCGGTGAAAACCCTTTTAACCATGGTACCTTGATCCGCTAAGACGCATGAGCCGGGCATGGTGGTATGGGACACCGTGGTCGAGTTGTGTCGCCTACGTTGGGGCCATGTGCCTCCCCGTAGTGACCATTGCGCAACTAAACTCGTGACCCGAATACGGTGGTATGGGACACGTATTCGAGTCGATACTACGGCGAGAGCCGAGTACGGTGAGACACGTGCTCGTGCCGACGGCGACGAGTCCTCCGTAGTATCTTCGAGTATACTCCAAGGGCGTGATTGGCGACGAGTCTTTCACAAAGAACTAGAGTATGAGTCGAGCCGAGCACGGTGAGACCCGTACTCGAGCCGACGGCTAGTGATTGAGCCGAGTACGGTGAGACCGTACTCGAGCCGACGGCCGCAATTGAGCCGCATACGGTGAGATCGTATCGCGCGCTGACGGGTGACGAGCCCTGCGATGCCTTCACTATGCTTCTCAAACCATAATATCGTATGAGATTAACTAGGATTGACGACCCTAGAATGGATCATGTTTGGGAATGATACAAGGGAGGTACCTTAGTTTCCCAATATTCTTTGTTTGAAATGGACTAATAATAACTTGGTAATCATGAGCATCATCGCACCGCATGTGCTTTGTAGATGTGGCGCCGAGGGAGTAAGCATTCGCGAACGTAAGATGATGTCGCTTGAGGGTGGTTTGGCAAGGGCATACGACATCATGTCATTTCATTCTCGCAGCTTAATAAGAGTAGTTAGAATTGTTTGATTTGTCTTGCTTTATCATTCTTGTTTATCATTTGAATTGATAACATGTTAACCTATGCTTTATTGTTCCACCTTGAGTTGATCACTCACTCCCACGATACGGGACGGTGTTTGAACACCCACCGGACTTTGTCCGATTACTGGATGGCGACACTACTTCGAGGCGGAGCCGACTTCTATGACGACGAGAACGCTTTCTCGTATATGCTGTATCTGGCGGCTTCGTGAGAGCCGTACCTTGATTGTCGGGGCTACAGGGATGTTGACTAGATCATACTACACAACTTGGTATAATTTACTTGTAATTATTTAACCTGGTAACTTTATCACACTCTGGAGACTCACCACAGATTTTATATATTTTATATATCTATCACAGTCTTCCGCTTGCTAATTTACCGTCTCTGGAGTATGATATTCTGTTTTGGCTTAATCTCACTCATGTTCAATGCACAAATACAGTCAACATTCAATCATCATTCATTTTGTTGCATAAGTGATGTTCTGGAACTCGGGAGTTGAGTTTATGCTCGACCCCCGATTTTCAGGGCGTTACAAGATGGTATCAGAGCATGATTTGGATTAAACCGGACCTGGGTTATGGTCACACGACGCACACTGACGCACTCTGACTTAGGAGGGAGCGACGGAATGTAGAAAGTCTTAGGCATCCCTGTTCCGTCCAACGGCTAGTTCACTGAAAATGAACGCTGAAATCGAGTATGTATTCAACCATGGTCGCACGGGTCGACCTTAAAACATTTCTAGGTTGTCTAGTGAAGGGTCTAGATCACCAACCATCTCATCCCAATCATTGAGAATCGTAGAATGTGTGCATAAACGTGATGAGGATAACTACTCCGAATCCTTGGAGCTTCTCTGGACTCCTACCAGAGACTTCTCGAATCTACAAGAGGAGAAAGCAGAAAATAGAAATAAATTCTAATAAATTCGAAACTGATTAATGAATGACAAAAAAAAAAAAAATGAGTTCATAACCCTTTAAATAAGGATACCAAGTAATGAGAAAGAAATCAGGAACAAACTACAACTAAAACTTCTAGAATTCGCGACTTACTATATATGGGTCGTGATGTCTACTAGTGGGTAAAGTTTTCGGTCAAAAAATAAAATAAAATAGTAAGTGTCCTAAACGACTTCACCCAACCGTTCTCCTAATTATTCTAAACTCTTTTCTCATTGGGTACAACTCCTAAAGCCCAACGGATGAAGAGAAATCAAACTAAAATTACTATTTTAGTCAAACGAAATTAAAACCGGGAAATGACTGTCAATCGGAGGCTTTTTTTCGCAATTCCGGGCTGCGCAACCCGGCATAGCGGGGTTGGTTGGCTTCATTAGCTCGTTCTACCCCAAATTCATATATTTTACATCAGATAACTCATTCCGGATTGCAAGATACGTCCGGTTTGACCCGAAACGACTCGAAACGGAGTCGGGGGCCACACGCGTCAATCCGGGGGTGAAACAAGTGGGTCCAGGGTGCATTTGGCACCTTAGGACCATGGGGAACAAGTCCCCACCGCGGCGGCACGGTTCCGGCCAAGTCCGACCGCGGCGGCGCCGCGGCTCGGGCGGCGGACCGCGGTCGGGTCGATTTTCTGGGGTGGGGCCAGGGCTAGGGTTGGTCAGCCTGACCTCCTCTAGCCCCTGGCACGTGCCATTTTGGCAATGGATTAGGATTTAAGGGCTGGAGCACCCCACTCTCTCATTTCTTCCTTTTCAAGAACTTCCACATCCCATTTTCGATTTTCCCTAAACCCATCCCTCCAAACCTTGCAATCTTCCATTTTCTTCCATAACCCACACACCCCAACCTTCCACAATAGCCCTAGCCTCCCCCTTTCCCCATTTTCTCAAGTTGGAGCTCTCATACCCCCTCACTTGGAGCTCAAATTCGTGCAACCTTTAAACCTATCTCATTTCTCCCTTTTACCTTCTTCATCCCTACCTTTTTGGCCTTTACAATCCCTGTTGAGGCTCAAGTCCATGGAGAACCAAAAACTCCAGCCCCCCCATTTCCCTTATCCTCATTTTCTATGGTTCTATCCGAGCTCATCCATATGTTGCCTTGTAGTTTGCGTGGGCTACTATCTTAGGGTGGTTCTGTTTTCCTGTTGATAGGTGTAGTAGTTGGTAGAATGTTCAGGGTATTTGAGAACGTTTAGGGTCCGTTCGGCCAAATTACATTAGGTAAGTTTACGGTGGATAGAATTGTAAAAGTAATAATAAATGTATATGTAGGGTATGGCCCCTAGATTGGGTGTATCCTATGTCTTCCGACACCATGTTTAGAATGTACGCGATTAAGGGTAAATTCCGAGAATTCCTTTCCAATAACACTTAGAAATTCCCCATCGTGAGTTATGGAAATCCCATCTCACGTTTTTCCAACACCACGCTCATTTTCCAAGGCCTATAAAATTAATCCCCTCCCACCCTCCTACCAACCATGTCACACCCAATCCCAAGGTAGGATTAGTAATGCGGTCCCATTTAATACAACTTAAGGCCACTGGCCAAATTGTGTTGAAGTGATAAAGTCCCTTGATATACATTAACCCACCACACTCTGATAGCTTAAGCTTTTGGAGTAAATGGTTGTTTGATAGATAGACCCATAGAGTTTGGACCTAGAGCAGTGCTTCGACAGACTTGACAATATAGGAAATCCAACCAATTAAGAACGTGAACTCTAGAACCCCTTTTGCGGTTGGTTTGAGCAGGTGTGACATGCTCGGGCGTAGTTAAATTCAACTTTAGGTAACTCAATTCCAATTAGACAACTTTAACCCTAAGTAATGAAACCCTTCCTTGTCTTGAAAATGATGTGAAGTCGTCTAGTGTATAAGCATAGATTTTGGACTCACCTATGGATTCCCGCTCCTCCTAGATTAAGACTAGACTACTGGTTAGGCGAAGGAAAGTAAAAGACTAATTAATTATGCTAAGCCAATTGAATAATAGAATTAGTTATTCGGCTTAACCGACTCAGACCCACTACACAACATTCCTTCTGTGTTGGCCCAACCACTTGCAACTAAAAGTTTATAATTTTGTCCCTGAAAAGTGATAGGAGTATATAGCTGATAGAGACTTTGTCTTTTAGGCCTAAGGAATTGCCCAAATGGGCAAAAGACGATTAGGAATTAGGTCCCAAGTCGCATGCCATGTCGGCATACGTATTGTGCTTATGAACGTAGAAAGATAGCCTGCCTATTAAGCTAGACATGATTAAATAGGATAAGTCTGGACCGCGACAAAAAAAATTCTTTGGTAGAATTAGGCATCTTGCCTCAAACTCACACCCATTCGTGATAGCCCCTTTTTATAATCCTAGGTACCAAAACTGATGTAGTGGGAGACCGCATCTCATTTCGTGTCAAGGATAGGGTATAAATTACACCTTGTTCCAATGTACGGAGCAGGACATAAATCTTAAGCCTTGAGGGTGAAAATAAAATTTTAAGGGGGGTAGAACATTATGGTCCCAATCTAGTTAGGTCACCTATTGCATCTCTTTGATCTGGGCGGCACAGCGGAAACGCGGTGGACCCTACCCCACTGGCCCAGGATCGAAACGGTGCTCGTCGAATACGAACATTATAGAAGCCCTAGCCTGCCCTAATATGAGAAAATGTTTTAGGATGATCTAGTAAGACCTGATTCCCCATTTCCTTTGACATAGATAATAACGAGGACTCTCTTAGACTGAGACCTAAAGGGCAACCTTAGAATAGACAATTTGAGCCTTTCAATGATGGACATTCCCTACGTTTCTAGAGTGATCGTACTACGGAGTTACTGAAATATACAACTGCGAAACATTCGCGGCTTGACCCAATTCTTAATCCTGTGCGACTACCAACAGACTCACTGCTGACGAGCAGAAGACTCGGATCCACTAGGATTCGGAAGGGATACGATGAGCTTTCTACCTTAGCTCGGTAGATGATCGATGTATCGGGATCGAGCCCACCAAAATTGTCTCTCCGTATTGGTCAAACATTGAAAATAGCTATCTTACTCTAAATTGGTGGGAGTTATCGTCGCGACTCCAAATAGGTAAAGAAATAAATTGTAGCAAACCATTAGGGTATGAGAAATGGGTAAAGAAATAAGTTTTAAGGGGGGTAGACTAAAATGAACCAGGCTAGTAAATACCATACCACGCGTAGGAACTCGAAATCAAGAAGTCTTAGGCAAATGAAATAATAGAAATCTTTCCTTATTACCTTAGGCAATTTCGGGACGAAATTTTGTTTTAAGGGGGTAGATTGTAACACCCCGGATTTTGCCAACCTGGGATTAGACGTCCTTAAGCAATGGATCCAACCTAATACAGTTTAACTTCTTAAACGCTCAATTAAAGCCTCAAATCTCTTTTCAAACCATTTTCTTCACAAATCTCACCCTTCATCACCTTGATCTTCCAATTTTTCTAAGGACTTTCACCCTAGACACTATCTAAACTAGCTAAGTAGTATAACTTGGATCACTTTAGATACAAACTACAAAGGACTAAGTACCACCCTGCATTGAAATCACTTAGGACTAAATCCTTTAGAAATGAGACAAAGTAACTAAGTGCGAGACCAGTTTAGCTACGAAATCCGTTTGAATCGCTTTAAATACGATCTGCAAGACCCAAAACTCGTAGAATCATGGACGCTAGGTTACCCTAAAATCTAGAATCAATCTCATTACCCGGCTGCTCTCGGGAGCACGTCGAAACTTCGTATCAGATCTGGACCGCACGTCGAAAGTCTGAATAACTCGAAGTTAAGGAATTAGAACCGCCTCGTTGGGCTTGACCATCATCTCAAAAATCAGGTCCATCCGATGTCCCACGGCCATTCGTTTCGATTCGGAGCGAGGGTGTGTGAAAAACACTATTCCTATTCCAAAATAAATATCAGGAATAGTGATCTGGCACCTTTCGCTTGCGTGTCAGTATTAAGCAACCTGACCGTCAGAATCCGACCAAATTACACCCTCGGATTAAGAAAAATTTCAGGAACATTTACATGTACTTAGAATTTCTGATCGTGGCCCACTGACCGTTGAACTGAAAGTGGTCCGCCACGTGCGATCTGGGAATCCGATCGAGTCGAGAACGTAATCCCACATAGATCCATAGGTGGTGAGCTTAAGTTTGACGTTTGGCTCAAGGAGGGCTACCAGAACCTCTCTTTTGAGCTGGAAAAGTGACGAATATCCTATATTAGCAGTAACCCTTGAACCTGAGTCTATTTTGGGAATGTTTTAGGCTATATAAGGGCCTTAGAGCACCCTCTCTCACAGCCATACGAATTTGAGTTTTGGGAGAGAGAAAAGAGAGAGAAAGTGAGGGAGAAGTGGGAGGATCTTCCTCCTACTGTTGCAAATCACCCCACGGGCTGCACCGCCTCTTTCTAGGCGCTTTTCCGCCGATATCAACTCTGTTTTAAGGTAGGAAACCCTAACCCTAATCTGATTTGGGGCTTGGGTGGTTGTAGGTTATGAAATAGCTAACCTATTTCGTTCTATAGGTTGTCAAACTGCCGAATACGGAAGAGTAGCAAACCTATCAACTCCGTTACGATTCTACGACTAAAGGTGCGGACTTTAGGTGTATAGGTTGCAGTTTTCAACGCTTTCAATGTCAGATAATGGTAGATTCATGATCTGCATGCAATTGCACATGTACAAAGTGCTTTCCGTTTTCTGTTTCGATTAGAATTGTAGAATTTGGAATTTCACATACTCTAGGTATTCGTATAAAATGCCGTATACGTATTTTTTATGGAAATGTGTTTGACATGTTTATTTTTCGTATGGATATATGACGTATGGATAAAGTACTTATTTGGCGAAATGATTCGCCTAAATACATGTTTACTAATAAACACTATGTATGTAGAAATACGGTATTGTAAGAAGTACCGTATACATGTATATTTTAGCGATGTGTTTGTCATGATTAATTGTCGTATAAATATATTATGCGTATAAAATATTTTCTTGGCGAAGGGAATCGCCGTGTTACATGTTTGCTTGTATACACTATGTATGTTGAAAATGCGTATTCTAGAAAATATCGTATACGTATAAATTTTGGAGATGTATTTATCATGATTATTTGTTGTAGTAATATATTATACATGGATAAAATACTCACTTGGCTAAAGGATAGCCCTAATACATGTTTTGCTAACATACACCATGTATGTTGCACTAGTGTACTTAAGTGTTTGTGAAAATGCTTGTGTGAGCAAATGTTTGAATGTTGATGCCTTAGGAGGGTGTTGAGATTGGATTCTCAACTACCCTAGCGACATGTATGATTACCTCCATGAGGTTGATCACTTAAACCACTTACTTACAATATATGTGTTTGTATTCTATTGACGTAGTGCTTTACAACATGCTTTATATCATGCTTTATAATATGCTTATAACATGCCTACTAGTATGTTTGAATTACTTTATTTATCATGCTTGAGTTACTTTGTCTATCATGCTTTACTCCACATGCTATGGATGACGATTGATTGTGCTTAGGGCTATGATTATAGTCCAGACAATCGGTACTAGATTGGAGACCGTGGTTGAGTTTCATGCCGCCACGTGAGATGTGTTGACGAACTCGAGTCGTACTTCCGGTTGGCGATAGTGGTTGGCCACGCGAAGTGCTTATGCACTTCATGTCGTTCAACTTGTTGTGCGCTCGAGTACCGAGCTCGTCATGTAACCCGATTTGTCTAATGTATGTTCACCATGTTTGGTCGCTCTTTGCTTGAACCTAGGGTACCAAACTTACCGGTGAAAACCCTTTTAACCATGGTACCTTGATCCGCTAAGACGCATGAGCCGGGCATGGTGGTATGGGACACCGTGGTCGAGCCGTCGGGCCCTCTGCCGGGGCCATGTGCCTCCCGTAGTGACCATTGCGCAACTAAACTCGTGAGCCGAATACGGTGGTATGAGACACCGTATTCGAGTTGTCGATACTTATTGCGAGAGCCGAAAGCACGGTGAGACCGTGCTCGTGCCTTGACGGCGACGAGTCCTCCGTAGTATCTTCGAGTATACTCCAAGTGCGTGATTGGCGACGAGTCTTTCACAAAGCAACTAGAGTATGAGTCGAGCCGAGTACGGTGAGACCGTACTCGAGCCGACGTGATGCCAACAATTGAGCCGCATACGGTGAGATCAGATCCGCGTGACGGGTGACGAGCCCTTTGCGATGCCTTCACTATGCTTCTCAAACCATAATATCGTATGAGATTAACTAGGATTGATGACCCTAGAATGGATCATGTTTGGGAATGATACAAGGGAGGTACCTTAGTTTCCCAATATTCTTTGTTTGAAATGGACTAATAATAACTTGGTAATCATGAGCATCATCGCACCGCATGTGCTTTGTAGATGTGGCGCACCGAGGGAGTAAGCATTCGCGAACGTAAGATGATGTCGCTTGAGGGTGGTTTGGCAAGGGCATCTGACATCATGTCATTTCATTCTCGCATTAATAAGAGTAGTTAGAATTGTTTGATTTGTCTTGCTTTATCATTCTTGTTTGATGAATTGATAACATGTTAACCTATGCTTTATTGTTCCACCGAGTTGATCACTCACTCCCACGATACGGGACGGTGTTTGAACACCCACCGGACTTTGTCGATTACTGATGGCGACGCTACTTCGAGGCGAGTTTGGACTTCTATGACGACAAGAACGCTTTCTCGTATATGCTGTATCTGGCGGCTTCGTGAGAGCCGTACCTTGATTGTCGGGGCTACTGAGGGATGTTGACTAGATCATACTACACAACTTGGTATAATTTACTTGTAATTATTTAACATAGTAACTTTATCACACTATGGAGACTCACCACAGATTTTATATATTTTATATATCTATCACAGTCTTCCGCTTGCTAATTTACCGTCTCTGGAGTATGATATTCTGTTTTGGCTTAGTCTCACTCATGTTCAATGCACAAATACAGTCAACATTCAATCATCATTCATTTTGTTGCATAAGTGATGTTCTGGAACTTGGGAGTTGAGTTTATGCTCGACCCCCGATTTTCAGGGCGTTACATTTAGGTTTATGTAACGCCCTGAAAATCGGGGGTCGAGCAAAGCTCAGCTCCTGAGTTCCAACGCATCACTTATGCAACACAGATAATGATGCTTATGACTAGAGCATTGCAACATGAATGGGATTATACCAAAACAACAAATCATACTCCAGAGACAGTTAAATTGCAAGCGGAAGACTATGATAGATATATAAAATATATAGACTGTGGTGAGTCTCTAGAGTGTGATAACATTGCCATGTTAAATAATTACATGTGCAAGTCTAAAATATACAAAAAAATGTAATGGCATCTAATCAACAACCTTGTAACCCCATCGATCAGGACACGGCTCGCATGAAGCTGCCATAATATAGCATATACAAGAAGGCATCCTCGTCGTTGCAAAAGTCCGGCTCCGCCTCATAAGCATTGCCATCACATACGACTACAATAGGGTCTTGTTGGTGTGTACAACATCGTCCCATAACGTGGGAGTGAGTGATCAACTCAGTGGAACAATAAAGCATAGGTTAACATGTTATCATTCAGTCAAGTAATAATGATAAAGCAGTACAATCAACATTCCTAAGTACTGTAATTAATGTAAGGATGATATGCGATTATGATGCATGTCGTCGCCAACATACTCCCTCATGCAGCACCATCTTACGCCCGTGACATGCTGTCACCCTCAGTGCTCCACATCATTCAGGCACATGCAATGCGATGATGAGCATGATTGTCGAGTTGTTATTAGTCCATTTCAAATAACAGTATTAGAAAACTAAGGTACCTTCCTTATATCATTCCCAAATAATGATCCATTCTAGGGTTGTCAGTCCTAGACAATCTCATACAATGGTGTGTTTCTAGGTCGCTGCAAGGGCTGTCAGGGCTGTTACGCGGAATCGTTACACCACTCCCCCATCACGTTATCAATACAGGACTAGTTTATACTCTGTTACTATGGGAAGGCTCGTCGCCTCATCACAGATTTAGAGTATGCTCGAGGTCACTACACCGGGTACGGTTAGGACTGTCAGGGCTATTACATGGAATCATTGCACCACTCCCCCATCACCCATCAAAGCAGTGTGGGCCGACAGCTTGAATATAGTGTCCCATACCACCATAATTGGCTCACGACTCTAGTTGCTCAATGGTCACTACGGGGAGCCTCGTGGCCAGAGCATAGGCCGACAGCTTGACCACAGTGTCCCATACCACCATGCCTGGCTCATGAGTCTTAGCGGATCGAGGTACCAAGGTTAACGGGGTTGCATTGGTAAGTTTGGTACCTTAGGATCAAACAGTAGCGTCCAAACATGGTGAACATACATAAGACAGATCAGGTTACTTGACAAGCTTGGCTAGCTCGAGTGCACGACAAGTTGAACGACATGAAGTGCATAAGCACTTCGCATGGCCAACCACTATCACCAACCGAAGTACGACTTAGATTCGTCGAACACATCTCATGTGACGAATGAATCTCAGCCATGAATTCAATCCCGTTACCGATTGCCTGGACTATACAATAGCCCCAATCACATTCAATTACGGAATAGTTGAAGCAGTAATGGATCAAGAGTTTAAATCATACAATCCAATATCTAATATTGTCCGCTTAGGGCTGCCAGGGCTGTTACACGGAATCGTTACACCACTCCCCCATCACCCTTCACGGATTTTATGGAATACAACTTAAACATGTGAAGTAGTCAGTGACAGGATTAAGTAAATAAGTAATTCAAACATATTAACAAGTATGTTATAAAACACAATGCAAACAGGAAATCCAAACACATACGTTTCATAAACCAATAAGTGATTAAACTAAACAACTTACATGAAGGAAATCATACACATCACTAAGGTAGTTGAGAATCCTATCTCGACACCCTTATACATTACAATTTACTAACTACTACTCATTTAGACATTTCAACAAACAATTTAGACTACATACATCAACATACATGATGTATGTTGATCACGTAGGTATTAGGCCAAATCCTTTCACTAGGGAGCTGCCTCATTTATAACACACAAGTACCCATGACGGATAGTCATGGCAAGTAGGAATCCAAGTTCCATATTCATTCAGTCATTTCCACACATACTTGGGCTACACATTTTAACATATATAGTGTATATTGGCCGTGGAGTGATTTAGGGCAAATCCTTTCGTCAAAGAGGTATCACCAATACAATAATCATATATCCATGAAAATTAGTCATGGAGAGCATGAATGCGAATTGTATACTCATTCGGTCATTTTCACAAACACTTAGAATAGACTCTTTTAACATACATAGCGTAAACTAGCAAAAACATGCATTAGGGCGAATCTTTTCACCGAGTGAGTATTATACATATATATAGCATGTTCATACAGTAATTAATGATGGCTAACATACTTTCAAAATTTTTATGTATACGGTATTTTCTACAAATACGAGGAATACAGTATATTCAACATAGTTAACATATAACCAAAAAATGAAACGGACAACACTTTGTACATATGCAATTGCATGCAGATCATGAATCTATCATTATCTGTCATTGAAAGTGTTGAAAACCATAACTTATACATCTAAAGTCCGCACCTTATGCCGTAGAATCGTAACAGACTCGATAAATTCGCTAAGCTTTAGTATACGACAGTTTGACAACCTATAGAATGAAATAGATTAGCTATTTCATCATTTGTAATGTTCATAACCCTAGATCAGATTAGGGTTAGGGTTTCTTACCTAGAAACAAAGTTGAAAATGCCAGGAAAGTGATAAGAACGATGTGGTTAGGCACGGATAGCAGCAGGGTAGAGTGGCAGGGAGATGCTCCCACAACTCTCACACTTTCTCTCTTTTCTCTCTTCTATCCCCTAGGGTTTCTCCCAAATTCGTATGGCCTGAATGAGAGAGGTTTTAAGGTCCTCATATAGGCTAAAACATCACTAAAATAGACTCCAGGTCAAGGTATACTTAGGTTATAACCAAAGTGAGGCTGTTTCGTCTTAACGGAGCACTTCCGGAAGCCCCCCTTGAGCCAAAGGTCGGACTTAAGCTCACAGACATTGGATAGAGGTCGAGGTACGTTTTCGGTCCGATCGAATTTACAGATCGCCTGTGGTGGACCAGTTTCAGTTCAACGGTCCTTGAGACTCGATCAGGGCCACAAGTACACTGTCATGTGTATGAAATTTCCCCTGATCCGAGGGTGTATTTGGGTCAGATTCTGACAGTCTAATTTTTTATAACAGGCCCACAAGTGACAAGTCTCAGATTACTTAAATGAGACCCAATTTTTAAAGAAATCTACGTTTTCTCACTCCGGGCTCAAGCAAATAGCCGTGGGACACTATTTGGATTTGATTTTCGAGATGGTTGTCAAGCCCAGCAAGGCGGTCCTAACCATTTAACTTCGTGTTAATCGAACTTTTGACGTGCAGTCCAAATCTGATACGGAGTTTCGTGATGCTCCTGAGAGCAACCGGGTAATGAGATTAATCCTATATTTTAGGGTAACCTAGTGTCAATGATTCCACAAGTTTTGGGTCTTGCAGATCATATTTAAAGTGGTTCTAGCTAATTCTATTGATCGTTTAGTTCAGTACATAACCAAATTTCACCCTAATTATGACAGAATACGATCCTAAGGCACTTCTACGCACCTTCCTGGTGATTTGAGGTAGTATATCATTTTAATTATTTTTCTAGTAGTTCATTATCAAGTCTACTTCATCTCTACCAAATTTCATTAGGTTTCGTGTTGTAAAAAAATTCTAAAATTTCTAGAAGCGGCAGCTGTCCAAACTAATGATTTCCGGTAGCTATCCAAACTATCACCTTCCTGGCAATATCTGTTCATTATTATATTTTCTATTATTTTTATATGAAACTAGACTTATTAAGCTTCAATCTGATTTTTGAATCACCTAATTCGGAGTTATAACGATGGAGATATGACTTTTTGAAGTCGAACCAAAATTGTAAAAAATGTGGCCGAAAACGGGCCAGCCAATGAACTGCGGCCCGCCCTGGCCCGCATTTTTGGTGAGGCCTTGCCAACTCGGCGATGCCCTCGCCATTCACTGAGCTATTTGGGGTGATTTTATCATCCGATATATAAAATGGATGTATTTTATAAACCGGGATGAGTTATTCAACATGCAATATATGTTTTTGGGGTAGAAGAAGCTGACCGATCCATGTAACCTACTTATTTCATGAGATTCCAAAAGGTTAATAGTTAAAAACCCATTTTATTTATTTATTTACTATTCATAGTAATTTTTAGGTTAAGTATTGATCAATATCACCTAAACTTTAAGATTTGTGTCTAATATGAAAGCACGTAGAAAATTTTGAAGGAAATGTAGGATTTTGAAGAAAATGGTTTGAAAAGGGATTTGAGACTTTTGAATTGAGCGTTTGAGATATTAATCAGGTGTTAGGATCGACTCATTACCTAAGGACATCTTGTAACGACTCAAAAATTTTCGTACAATGGCTCGAGTACCACCTCGACCAGAAATCACTTAGGATTAAATCCTTTAGAAATTTGACAAAGTTAACTAAGTGCTAAACTAGATTAGCCATAAAATCCATTTGAATCGCTTTAAATATGATCTACAAGACCCAAAACTTGTAGAATCATTAACGCTAGGTTACCCTAAAATCTAGGATCAAACTCATTACCCGACTGCTCTCGGGAATAGATTGAAACTCCGTATTAGGTCTAAACCGCACATCGAAAGTCTGAATAATATGAATTTAAGGACTTAGGACCGCCTCGCTGGGCTTGACAACCATCTCAGAAATCAAATCCAGATAGTGTCGCACGGCTGTTCGCTTGAGTCCGGAGCGAGGAGTGTGAAAACACTTGGTTTTCTTTACAAAATAAATATCTCAAATAGTGATCTGAGACTTGTTACTTACGAACATTTTATAAGCAACCAAACCGTTAGAATCTGACCTAAATACACCCTCGGATCAGAAAAAATTTCATAAACAATTTCATATACTTGGAATTTCAGATCGAGATCCGCTGACCGTTGAACTGAAACTG
Organism: Magnolia changhungtana; assembly: GCA_030180095.1. NCBI lineage: Eukaryota > Viridiplantae > Streptophyta > Magnoliopsida > Magnoliales > Magnoliaceae > Magnolia > Magnolia changhungtana. Next base: position 4,854,966 of record JASAUF010000602.1, read on the forward strand.
GTCCGCCATGCGTGATCTGGAAACCCTACTGGAATGAAAACTTAATGGTATTTAGATCCAAGGTTGGTGAGCTTAAGTTCGACCGCACGCAGAAAAGGGGCTGCCAGAAATCCTCCGTTGAGCTGAAACTAGTTCGCTTTGGTTATAACCTAAGTATACCTTGACCATAAGTCTATTTTAGTGTGTTTTTAGTCTATATAAGGACCTTAGAACCCTCTCTCTCACAGCCATACGAATTTGAGAGAAACCCTAGAGAGAGAAGAGAGAAGAGAGAGAGAGTGAGAGAAGTGGGAGAAACTCCCTACTACTATCCCCTGCCGCTACACAAGCTGCATCACCCCATTCTCATCGCTTTCCCGGTGATTCCGACCTCCTTTCTAGGTAAGAAATCCTAACCCTAATCTGTTTTGGAGATGTGAAGGTTGTAGGTTATGAAATAACTAACCTATTTCATTCTATAGGTTACCAAATTGCCGAATACGGAAGCTTAGCAAACCTATCGTATTCGTGACGATTCTACGGTAAAAGGTGAGGACTTTAGGTGTATAGGTTACGGTTTTCAACGCTTTCAATGTCAGATAATGATAGATTCATGATCTGCATACAATTGCATATGTACAAAGTGCTGTCTGATTTCCGTTTCGATTAAAGACGTAGAATATGGAATTTTACATATTCTAGGTATTTGTAGAAAGTACCATATACATATAAATTTTGAAAATGTGTTTGCCATGATTATTTGTTGAATGAATATATTATATATGGATAAAATACTTAGTTGGCGAAAGGACTCGCCCTAATACCTGTTTTGCTAATATACACTATATGTTGAAATAGTGTATTCTAGAAAGTACCATATACGTATAAATTTTAGAGATGTGTTTGCCATGATTAATTGCTGTATGAATATATTATATATGGATAAAATACTTGTTTGGCGAAAGGACTCACCCTAATACATGTTTTGCTAATGTACAATATGTATGTTGAAATAGTGTATTCTAAGTGTTTGTGAAAATGCTTGTGAGAGTAAGTGTTTGGATGATGCTGTCTTAGATAGGTGTTGAGATGGGATTCTCAACTACCTTAGAGACGTATATGATTTCCTCCATGTTGATTGTTTAACTTAACCGCTTACTTATGAAATATATGTGTTTGTATTTCTTGTTTACATGGTGCTTTATAACATGCTTTATGACATGCTTGTTAACATGCTTGAATTACTTTGTTTATTATTCTTTACTCTACATGCTCTAAATAAGGATTGATTGAGTTTAGGACTATGATTATAGTCTAGACAATCGGTACCCAACTTAAGATCGTGGTTGAGTTCTATTTCGCCACGAAGGATGTGTTTGACGAACCCGAGTCGTACTTCAGTTGGCAACAGTGGTTAGCCCATGCGAAGTGCTTATGCACTTCATGTCGTTCAGTTGATTTGTACTCAAGCTAGTCAGGCTTGCCAAGTAACCCGATATGTCTAATGTATATTCACCATGTTTGGTCGCTACTGCTTGAACCTAGGGTACCAAACTTACTAGTGAAATCCCGTTAACCATGGTACCTCGATCCGCTAAGACTCATGAGCCGGGCATGGTGGTATGGGACACCGTGGTCGAGCTGTCAGCCTACGCTAGGGCCACGTGCCTCCCCGTGAGTAACCAGACTCTTGAGCCGATTATGGTGGTATGGGACATTATATTCGTGCTGTCGCCCTACATTGATAAGGTGATGGGGGAGTGGTGTAACCATTGTGTGTAATAGCCATGACAGCCCTTTGTAGTGACCTCGAACATACTCTAAATTTGCGGTGAGACGATGAGTTTTACCGCAGTATATAGAGTATAAACTAGGCCTGTATCAGCTTAGTGATGAACCGTTAAAGAGGTGATTGGGGAGTGGTGTAACCATTGTGTGTAACAGCCCTGGCAGCCTTTGCAGCGCCCTAAAACCACACTATCGTATGAGACTATCTAGGTTTGACGACCCTAGAATGGATCATGTTTGAGAATGATACAAGGGAGGTACCTTAGTTTCTCAATCTTGCTATTTGAAATGGACTAATAACAACTCGGTAATCATGCTCATCATCGCATTACATGTGCCTGGAAGATGTAGAGTACTGAGGGATGAAAGTATGCCACGAACGTAAGATGGTGTCGCACGAGGGAGGGTGTGGTGAGGGCATCCATCATGACTGCATTCATACTTGCATTAATAAGAGTAGTTAGGATTGTTTGATTATACTGCTTTATCATTACTGCTTGACTGAGTTGATAACATGTTAACCTATGCTTTATTGTTCCACTGAGTTAGCTACTCACTCCTACATTACGGGACGGTGTTGTACACACTAACTAGACTCTGTCGTAAGTACAGATGAGGTGACGACACAGGAGGCTGAGCCGGACTATGACGAGGACTAGGACGAGTTCTCATTTATGCAGTTTGCTGGTGGCTTTGACTAGACTGCCGGATCGACGGGATTTACAGGACTTATATCTTTAGTTGTATTTTTGACAATTTGTTCATAAAACAAATATATGTATATGGTGACTCAGATGGGTTCATACTCTGGAGATTGAGATGTTTTGTTTCCTTTACATACATATATATACAATTTCAGTCTTTCGCTTCCCTTTATACAATTGATCTGGAGTATGAATTACTGCTTTGGTATAATCTCACTCATGTTTATTGCACTAACATAGACAACATTCAATAATCATTCATTATGTTGCATAAGTGATGCGTTGGAACTCGGGAGTTGAGTTTATGCTCGACCCCCGAATATCAGGGCGTTACAAGTTGGTATCAGAGCATGATTATGATTAAACCAGACTTAAGTTATGTTCCCACGACATACGCTGACGCCTTTTGACATAGGAGGGTGCGAGAATAATGTAGTAACAGTCTTAGGGATCCCAGTTTCGTCCAACGGCAAAGTTCGCTGAAAGAAATGCCGAAATCGAGTTTGTACTCAACCCTGGTCACACGGGTCAACCTTAAAACACTTTTAGGCTGTCAATGATGGGTCTAGATCACAATCCACTGAATCCCAGCCATTGAAATTCGGTAGAATACCGTTATGTATCAGAATGTACTCGAATGGACCCAAAACGACTCGAAACAGAGTCGGGGGCCACACGATGCAATCCGGAAGGACCCAGGACAGAACCAAGGTGCATTTGGTACCTTGGGAGGATGGTGACCACAACCCTACCATGGTGGCCCATTTCCTGGCCCACTAGACTGTGGCGGAACCACGGTCACCGCGGTCGACTGGGGTCAGGCCCATCGGGTCTGGTTGGGCCGGGTCTGGTCCGGGTCAGCCCAACCCCAGGACTCATGTGGGACCCACGAAATCGTACGGGGGTCCTTATTTTATTCCGTCAGCCCCCCTCTCCTCATTTTCACCCTTTCAAGCCCTCCAAATTGCTTTTTCTCTCTCAACTCTCCCTTTTAATCAGCAAAACCCTTGATTTCGACCACAACCCATCCATTCTGATCATTCACAACAACCCTACCTCCCTATCCTCTCCATTTCTCTCTCATTTCAACCCATACACTCCCCTTTTTGTCTCAAAATTGTGCACACCCCCTACCCCACTTCATTTCTTCTTCTTTCTTCTTAAACCTTGGTCGTTTGGGCCTCTACAACCGCTGTTGAGACCCAACCTCATGGTGAACCAACGAGAGCAGCCCTTTCTCTCTCTTATCATCATTTTCCATGGCTTTCTTCACCATAGTTTCGGGCGTTTTCTCCGTCTCCACCGTCCTTTCTCTTATGGGAAAGAGGAAGACCGCTGCAGATGAAGTTGGACCTAGCCGTCCAACCCGTTCGAGGAGAGAAGTGGACGTTGAAGCCAGCCCTAGCACGGTTCGGGAGTATAGGTCAAAGCAGGACCTAGATCCCCAACTTCCGATCAGAGATGCATTTTCGATAGCCTCGAATATGGTCATTTTGCTGACCGTAAGATAGTGTTTGAAGCTCATGTGGATGAGAGAATATTTGGGCAACACCCGCTAATGGACCGCTTGGCGGACATCGAATGGGGTCCTATATTTAAAGGCGAGTCTCCTGCATGTGAGAACACGGTTCGTGCCTTCTACGCCCATATCGTAGACCCATCGTTAGAGCCTCTTCAGTTCACGGTCTCTGTGAGGGGCATAAGGCGCACAATTATTGTGGTTGAGATGGCACGGATCATGAACATCCCACGTGGTGAAGTGCTTCCTAATGACAACTTCTCCAGGAGTGCGCGAGAAAGGGATCACCGTACGTGATACCTTTGTGGTCGACGGGTTTCTTGGACGTGAGGAAACTGTCTTTCGTCGTCGAAGTTGACAGATGACTTCCGTTTGCTGCACCACATTTTCACATATAATGTATATCCACAGTTAGGTAACTGCACAGAGTGTATTCGGTTGATGGTGGACTTCCTATACAAGATTGGACATGGGGACAACTTATGCCTGCCCACGTTCGTCCTATTTCAGATAGTTCAGGTCATTCGATCTGTCAGGAATGACCTCTCGCTCCCATTTGGCCGCCTGATATGCAAGATGGCTCGAGATGTCGGCTATCGGCTTAACATGGAAGACCTTGCGCCAGTCCGGGTCATAAGTGAGGCTACACTTAACAATATGAAGATCGGGCCTCCACAATGGCAAGCCCGACTCGACGAGTCTGGTGATGAGTCGGATAGCACTGGTGAGGAGAGTGTTGACTTCGAGGTAGGAAGCGAGGCAGGAAGCGGTGATGAGATACAGGAAGAGGAGGATGAGGCTCAAGATACTGAGGAGAGCTCTCCACCTGGAGCACCAGAGCCGGACACTGCTCAGGCTACGAGGGATGCATGCATGGTTCACATTGAGGAGAACCAGGCCGCCCTGCAGCAAGAGATTGGACAGGTTCGGGATGAGCTTGGTGAGACCCGAGCCAAGCTTGAGGTGACCGAAGCCTACATGAAGAGAAGTTTTAAGAAGGTGTCTCACACCTTAAAGACTATCCTGTGCTGTGTACAGGACATGAATGCTCCTTCTCCATCGCCTTACTCGGATGCCTAGTCATCCAAGTTGTTATTTGTAGTTGTTTTGGTTATCGTATTAGGCGGTTTATGTTTTCAGGTTGATGAATGTATTAGTTAGTAGTATGTTTTTATCGTAGTTGAAGCCTGGTTGTATTAGCTCCCCTGCATCTTCTGTCATGATTCATGTAACTCTGTATTCCATGTATTATGACAATTTTGGTAAATGAACATCATGCAGCTTCTTTTGCTATGATGTGTGTGGAATGCTTAAGTGATTACGTATTGTGTTGCCATGCTTTATCTCACAAGCGATGTACCCTATGTTGTATAGGGCATGCCACGAAGATCTACGAGGAGCATGGTACCCTTCTTGCTCACTGACTCGATGGACCAGACTCCTTCCCGCAGGGGTGGTCCTACGGGCTCGGGTTCTGGCTCTAATCAGCCTTCTACTGGTCCTTCTGGTGGTTTGCCACCTTATACACCCCCAGTTCATGAGCAGAACCTGGTATCCTCTCCACCTACTGATAAGTTTGAGCAGTTGATGTTGATAATGCATTAGTAGCAGATGTAGCAGCACCAGCACCAGCAGCTTATGGCCACTATTTCTGAGGCCTTGTCTCAGGGTGGGAGTGTGACTCCACCTCCGACATCTACACGTCATACTGAGCCTACAGAGCCTCCTGCTCAGTTTGACGATGTGCCTCTGCCCACACCTGTTGCGTACCCTACGGGAGACGTGGGTACTCACAGTCTACTCGAGTGATTCTAGCGCTTGAGGCCTCCGACTTTTACGGGTTCTCACAGACCCGAGGAGGCTGAGTACTGGTTGGACCGCGTCTCGAAGATACTGAAGATGCTGCATTGTTCTGAGGCTGAACAGGTTGAGTTGGCCACCTTCATGTTCGAGAAGGAGGCTAGCTTATGGTGGGACAGTATACTGCGGACCGTCGCAGTGGGTTATGTGTGGACTTGAGTAGCATTTAAGTTATGTTTTCACGAGAAATATTCCCCTCAGGCCTACCGACACAAGAGGGAGAATGAGTTTTTACGCCTCATGCAGGTAGGCATGACATTCACAGAGCATGAGCATCGCTTTACAGAGTTGGGCCGCTTTGTCCCGACTATACTTGCTGATGAGCCGATGCGGATTCGACACTTCACTAGGGCTTACAACCTGACATCTGGTTGAAGATGTGTTGTGTCCGCATACCAACCTATGCAGATTTGATTCATATGTCCATCCAGGCAGAGCAGGATGTGGACCGCTTGACACGCTCCCGTGGTGTTATGATTACGAGACCACGACCAGATGTTCAGGGCAGGCCTTTCCTAGGCAAGAGGCCTCGTGTTGATTCGCCTCCCAGGATCGTAGCGCCAGTGGCTCTGATAAGGCGCCCCATTGTGACCTGTACATACTGCGGGAAACAGGGTCATCCTGTTGGGAGCTGTTTTACGCGGATGAGGGATAGTAGGTTCTCTCCGCCGTAGATGATTGATCGCTCTAGCCCACAGGCTATATTAACTCCACCACTTCGGATGACACCTGCACATCCGTCCTTCAGACCACCTGTACCTTGCTTCAGGCCGCCTCAATGGCCCATGGTTCCACAGCCAAACCGGCAGTAGCAGGCTCGGGTACACTCACTTGCAGCTAAGGTATCCGAGGGATCGGACGTAGCACCTATGGCCTTCGAGGTTACTGCACATGTGCAAGGTACTCTAGTCTTTCTTTTGGTGGACACTGGGTCTACTATCTCTATTGTATCATGTGCTACAGTCAAGAGGCTAGGGTTGGAGACTAGTCCTATGACTGGGTTGAGACTCCTTACTGCCACAGGGACTTTCTCAGACTCCACTACGATGTGTAGAGGTTGTTCGATAGACCTAGGGAGCAAGACAGTGACTGTCGACCTGTTGGTCGCACCGCTCCATCATTATGATGTGATTCTTGGCATGGACTGGCTCGTGGAGATGAAGGCCGAGATCGATTGCGATACTCGGATCGTGACAGTACGTGGACCTGACGACACAGTCTTTACTTTCCCAGTGTAGGTCAGTTGGTATTATGGCATCAGTAGCTACACTACCCTATTAGAGCAGGTTGATGGTCCGACGTTGGAAAATACGCCTGTGGTTCAGGATTTTGTAGGTGTGTTTGTGACGATTCTTGGTTTGCCACCTCGACGCGAGATCGACTTCACCATTTATCTTACACCTGGTTCGACACCTATCTCATTGCCGACTTATCGTATGCCTCCATATGAGATGGAGGAGCTGAGGAAACAGATTGACGGGTTGCTAGAGAAGGGCTTCATACGACCTAGTGTGTCTCCCTGGGGAGCACCTGTGCTGTTTGTGAAGAAGAAGGATGGTTCACTACAGTTTTGCATTGATTACCGTAGGTTGAACCAGGCCACCGTGAAGAACAAGTATCCTTTGCCCAGGATAGATGATCTGTTTGATCAGTTGAAGGGGACGAAGTATTTTTCGAAGATTGACTTGCAGTCAGGGTATCATCAGTTGCGCGTTAGAGATGAATACGTGCAGAAGGTAGCTTTTAGGACATGTTTTGGCCATTACGAGTTCCTGGTGATGTTGTTCGGTCTTACGAATGCACCGGCCGTGTTCATTGTAAGACCCGTATCCTTAACCATACCGTTACATAGACTTCTGCGGTCTTTTTGGTTTAATTCCGGCAACCTTCGACCCTTAATAGGTATTACGCATGACCCTGATTCACACGCCGTCCACCCGAATTGATTCAACCTAAGACTAGTACCCTACGACTGCACCGTCGCCGCGGTTCCGATACCATGACTTGCGCGGCGAGGCGATTCTCTGGTCAAGAGATGTGGGTTAGCATTCGGTGCGAGGAAAATGCCGCGCGTTGTGAAACCCAAGAGAATCTCAACGAGATGTCACATCAATCACCCATCAATCCATCACTTTTCACCCTTTCCCAAGCAAGCCTCAAAGTCAAAAAGTTCTTACTCAAGCCATGCCTTTCTTACACAAATGGCCAACAAAGTTAAAAAGTGTCTTACACACCCATCACGACCACATCTATCACTCCATCACCCATCACTCTCTCTCTCTCCCTTTACAAGTTGCTCTCTCTCTCTCTCATTTTCAAATTCATTCCCAAGCAAGAGAGAAAACTTCCATACGTATGAGCCTCTCCCTCTCCTTCAAAGCTCCAAATGTGGCCCACTTTTCCATCCCAAGATCTCCCATCCTAGCCATCCATTCCTCATCTCCTCCATTGGAATCGAAGCTAAGGAGCTAAGGAACCCATAGGAGCAAGAAGATCGAACGGTGGGTGCTTGATAAGAGTAGTTTTCATGTTTTTAAGATGGGCCAAGTGAGGCCAACCGATCAATGGTTTGGATCTCACTTGGGTAAGTTGTGGCCGATGGCCCGCTTTGATAATCATAATCATTCCATGATGGGGCCATTCTTCATGGCCCCCATCATGATGTTTATTACCTTGCTTTAGATAGCTCATCTAGACCATCCATATTGGTGGGGAAAGGATCTCCATCATTGAGTTTCAATTTTGATGGGGCCACATGCTTTAGAGCCCACTTGATATATAATTTATTGCAAGGGAGGGCCCATAGTGTTGGGGTCCCTCCATCACGCGTGTCCCACCCTCTACCTCTCTCTCACCCCCTTTCTTTTATGTTTTATGTGATGATTTGGCCGTGTGGCTCGCTTGAATTGAACCCATCATGAAGTAAGTATTTTACCCAAGCCATCTATGAGTGGGGCCCACCTTATGTGCGTTGTACTTGCACCATTCATCATGTGGTGGCCCACTTGAATAAAGTCGACCTCTGATTGTGAGGACCGTCCAGCGTCCAGGGACACTGGACATCTCTATGAAAACACAATTATTAGCTTGGTTACAAGTTCATGGGGGTGGCCCACTCATACACACCCTACCTCGATGTGTGCGTCTAATCCATGTCGTCCATTCCCTTCCCAAGCTCATTTTAGGTGTTAAACCAAAAAATGGACTCAATCCGATGTTTTGGCGGGCCATGACATAACAAACGGTGGCTTTCACCGTTAAAAATCCACCTGACGTCTCAAAATACCAAAAGATACCCAATATTGGGCACGTTGGGTTTGTTTTGAGCCCCAACGACTGATGGTTGGGACGGATCCACCTGATGTGGGCCCCTGCACTCGAAAAACCCCAAGAATATGGGATTTTAATATATATATATATATATATATATATATATATATATATATATATATATATATATATATAGGAATGCTACGTCGCACATCGACATAGTAGCAAACAGACGTCGCTACATTTTCACGAACAAATGTGCGAAGAGGCAGGGACCCATGACTCCAGCCGTGGGCCCCACCATGATATATATTTTGTATCCACACCATCCATGAGGTGGACCACCCCCTCAGGTGGGTCCCCTCTAAAAATGAACAGCATCCAACGCTCAGGTGGCCCACACTGTAGAGAACAGTGGGATTGAACCTCTGCCATTGGAACCCTTATGTGGGCCACAGAAGTTTTGGATCAAGATGAAATTATGTTTTCCTTTCACTCAGGTCCGTGTGACCTTGTCAACGAGTGGGATGGCATATAAACATTGTGGTGGGCCTCACTTGGGACCCACGTGATATATGGGTTTTATTCCCATCGTGGAGCCCACGTGATATATTGGTTTTATTCCCACCGTCCAGCGAACGGTGGAGCCCTGGTGCATGTGTTTTATTCACACTGTCCAGTGACAGTGGGGCCCTCCATGATGCATGTACTGCATCCAATCCGTCCATCCATTTTGAAAGCTCATTTTGGGCATGAGCTTATGAATGAACCAGATCTATAGTCCAAGTGGACCCCACTTTGGCATGTTTTGAGATCCATCTTAATGTATTTGTGGTAGATCATTGGGGCCCACTTTGATGTGGATGTAAGGCTCATGTCATTAGACCATTTGATGTATTTTAAGGCCCATGGGACTAGGCCCATTTGATGTTTTAGGGGCCCATGGGTTAAGGCCCATTGAGATGTATTAGGGCCTATGGGTTGAGGCCCATTTGATGTACATATGGGGTCCCACTTGGTGTGGCCCATTTGTTACATATAAAACCCATGAGACTAGCGCCATTTGATGCAATCTAAGGCCCACGGGTTATGACCCATTGCAATGCGCATAAGGCCCATTGGTACGGCCCATTGATGTGGCCCACTTGACAAATGAAAAGCCCATATGAGACTAGGCCCATTTGATGTATTTAAGGCCCAATGGGATGAACCTAAGGCTCATTGCAATGTGTAACCCCAACCTGGTTCATGTAATGATATTCACTACGGGCTGCACCTTGGGAGCAATGTTGGTTTGATGTCCACATTGCAAGGTTAATGTTGGTTAAATGTCCGCATTACGACTCTCCCTAGGGCCCATTAGTAGGCCTGTACTCGTTATGTGTAGGCCGTCTAGACCCATCTGCGTTGTGAGGATAGTTCATTACTTTATTACATATTTTGTATAGTTCCACGACTCATGATCATACGCACCATATGTATGCTTGATATGAGAGGTGACTAATCATAGCATATGCCTTCGGGTAGGTTATTTATGGGCTCCCGGTTAGGCGGTGTTACCCTACATGAGCGCACGATACACGCAGGACTGCTGCATGACTGAATAGTGTGATTCATGCATTTGCATTGTGTGATATGGTTACTGTACGCCCTAGCGACATCAGGGCTATAGCCTCCATAGGCGTATTGTGGTTGGCAGGATTGGATACCGAAAATCTTGTTCTACATAAGGTGCTATAGATATCCCTGGGTGAAAGTCCCTAAACCCTTATGGTACCAAGAGGTTGCTCCAACGTCTAGACCGAGTGGGTGCAGGATGGCCGAGTGCCGATTACCAGACGGTTGCGCTTTCCACACTGTCATGGTCGGTTGGAAGGGGGTGCGACCTTACCCGCCCCAGAGGAGGGGTCAATGTTAGGCTGAGTTAGACCAGCTCGAGGAATGGGTCCGCTATCGACAAGCCGAGCCCAATATTGGCAGGCGGGTAGTGAGGTCTCTTCCACTTACCTTATTGCGTGAGATGGGGCGACAATCTAGTTTAGAGTGTACTAGACCCCGGTGATATTCCAGATTTGAGCTGTACTGATATGTGGACTTAGATGAGGATTTGTATGCTTGAGTTGCATTTCGCACCGCATGACCTTGGTACGGCCGACATCATTCATGTCTTGCATCGCATAGCCTTGGTATGGCTAATGGTATTCATGGACTCATCAGCATGTTCCGCCTTACTCTGATACTACATATCTACATTTCTATCTTTTGCACACACTTTCACAACCCTCTAAGCTTTCTATAAGCTTATACATGATCGTTGCGTGCAGGTGACGTTGGCATGCAGCAACGCTGAGGTGGATCGCATAACAGATCATTTTGGAGCTTTTTGTCTATCATCATTATATTTTCCTTTATGCTCATTGTACTTATAAAGTTTTTGATCATAGTGAAAATGTGATGGAGTTTTTGGTTGTTGTTTGTGGGTTATGCCTTTGGTTTTGCTTATAACAAATTAAACTGATGTTGAAAATCCTCCTTGTAGCATCCCAGGATCGGAACCTGGCGTATGGGTACTGGGACCTGAGAATGGGGTTCTACGGAGGCTGTCGACACCGGATTCGGCGATCGGGAATTTTGTGAGCCCGCTTTCCGAGTTTGGGGCGTGACAGAAGTTGGTATCAGAGCATAACTTGGGAATAACTAAGAACAACATTACATGTTTGCTATGAGTCCCAAGTCTGGATAGCTTAGTAATCTACTGTTACCGACCCTTAACGTGCGTACCTTCGAGAGTTTTCAAGTGATAGGAGCCTTAGATCTTCCTGTAGGACATGGCACGCCAGAGAGTAACCCGATCGACCCCCGCACCACCACCTGAGACTCCCGCATCACCTCTTGAGACTCCCGCACTACCACCGATGATCCCCGCTCCACCACCAGAGATTCCTACTGCCCAGCCTATGGATGCAGCTCCTCCACTAGAGATCGGTGTAGATCCGACCGTATCCGTGAGTGCTTCCCAGTTACAACAGATGTTGCAGGTTGTGACGGCCGCACTACAGGGGCAGGGCAGGCACACAGTTGTTTCACTGGAGCAGGCTGAGCAGGATCGTGCGAGTGCCATTCTTCGGGAGTTTCGACAACTCGATCCCCCGCATTTCCAGGGCGAGCCCGACCCGACGGCAGCAGAGAGATGGTGCTCCGATGTGGAGAAGATATTCGAGACAATGGGATGCATGACCGAGCAGCGAGTCCGATTAGCCGTATTTCTTCTCCATGCTGAGGCTGAGCATTGGTGGACGTCAGTCTCCCTAGCAGCAGGTGCTAGTTTTGTCTGGACATGGGAGGATTTTGTGGATCGGTTCGACCGATAGTATTTTCCTGATCACATCCGACGACAGTGAGCATTGGAGTTCGAGGCCTTGGTGCAGGGTGATATGACAGTGGCTCAGTATGCGGCCTGCTTTATAGCGCTGTCTAGATTTGTACCATATCTAGTAGATGATGAGGGGCGAAAAGCCCGCCGATTCGAGGACGGTTTGCATTACGGTCTTCGAGGCCATGTTATTGGGCATGAGCTCCCGACTTTTGAGGGGGTGGTATGGAAGGCTCATATTTATGAGGATGAGTGGGCCGGTTCTCAGTCTGATCGTGGTCAGAGGAGAGACCGGAAGAGGCCCGCTCCTTTCGGTGACTCGCAACAGCATCGACCGCAGCAGCAAAGGCGCACAGGTCGCCCAGCCTTTCGAGCACCAGCAGCACCTCCAGCACCACCTCCGAGGCAGTTCACCGGTACCTTTGGGTGTGTTACGACGGGGCACCGTATGTGGGAGTGTCCCCACCCTTAGCGAAGAATCTGCAGAGGCCCCCACGGCGGCGGCGGAAGAAATGAGAGGTCCCACGGCGAAGAGACCCCACAGAAGACCGACAGAGCGGCGGCCACCACGGTAGCCCCGAGGCCACCAGAGGCCACCTCGGCAAGGCGGCGGCATCGTTAAATGACCGAGCCTCGGGAGACCGCGGCGAGCAGAGGCGGCGATTTCGACCACCTCGGCGACCCCAAAGTAAAGCACGTTCAGAGGGGACAGGCACCTCCCCAGCCAGCTCAGGCTAGGTTCTACGTGGCTCAGCAGGATCCGCAGTCATTTAGAGGGGTTATCGAGGGTATGCTTTTAGTCTCTACATGCGCTGCACGTGTGTTATTTGATTCTGGTGCATCGTATTCTTTCGTGGCTGAGAGTTTTTACCGATCGACTGGCCTACCGTTGGAGTCTACTCACGAGAGTCTGTCAGTATGACTCCCTTAGGGAAGACTGCAGTATTGGGCCGATTTTGCTCGTCTTACCCTGTTCTAGTCGATGATACCTTTTTGCCTGCCGATCTATTTGCATTACCGATGTCCGAGTTTGATGTCATCCTGGGCATGGATTGGCTTGCCGAGTACCACGCCATCTTGGACTGCTCCGCGAGGACTGTCACATTTGAAATACCAGGCTTGTCGCAGTTTCAGTTCGTTGTAGAGCCCCGAGGAGAGCCGTTGTCTTGCTTGATGTCCGGTGCCGTTGAGGAGCCTGTCGCCGCTTGTATCGACCAGTTACCTGTTGTTTGCGATTTTTTTGATGTGTTCTAGGAGATTCTGGGATTACCGCCTCACCGACTCACCGAGTTTCAGATTGATCTCATGCCCGGTACTGCACCTATCTCGAAGGCCCCATATCGTATGGCACCGTTAGAGTTGCGGGAACTGCAGAAGCAATTGGACGAGTTACGCGAGTTGGGTTTTATACGTTCGAGCAGTTCACCATGGGGAGCGCCGGTACTCTACCTGAAGAAGAAGAATGGATCGTTGAGGCTCTGCGTAGATTACCGCGAGCTCAATAAGGTCACGGTCAAGAACAAGTACCCACTTCCGAGGATTGATGATTTGTTTGATCAGTTGTAAGGTGCACAGTTCTTTTCGAAGATTGACTTGTGTTCTGGTTATCATCAGATTCGGGTCCAAGAGGAGGACATTCCGAAGACGGCATTCAGGACGCGCTACGATCATTTCGAGTTTCAGGTCATGTCCTTCGGACTGACCAATGCACCTGCGGTTTTCATGCAGTTGATGAACGAGGTCTTCCGCCCTTATCTTAATCAGTTTGTTGTAGTCTTCATCGACGACATTCTGATCTATTTAAGAACCCGCAAAGAGCACGAGCAGCATCTGAAGGTTACGTTACAGACCCTTCGTGCACACCAGTTATATGCGAAGTTGGAGAAGTGCGAGTTTTGGCAGGATGAGGTGAAGTTCTCGGTCACGTGGTGACGAGGGAGGGTGTCGCAGTGGACCCCTCGAAGGTTAAGGCAGTGTGTCAGTGGGGCCAACCCACGACTGCGTCCGAGATCCACAGTTTCCTTGGTTTAGCGGGCTATTACCGGCGTTTCATTGAGGGCTTCTCTCGTATTGCAGCCCCACTGACCAGGATGACTCGGAAGGGCGCAGAGTTTATTTGGAGCGACGCCTATGAGCGAGCATTTATGGAGTTGAAGGACCGTCTGATGTCTGCTCTTATCCTCACTCTTCCCTCTGGGAGTGGCGGATTTATTGTATTCACCAATGCCTTGCATATTGGTTTGAGTGTTATCCTGATGCAGCACGGGAGACCAGTGGCCTTTGCGTCTCGCCAGCTCAAGATCCATGAGCTGAACTACACCACGCATGATTTGGGGCTGGCTGCAGTTGTCTTTGCACTAAAGGTGTGGAGGCACTATCTCTATGGGGTTAGGTTCGAGCTCTTCTCCGACCACAAGAGCTTGAAGTACCTCTTCTCGTAGTCTGAGTTGAATATGAGGCAGAGGCGCTGGATGGAGCTCCTGAATGACTATGACTTCGATCTTCAGTACCACCCTGGCAAGGCGAACGTGGTGGCAGATGCCCTCAGCCATTAACCACGAGGCCTGGTGGTGCATATGATGATTCAGGAGTGGCGGATGCTTGAGGATGTGACAGAGTATGATTTTGAGTTCGGCCTACAGTCTTCTATCGTACAGTTATCAAGCCTGTCGATTCAACGCTCTCTTATCGCAAGGGTGATCGAGGCTCAGCGGGCTAATGAGTCGTTGTAGAGTTATATGGTTGAGGCAACATCTGAGAGTCAGGTAGATTGGTAGATTAGTACAGATGGTGGACTTCGCTTCAGAAGCTGATTATGTGTCCCGGATATTCCTGAGTTATGCAGTGATCTTATGACCAAGGCACATCGATCGCAGTTTTCTATCCATCCTGGCTCGACGAAGGTGTACCGTGACATGAGGTAACAGTATTTTTGGGCAAGGATGAAGCACTAGATAGCCAGTTTTGTGGCCAAGTGTGACACGTGCCAGCGTGTCAAGGCCGATCATCAGAGACCCCCTTATCTATTGCAGCCGCTGAGTATCCCGATGTGGGAGTGGGAGCACGTGTCGACAAATTTCATTATGAGCTTGCCGAGGACTCAGCGCGGTCATGACACCATCTGGGTCGTCGTTGATCGTTTGACGAAGTCGGCACATTTTCTTACGATTCATGCAACTTTGCCTTTGGACCGGCTTGCAAGGTTATTTATTGAGGAGGTTGTGAGACTGCATGGCGTTCTAGTCTCGATCATTTTTTACCGAGATTCGAGGTTTACGTCTCAGTTTTGGGGGAGCTTCCAGAGAGCGATGGGACTGATTTTCAGCTCAGCACCACGTACCATCCGCAGACCGATGGCCAGACCGAGAGGGTCAACCAGATCCTTGAGGATATGCTTCGGGCTTGCACGATTAATTTCGGGGGTAGCTGGGATGAGCATCTGCGATTGGCTGAGTTCGCATATAATAACAGCTATCAGGCGACCATCGGCATGACTCCTTTTGAGGCACTATATAGCAGACCATCCAAATCATCGAGAAGTTAGACCGAGGTTGAAGAGCGTCGTCTCCTAGATCCCGAGCTTATGCAGGAGACGTCAGAGGCTATAGATATCATCAGGGAGAGGATGCGCATAGCTCAGAGCCGGTAGAAAAGTTTTGCTGATCGTCGGCGTCGTCCCTTGGAGTTTGATGTAGGGGACCATGTGTATCTCAAGGTCTCACCCATGAAGGGCATAGTTCGTTTTGGAGTGAAGGACAAGCTTGCGTCGAGATTTATAGGACCTTTTGAGATCACTGAGCATGTTGGTACAATGGCCTATTGGCTTGCCTTGTCATCTCAATTGTCTGGCATCCACAACGTTTTCCATGTATCCATGTTGAGGAAGTGTGGGTCAGACATAGTTCCGGTTATTGATTGGCAGCCACTGGAGGTTTGTGAGGATGCTTCTTACATCGAGCAGCCAGTTCGTATCCTTGATCGGAAGGATCAGGTCCTCCGGACCAAGGTCAATCCTGTAACATCCCGGATTTTTGCCAACTTGGGATTAGACGTCCTTAGGCAATGGATCAATCCTAACACAGGTTTAACTTCTTAAATGCTCAATTAAAGCCTCAAATCCCTTTTCAAACCATTTTCTTCATAAATCCCACCCTTCACTACCTTGTTCTTTCAATTTCTCAAAGCACTTTCGCCCTAGACACTATCTTAAACTAGCTAATTAGTAAAACTTGGATCACTTTATATACAAACTACAAAGGCCCAGGTAGCACCTCAGACAAAAATCACTTAGGACTAAATCCTTTAGAAATGAGATAAAGTAACTAAGTGCGAAACCAGATTAGCTACGAAATCCGTTTGAATTGCTTTAAATACGATCTGCAAGACCCAAAACTTGTAGAATCATTGACGCTAGGTTACCCAAAAATCTAGGATCATCTCATTACCCGGCTGCTCTCGGGAGCATCTCGAAACTCCGTATCGGATCTGGACCGCACGTCGGAAGTCCGATTAACACGAAGTTAAGGAACTAGGACCACCTTGCTGGGCTTGACAACCATCTCGGAAATCAAATCCAAACAGTATTCCACGGCTTTTCGCTTGAGTCCGGAGCGAGAGAGTGTGAAAACACTTGTTTTCTTTAAAAATAAATATCTTGAATAGTAATCGAGACTCGTTGCTTGCGGATCAGTTTTAAGCAACCAACCGTCGAGAATCGACCAAATTACACCCTCGGATCGGAAAAATTTCATACACATTTACATGCACTCGGAATCTCCGATCGAGATCCGCCGACCGTTGAACCGAAATCGGTCCGCCACGCGTGATCCTGGAATCCCGACCGAAACAAAACTTAATAGAACGTAGATCCGGCGTTAGTGAGCTTAAGTCCGACCTTTGGCTCAAGGAGGCCCGCTGAAGTCCTCCGTTGAGCTGAAAAAGTCCCGCTTTGGTTATAACCTAAGTATACTTTGAACAGGAGTCTATTTTGGTAAATTTTTAGGCTATATAAGGACCTTAAACCCTCTCTCATGGCAGCCATACGAATTTGAGATTGAGAGAGAGAGAAAAGAGAGAGAAAGTGTGGGAGAGGTGGGAGGAACTCCCTGTTGCTGTTCCCTGCCGCTATTCGGGCTCCACCGCCTGATTCTCATCGCTTTCCCGGCGATTCCGGCGTTGTTTCTAGGTAAGAAACCCTAACCCTAACCTGTTTTAGGGTTGTATAGGTTGTAGGATATGAAATAGCTAACGTATTTCGTTCCATAGGTTGCCAAACTCGCCTATACGGAAGCTTAGCGAACCTATCGACTCCGTTTGGATTCTACGACTAAAGGTGAGGACTTTGGGTGTATAGGTTACGGTTTTCAATGCTTTCAATGTCAGATAATGGTAGATTCATGATCTCCATGCAATTGCACATGTACAAAGTGCTTCCCATTTTCTGTTTCGATTAAAATTGTAAAATTTGGAATTTCACGTACTCTAGGTATTCGTATAAAATACCGTATACGTATTTTTTATGGAAATGTGTTTGACATGTTTATTTGTCGTATGGATATATGACGTATGGATAAAATACTTATTTGGCGAAAGGATTTGCCTAAATACATGTTTTACTAATATACACTATGTATGTAGAAATACGGTATTGTAAGAAGTACCGTATACATGTATATTTTAGCGATGTGTTTGTCATGATTAATTGTCGTATAAATATATTATGTACGTATAACATATTTGCTTGGCGAAGAGAATCGCCGTAATACAAGTTCCCTTGTAAACACTATATATGTTGAAATTGGGTATCCTAGAAAATACCCCATACGTATAAATTTTGCTGATGTAATTGTCATGATTATTTGCTGTATGAATATGATATATACGTATAAAATTATTAGTTTGGTAAAAGAACAGTCCTAATACACATTCCTCTAACATACGTCATGTATGTTGAAATAGTGCATTCCAAGTGTTTGTAAAAATGATTATGAGTGTAAGTGCTTAAGTGATAGTGCCTTAGGTAGATGTTGAGATGGGATTCTCAACTACCTTAGAGTCATGTAAGATACCCTCCATGTGATTGTTTACTTTAACCACTCACTTATGAAATATATGTATTTGTATCCCTATTTGTATAGTGCTTTACAACATGCTTTTGAATATGCTTTGTAACTTGTTTATTAACATGCTTTATGACATGCTTTATAACATGATTGCTAGTGTTCTTGAATTACCATGTTATCATGCTGTACTTCACATGCTATGGTTAGGAATTGATTGAGCTTGGGACTATGTCCATAGTCCAGGCATCCAGTATCAGACTTGGAGTTGTGGTTGAGATTCGTTTCGCCACACATGATGTGTCGGTGAACCCGTGTCGTACTTCGGTTGGCGATAGTGGTTGGCCACACGAGGTGCTTCTGCGCTTCATATCGCTCAACTTGTTGTGCGCTCGAGCTAGCCGAGCACGTCAAGTAACCCGTGTGTCTTATATATGTTCACCATGTTTGGTCGCTAATGCTTGAACCTAGGGTACCAAACTTACCAGTGAAATCCCTTTTAACCATGGTACCTCGATCCGCTAAGACTCATGAGCCGGGCATGGTGGTATGGGACACCGTGGTCGAAATTTGTCGGCCACGCTGGGGCTACGTGCCTCCCCGTAGTGACCAGTGAGCAACCAAACTCGTGAGCCGATTATGGTGGTATGGGACACTATATTCGTACTGTTGGCCTACATTGATAAGGTGATGGGGGAACGGTGCAACGTATGCGAGTAACAGCCCTGGCAACCCTTTGTAGTGACCGCGAGCATATTCTGAAGTCGCAGTGCCCCTTAGGGTTCGCCGCGATGTATAGAGTATGAACTAGGCCTGTTTCTGTATAGTGATGAATCGTTTAAGGGGTGATGGGGGAGTGGTGCAACCTTTGTGCGTAACAGCCCTGGCAGCCTCTGCAGTGACCTAGAAAACACACCATCGTCTGATATTAACTAGGACTGGCGACCCTAGAATGGATCATGTTTGGGAATGATACAAGGGAGGTACCTTAGTTTCCCAATCCTGCTGTTTGAAATGGACTAATTAAAAACTCAGTAATCATGCTCATCATGCATTGCATGTGCCTGGAAGATGTGGAGCACTGTGGGATGAAAGCATGCCATGAGCGTGAGATGGTGTCGCATGAGGGAGTATGTCGGTGAGGGCATACATCATGTCATTCATACTTGCATTAATAAGAGTAGTTAGGAGTGTTTGATTTTATTGCTTTATCATTACTGCTTGACTGTATTGATAACATGTTAACCTATGCTTTATTGTTCCACTGAGTTAGTTACTCACTCCCACGTTACGGGACGGTGTTGTACACACCAACCAGATTTGTTGAATTTCAGATGATGGCGATGCTTATGAAGCAGAGCCGGACTACTTCTATGGTGATGAGGAGGAGTTCTCCTATCATGTAACTCTCGACGGGTCTCTCGAAGACCAGTACTATATTGACGGGGCTGTGGTACTTGGGATAGAAGACATTAAACTTACACATTTGGTATATTTTAGAATTGTACTTGTATTTATTTAACCTAGTAATGTTATCACACTCTGGAGACTCATCATAGTTTATATATTTTATCTATCTATCATAGTCTTCCGCTTGCAAATTTAACTTGTCTCGGAGTATGATATCTTTGTTTTGGCTTAATCTCACTCATGTTCAATGCACGAATACAGTCAACATTCAATCATCATTCATTTTGTTGCATAAGTGATGTTCTGGAACTCGGGAGTTGAGTTTATGCTCGACCCCCGATTTTTAGGGTGTTACAAATCCGTTGGTGAAGGTTCAGTGGGGTCACCATTCTATTGAGGAGGCTTCGTGGGAGCGCGAGGATAAGATTCGAGAGCGTTATCCTCATCACTTTGATGACTGATTATGTGTTATAGTTTGTTGTTATTTCTGATTTTATATGATGATATTATGTCTCTTCTTCCTCATTAGTTATAACTAGTTGTGATGATTATGTAAATTTCGAGGATGAAATTTTTATTAGGAGGGGAGAGCTGTAAGACCTGTATCCTTAACCGTACTGTTACATAGACTTCTGCGGTATTTCTGTTCGAATTCCGGCAACCTTCGACCCTTAACCGGTGTTGCGCGCGACCCTGATTCACACGCTGTCCACCCAAATCGATTCAACCTAAGACTAGTACCCTTACGACAGCACCGTCGCCGCAGTTTCGATACCTTGACTCGCGCACCGAGGCGATTCTCTGGTCAAGAGATGTGGGTCAGTGTTCGGTGCGAGGAAAACGCGGCGCGTTGCAAAACCTAAGAGAATCTCAACGAGATGTCACATCAATCACCCATCAATCAATCCCATCAATCCATCACTTTTCACCCTTTCCTAAGCAAGCCTCAAAGTCAAAAAATTCTTACTTAATCCATGCCTTTCTTACATAAATGGCCAACAAAGTCAAAAAGTGTCTTACACACCCATCACCACCACATCTATCACTTCATCACCCATCACTCTCTCTCTCTCTCTCCCTTTACAAGTCTCTCTCTCTCTCATTTTCAAATTCATTCCCAAGCAAGAGAGAAAACTTCCATACGTATGAGCCTCTCCCTCTCCTTCAAAGCTCCAAGTGTGGCCCACCTTTCCATCCCAAGATCTCCCATCCTAGCCATCTATTCTTCATCTCCCCCATTGGAATCGTAGCTAAGGAGCTAAGGAACCCATAGGAGCAAGAAGATCGAACGGTGGGTGCTTGATAAGAGTAGTTTTTCATGTTTTTAAGATGGGCCAAGTGAGGCCAACCGATCAATGGTTTGGATCTCACTTGGGACCCTAAGTTGTGGCCGATGGCCCGCTTTGATCATCATGATCATTCCATGATGGGGCCATTCTCCATGGCCCCCATCATGATGTTTATTTCCTTGCTTTAGATAGCTCATCTAGACCGTCCATATTGGTGGGGAAAGGATCTCCATCATTGAGTTTTGATTTTAATGGGCCCACATGCTTTAGGGCCCACTTGATGTATGATTTATTGCAAGGGAGGGCCCATAGTATCGGGGCCCCTCCATCACGCGTGTCCCACCCTCTACCTCTCTCTCTCTCCCCCTTTCCTTTATGTTTTGTGGGATGATTTGGCTGTGTGGTTGTTGTTTGTGGGTTATGCCTTTGGTTATGCTTATAACGAATTAAACTGATGTTGAAAATCCTCCTTGTAGCATCCTAGGATCAGAACCTGGCGTATGAGCGCTCGGAGCCGAGAATGGGGTTCTACGGAGGCTGTCTGCACTGGATTCGGCGATCGGAAATTTTGTGAGCCCAGTTTTCGAGTTTGGGGTGTGACATTCATGGACTTGATGAACAGGGTATTTTGGCCATTCTTATACCGATTCGTCATCGTATTCATTGATGGCATCCTGATATATTCCACGAGTCGGGAAGACCACGAGGTGCACCTGAGAGCGGTGTTGGATCCCTTGAGGAAGAACCAGTTGTTTACACAATATAAGAAGTGCGACTTTTGGCAGGAAGAAGTCAAGTTCCTGGGACATGTGGTGTCCAAGGATGGGATAGCAGTGGACCTTGCTAAGGTAGCCGCAGTTCAGGATTGGAAGCAGCCTGGCTCGGTTACCGAGGTGAGGAGTTTTCTTGGCCTGGCAAGGTACTATCGACGCTTCATTCGGGACTTCTCGAAGATTGCCAGGCCGTTGTCACAGTTGACGTGTAAGGATTTGAAGTTCGCCTGGAATGAGAAGGCAGAAGCAGCTTTTCAGGAGCTGAAGGACAGATTGACGTCCGCCCCTATGCTAGTATTGCCAGAGCAAGGGGTCAAGTACACGATATACACTGACACGTCTCGCGTTGGTTTGAGTTGTGTCCTTATGCAGAAGGACAGGGTGATTGCGTATGCCTCGAGATAATTAAGGAAGCACGAGGAGAATTACCCTACACACCACCTTGAGTTGGTAGCTGTCATCTTTGCATTGAAGCTTTAAAGACATTACCTCTATGGAGAGGAGTTTGAGCTTTTCTACTACCATAAGAGCCTTAAGTATATATTCACGCAGCAAGACTTGAATATGAGGCAGCGTAAATGGATGGAAACCTTGAAGGACTTCAAGATCGAGGTCTCTTACCATCCTGGCAAGGCCAACCTTGTGGCGAATGCGCTGAGCCGCAAGAAGGCGATTACGTTTGCGGCTCCGCTGATGAAAGTAGAGTGGGATATGCTAGAGTTCTTGCGGGACTTCGAGCAGAAACTCACCGTGGAGGAGCCATTTGAGTGTGTCGCGCATGTTCGGGTGCG
The DNA here is from genome assembly GCA_030180095.1 of Magnolia changhungtana. Classification (NCBI taxonomy): domain Eukaryota; kingdom Viridiplantae; phylum Streptophyta; class Magnoliopsida; order Magnoliales; family Magnoliaceae; genus Magnolia; species Magnolia changhungtana. The sequence continues at coordinate 4,877,781 of JASAUF010000602.1, forward strand.
GCCACTCATCGATGATAGGATTATCGAGGCCTAGAAGGGCAACATACGGTTGTTTGAGCTTCGAGAACAAGCTAGCGACGCCGAGGACTCTGAGTGGAGAGTTGGCACAGATGGAGGCCTACGATACCATGGCCGTTTATGTGTTCCTGATATTCCTGACTTACGACAGGAGCTCCTCGAGACTGCCCACAAATCGAAGCTTGCGATGCATCCTGGTAGCACAAAGATGTACCAGGACATGAGACGATCTTATTGGTGGGACGGCATGAAGACCCACATAGCAGAGTATGTTTCTCATTGTCTGATGTGCCAGCAGGTCAAGGCAGAACATCGCCGACCTCCTGGACTGCTTCAGTTCATGCCCATAGCTGAATGGAAGTGGGACTTCATTTCCATAGATTTCATATCGGGGCTGCCGAAGAAGAGGATGGGACATGATTCCATCTAAGTGATCATGGATCGGTTGACCAAATCGGCCCATTTCCTCCCTATCAAAGTCACGAACTCTGCAGATGAGCTGACTAAGCTGTACATCAGAGAGATTGTGCGTCTGCATGGAGTTCCCCTAGAGGTCGTGTTGGACAGAGACGCACAGTTTACGTCTATCTTCTGGACTCGTATCCAGGAAGCGATGGGTGTGAAATTGAAGTTCAGTATTGGGTTTCACCCTCAGACCGACGGGCAGACGAGCGGGTGAACCAGATCTTGGAGGATATGTTGCGGGCCTGTGTCTTGGACTTCAAGGATAGTTGGGATGATTGTCTTCCTTATGCAGAGTTTGCGTACAACAACAGCTTCCAGGTGAGTATTGGCATGGCTCCATATGAGGCCTTGTATGGTCATCCTTGCAGAGAGCCGCATTGCTGGGCTGAGGTTGGCGAGCACAGTTTGATAGGGCTGGAGTTGGTACAGGCGACCTCAGAGAAGATCGAAATTATTAGGCGTCGACTTCTTACAGCACAGAGCAGGCAGAAGAGTTACGCCGATAAGAGGCGGCGACCGCTTGAGTTCGAGGTCGGTGATCATGTATTCCTCAGAGTTTCCCCTATGAAGGGAGTCCTTCGGTTTGGGAAGAAGGGGAAGCTCACACCAAGGTTCATCGGTCCATTTCAGATCCTTGATTGAGTGGGTGTTGTGGCATATCATCTCGCTTTGCCCATACCACTTGCAGCTATACATAACGTATTTCATGTGTCTATGCTGAAGAAGTACATTCCTGATTCTTCACACATTATTAGATGGGAGCATGTACAGTTGAGCGAGGATGCTACATATGAGCTGCACCCAACAAGTATCCTTGACAGAAAGGAGCAGGTACTGCGTAGCAAGGTGATTCCACTCGTGAAGGTACAGTGGACACATCATACAGAGGAGGAAGCTACGTGGGAGACAGAAGTTGAGATCCGAAAGAACTACCCTCAGCTCCTCGAGGAGTACGAAAAGGTACTAATTTCGAGGACGAAATTTTTCATTAAGGGGGTAGATTGTAACGACTAGAAAATTTTCGTACAATGGGTCGAGTACCACCTCGACCAGAAATCACTTAGGATTAAATCCTTTAGAAATTTGACAAAGTTAACTAAGTGTTAAACTAGATTAGCCATGAAATCCATTTGAATCGCTTTAAATACGATCTGCAAGACCCAAAACTTGTAGAATCATTGACGCTAGATTACCCTAAAATCTACGATCGAACTCATTACCCGACTGCTCTCAGGAGCATATTGAAACTCCGTATCAGGTCTAGACCGCACATCGGAAGTCCGAATAATACGAAGTTAAGGACTTAGGACCGCCTCGCTGGGCTTGACAACCATCTCGGAAATCAAATCCGGACAGTGTCCCACGCCTGTTCGCTTGAGTCTGGAGCGAGGATTGTGAAAACACTTGGTTTTCTTTACAAAATAAATATCTCAAATAGTGATCTGAGGCTTGTTACTTGCAGATATTTTGTAAGCAACCAGAACGTCAGAATCTGACCCAAATACACCCTCGGATCAGGAAAAAATTCATAAACAATTCCATGTACTTGGAATTTCAGATCGAGATCCGCTGACCGTTGAACTGAAACTGGTCCGCCACGTATGATCTGGAAACCCTACTGGAATGAAAACTTAATGGTATCTAGATCCAAGGTTGGTGAGCTTAAGTCCGACCGCACGCAGAAAAGGGGCCGCCAGAAATCCTCCGTTGAGCTGAAACTAGTTCGCTTTCGTTATAACCTAAGTATACCTTGACCATAAGTCTATTCTAGTGTGTTTTTAGGCTATATAAGGACCTTAGAACCCTCTCTCTCACAGCCATACGAATTTGAGAGAAACCCTAGAGAGAGAAGAGAAAAGAGAGAGAAAGAGTGAGAGAAGTGCGAGAAACTCCTTACTACTATCCCCGCCGCTACACAAGCTGAACCGCCCCATTCTCATTTCTTTTCTGGCGATTCCGACCTCCTTTCTAGGTAAGAAACCCTAACCCTAATCTGTTTTGGAGTTGTGAAATTTGTAGGTTATGAAATAGCTAACCTATTTCATTCTATAGGTTACCAAACTGCCAAATACGGAAGCTTAGCAAACCTATCGTATTCGTGACAATTCTATGGTAAAAGCTGAGGACTTTAGGTGTATAGATTATGGTTTTCAATGGTTTCAATGTCAGATAATGATAGATTCATGATCTGCATGCAATTGCACATGTACAAAGTGCTGTCTGATTTCCGTTTCGATTAAAGACGTAGAATATGGAACTTTACATATTCTAGGTATTTGTAGAAAGTACTGTATACGTATAAATTTTGGAAATGTGTTTGCCATGATTATTTGTTGAATGAATATATTATATATGGATAAAATATGTAGTTGGCGAAAGGACTCGCCCTAATACCTGTTTTGCTAATATACACTATGTATGTTGAAATAGTGTATTCTAGAAAGTACCGTATACGTATAAATTTTGGAGATGTGTTTGCCATGATTAATTGCTGTATGAATATATTATATATGGATAAAATACTTGTTTGGCGAAAGGACTCGCCCTAATACATGTTTTGCTAATGTACACTATGTATGTTGAAATAGTGTATTCTAAGTGTTTGTGAAAATGCTTGTGAGAGTAAGTGTTTGGATGATGGTGTCTTAGGTAGGTGTTGAGATGGGATTCTCAACTACCTTAGAGACGTATATGATTTCCTCCATGTTGATTGTTTAACTTAATCGCTTATGAAATATATGTGTTTGTATTTCTTGTTTACATGGTGCTTTATAACATGCTTTATGACATGCTTGTTAACATGCTTGAATTACTTTGTTTATTATGCTTTACTCTACATGCTCTAAATAAGGATTGATTGAGTTTGGGACTATGATTATAGTCCAGACAATCGGTACCCGACTTGAGATCGTGGTTGAGTTCTATTTCGCCACGAAGGATGTGTTTGACAAACCCGAGTCGTACTTCAGTTGGCGATAGTGGTTAGGCCACGTGAAGTGCTTATGCACTTCATGTCGTTTAGTTGATTGTGCGCTCGAGATAGTCAGGCTTACCAAGTAACCCGATATGTCTAATGTATGTTCACCATGTTTTGTCGCTACTGCTTGAACCTAGGGTACCAAACTTACCAGTAAAATCCCTTTAACCATGGTACCTCGATCCGCTAAGACTCATGAGCCGGGCATGGTGGTATGGGATACCGTGGTCGAGCTGTTGGCCTAAGCTGGGGCCACGTGCCTCCCCATAGTGACCAGTGAGCAACCAGACTCGTGAGCCGATTATGGTAGTATGGGACACTATATTCGTGCTGTTGGCCTACATTGATAAGGTGATGGGGGAGTGATGTAACCATTGTGTGTAACAGCCCTAACAGCCCTTTGTAGTGACCTCGAGTATACTCTGAATTTGCGGTGAGGCAACAAGTTTTGCCATAGTATATAGAGTATAAACTAGGCCTGTATCAGCTTAGTGATGAACCGTTAAAGAGGTGATGGGGGAGTGGTGTAACCATTATGCGTAACAGCCCTGATAGCCTTTGCAGCGCCCTAAAACTACACTATCATATGAGACTATCTAGGTTTGACCACCCTGGAATGGATCATGTTTGGGAATGAGACAAGGGAGGTACCTTAGTTTCTCAATCCTACTGTTTGAAATGGACTAATAACAACTCGGTAATCATGCTCATCATCGCATTGCATGTGCCTGGAAGATGTGGAGCACTGAGGGATGAAAGTATGCCACGAACGTAAGATGGTGTCGTACGAGGGAGGGTATGGTGAGGGCATCCATCATGACTGTATTCATACTTGTATTAATAAGAGTAGTTAGGAGTGTTTATTATACTGCTTTATCATTACTGCTTGACTGAGTTCATAACATGTTAACCTATGTTTTATTATTCCACTGAGTTAGCTACTCACTCCCACGTTACGGGACGGTGTTGTACACACCAACTAGACTCTGTCTTAGGTACAGATGAGGTGACGACTCAGGAGGCTGAGCCGGACTATAACGAGGACCAGGACGAGTTCTCATTTATGCAGTTTGCTGGTGGCTTTGATTAGACTACCGGATCGATGGGATTTAAGGACTTATATCTTTAGTTGTATTTTTGACATTTTGTTCATAAAACAGATATATATATATATATATGGTGACTTAGATGGGTTCATACTCTGGAGATTGAGATGTTTTGTTTCCTTTACATACATATATATACAGTTTCAGTCTTCCGCTTGCCTTTATACAATTGATCTGGAGTATAAATTACTACTTTGGTATAATCTCACTCATGTTTACTGCACTAGCACAGACAACATTCAATCATCATTCATTATGTTACATAAGTGATGCGTTGGAACTCGGGAGTTGAGTTTATGCTCGACCCCCAAATTTCAGGGCGTTACACGTCTATCACCAGGTTGGGAAAAATCTGGGATGTTACAATCTACCCCCTTAAAAATAATTTCGTACCCGAAATTGGCTAAAGGTAATAAGTAAGAATTCTATTATTTCATTTGCTTAAGACTTATTGATTTTAAGTTTATATACGTGGTAGGGTGTATCTTGTACATACTAGTCTGGTACATTTTAGGCTACCCCCCTTAAAAATTTATTTCTTTATCCCTTGCTTATTTCCTAATAAGTTGATACAATTTATTCCATTATCTATTTGACGTCTTAATGACAATTCCCAACTATTTAGAGTAAGATAGCTGTTTCAATGTTTGACCAACACAGAGAGACGGCTATAGTGGGCTTGATCCCGATACATCGATCATTTACCTAGCCAGGGTAGAAAGTTCATCGTATCCCTTCTAAGTCCTGGTAGATCCTGGTCTTTTGCTTGACCAAGCAGTGAGTCCATTGGTAGTCACCCAGGATTGAGAATTGGGTCAAGCCGTGAATGCTTCGTAGTTGTATATTTCAGTAACTCCATAGTCCAATCACTCTAAAAGTTTAGGGAATGCCCATCACTAAAAGGCTCAAATTTCCTATCTATAAAGTTGCCCGTTGGGTCTTGATCTAGGAGAGTCCTCGATATTATCTATGTCTAAGAAAACGGTGAGTCAAATCTTACTAGATCATCCTAAAATGGTTTCTCATAGTAGAACTTGCTAGGGCTTCTATTATGTTCGTATTCGACGAGCACAGTTGTAGATGCGTTGACCTTGGCTATTGTAACTCAGTTCACACCCGACCTATTCTGTACTATGAATTTGTTTAATACTTGAACCCTAATTAATTTCCTTCCATGACTTCATTATTGGCATTCTAAGGAAGATTTAGTTCCTATTTAATGACCTAACCTTGCATATAACTGGGAGTAATTTCTTTCGATCCTGGGCTAGTGGGGCAAGGGTCCACCACGCTCCCGCTGCGCCTATGAGTGGGTAGATGAGTATACCTACCTAACTTCGACGGCATTCATAACCTTTCTACTCCCCTTAAAATTGTTCCTACTCTTAGGGTTCAAGAATTTGTACATCGATCTGTATGTCAGAATGAGTTGAAATTTGAGACCTATCCTTGACATGAAATGGGAATTACATTGGTCTGCCTTTCATCAACGATGTGTACTATGGCATTGATACCTATGGTCATAGAAAGGAGTAAAAAATGATGGGTGTTGCGGTTGATTTCAGGGGCAGGTGTGAGTTTGAGGCAAGATGCCTAATTCTACCAAGGAGTTTTGTCACGGTCCAGACTTATCCTATTTAATCATGTATAGCTTAAAAGGTAGGCTATCTTTCTATGTTCATATGCACAATATGTATGCCGACATGGCATGTAATTTGAGACCTAATTCCTAACTGTTTGTTGCCCATTTGGGCAATTCCTTAGACCTAAAAGACAAAGTCTCTATTGGCTATATACTCCTAACACTTCTCAAAGATGAAGTTATAAACTTTTGGTTGTAAGTGGTCGGGCCAACATGGAAGGAAAGTTGTGTAGTGGGTTTGAGTTGGATACATGGACCTTCTACCTAGCCAGGACAGAAAATTTTCATATCATTTCTTAATCCTAGTTGATCCCGACCTTCTGCTTGATCAGAGCATAGGGTTCGTTGGTCACTACCAGGATTGAGAATTCAATTCAAACCGCGAATACCTCGCTTATATATAGTTTCTCTGCTCCATGTTCCCTATTGTACTAAGTCCTTGAGAAGGCAATTCTAAGGGGTGTATTGATTTGACCTATCATTAAATCCAAGGGATATATATAAGTTTCCTCTAAGCGTGAATAGTTACTAATCAAACAAGCCTCCTAAGAGTTGTTAAAGAAGCCTATGAGTACCAAGGGGATTCAACGAAGGAACGGGGTCTCGCTCCAACCTAATCAAGTCAACTAACTAAATTTATCTACATTCCTTAGTATAACCAACCAATAGTTGTGATCCAAAGTCTATGTTCTAATATAAGAAATTGTTTATCACTTAGGGTCAAACGTTGTCTGATTGGAATTGAGTTGCCTGCACTTGAATTTAATTACGCTAAAGCATTCCACACATGTTCATACTAGTTAAGAAGGTCCTAGGGTTCACGTTATCAATTTAGTGGATTTTCCATACTGTTAGGCCGTTCGAATATAGGAATACCACTCTAGGTCCAAAACTCCAAGGGCCTATTTGGCCAGTGGTCTTACGTTGTATTAAATGGGCTTGCATTGCTAATCCCACTTCGGGATTTGGGAGTGGCATGTTTGGTAGGAGGGTGGGAGGGGATTAAAATTAATGCCATAAGCTGTGGAAAATGAGCCTTGTGTTGGAAGGTGTGAGATGGGATTTCCAAATCCCATGATGATGATTTTCTAAGTGTAATTGAAAGGAAATCTCGAAATATACTTTTTATTACATACATTCTAAACATGGCATTGGAAAACATGGGATACACCCAATCTAGGGACCATACTTTACACATACATTTATTATTACTTTTACAATTCCATTCACCTAATCTCACTTAATGTAGTTGGCCGAACGGCCCTAATCGTCCTCAAACATCTAAAACATTCTACCAACTACTACACCCATCAACATGAAAACATAAACATCCAAAGGCAGTAACCAAGGCAAACTACAAGACAACAGTATGGGTGACTAGACATCCGAGAAAATGACCGTACTAAGCTTGGATATAGCCATGGAAAAGTAAAGAAAAGGGGAATAGGGCTGGTTTCTTTGGTTCTCTACAGATTTGAGCCTCCAAGGGGTGTGTCAAGGCTCAAATGACAGTAGTTGAAGGAGAAAAATGGAGAGGTAGGATGGGTTGGAGAGCTTACACGATTTTGAGCCACCAATGGGAGATGTATGGGATCAAATGAGAGAGAATGGAGTGAGTAGGGAGGTATGGATTGCTGGAAACGTTGGAATGGAATGGGTTGTGGTTGAAAATGGTAGATTAGATGATTGGAAGGGAGGTTTGAGAGAGAGGACAACAAGTTTAGAGAGAAAAGGGAGCTTGGAGGGGTGATTTGTGAAGGAGGTACTAGTTTGGGGGGATTTTAATTGACAGCCCACATACCAGGGGGTCACCCTAGCCCCTAAACACCATCGGCCCGAGCCACAGGCCCGGCCCAGCCCACTGACCGGGGAGGCCTCGCCGACTGGGCGAGGGCCTTGCCACTCCGTGGATAAAGTGGTGATGGCTCGCCACTTGGGCGAGGTCATCATGACCCCTAGGTCCCAAAAAGATGTGGGGCCCACCCTGGGTCCCTCTGGATGAGCGTAGGCAGGCCCACGACCCCGATTTGCTTCGTTTCGGGTCCTTTCGGGAGGTTTCTGATGCACAGTTGTATTTATCGACTTCTAACAACTGGGATGGGTGAGTTGTGATCTGAACCTGTCGTTTGACTGTCTAGAAGTGTTTTGGGGTCGACTCGTGCGATCCCGGTTGCGTAAAGACTCCAACAACATGACAATTTCAGTGAACTTCGCCGATCGGCGAAATCGGGCTACCTATGACTGTCTTTACGTTTTTCTCATACCCACCTAAGTCAAAAAGCATCAGCGTATGTCGTGAGACAATAACCCAGGTCCGGTTTAATCCAAATCATGCTCTGATACCATCTTGTAATGCCCTGAAAATTGTGGGTCGAGCAAAGCTCAGCTCTCGAGTTCCAACGCATCACTTATGCAACACAAATAATGATGATTATGATGAGAGCATTGAAACATGAATGAGATTATACCAAAACAGCATATTATAATCCAGAAACAGTTAAATTGCAAGCGAAAGACTGTGATAGATATATAAAATATATAAACTGTGGTGAGTCTCCAGAGTGTGATAACATTGTCAGGTTAAATAATTACATGTGTAAGTCTAAAATATACAAAAAAAAATATAATGACATCTAATCAGCAACCCTGTAACCCCTTCAATCAAGACACGGCTCGCATGAAGCTGCCAGAATACAATATATACAAGAAGGCATCCTCGTCGTCGCAAAAGTTCGGCTCCACCTCATAAGCATCGCCATCACCTGCGTCTACAACAGGGTCTGGTTGGTGTGTACAACACCATCCCGTAACGTGGGAGTGAGTGATCAACTTAGTGGAATAATAAAGCATAGGTTAACATGTTATCAATTCAGTCAAGAAGTAATGATAAAGCAGTACAATCAACATTCCTAAGTACTGTAATTAATGCAAGGATGAAATGCGATTATGATGCATGCCCTCGCCAACATACTCCCTCGTGCGGCACCATCTTATGTCCGCAGTATGCTGTCACCCTCAGTGCTCCACATCTTCCAGGCACATGCAATACGATGATGAGCATGATTACCGAGTTATTATTAGTCCATTTCAAACAGCATTATTGGGAAACTAAGGTACCTTCCTTATATCATTCTCAAACAATGATCCATTCTAGGGTCATCAGTCCTAGACAATCTCATACGATGGTGTGTTTCTAGGTTGCTGCAAGGGCTGTCAGGGCTGTTACACGGAATCGTTACACCACTCCCCCATCACCTTATCAATACAGGCCTAGTTTATACTCTGTTACTACAGGAAGGCTCGTCGCCTCATCACAGATTTAGAGTATGCTCGAGGTCACTACACTGGGTACGGTCAGGGCTGTTTCATGGAATCGTTGCACCACTCCCCCATCACCCATCAAAGTAGTGTAGGCCAACAGCTCGAATATAGTGTCTCATACCACCATAATCGGCTCACGAGTCTGGTTGCTCAATGGTCACTACGGGGAGGCTCATGGCCCCAGCGTAGGCCGACAGCTCGACCACAGTGTCCCATACCACCATGCCCGACTATGAGTCTTAGCGGATCGAGGTACCAAGGTTAACGGGGTTGCACTAGTAAGTTCGGTACCTTAGGTTCAAATAGTAGCATCCAAACATGGTGAACATACATAAGACAGATCAGGTTAGTTGACGAGCTCGGCTAGCTCGAGCGCACGACAAGTTGAACGACATGAAGTGCATAAGCACTTCGCGTGGCCAACCACTATTGCCAACCGAAGTACGACTCGGGTTCGTCGAACACATCTCATGTGGCGAATGAATCTCAGCCACGAATTCAATCCCGTTACCGATTGCCTGGACTATACAATAGCCCCAATCACATTCAATTATGGAACAGTTAAAGCAGTAATGGATCAAGAGTTCAAATCATACAATCCAATATCCAATATTGTCCGCTTAGGGCTGCTAGGGCTGTTGCACGGAATCGTTACACCACTCCCCCATCACCCTTCACAGATTTTATGGAATATAACTTAAACATGTGAAGTAGTCAGTGGCAGGATTAAGTAAACAAGTAATTCAAACAAATTAACAAGCATGTTATAAAACACAATGCGAACAGGAAATCCAAACACATACGTTTCATAAACCAGTAAGTGATTAAACTAAACAACTTACATGAAGGAAATCATACACATCACTAAGGTAGTTGAGAATCCTATCTCAACACCCTTATACATTACAATTTACTAACTACTACTCATTTAGACATTTCAATAAACACTTAAGACTACATACATCAACATATATGACGTATGTTGATCACATAGGTATTAGGCCAAATCCTTTTACTAGGGAGCTGCCCCATTTATAACACGCATGCACCCATGACGGATAGTCATGGCAAGCAAGAATCCAAGTTCCATATTCATTCAGTCATTTCCACACACACTTGGGCTACACATTTTAACATATATAGTGTATATTGGCCGTGGCGTGATTTTGGGCAAATCCTTTCGTCAAAGGGGTATCGCCAATACAACAATCATATATCCATGACAATTAGTCATGGCGAGCATGAATGCGAATTCTATACTCATTCGGTCATTTTCACAAACACTTAGAATACACTCTTTTGGCATACATAGCGTAAACTAGCAAAAACATGTATTAGGGCGAATCCTTTCGTCGAGTGAGTATTATACATATATATAGCATGTTCATACAATAATTAATCATGGCTAACATACTTTCAAAATTTGTACGTATACGGTATTTTCTACAAATACGAGGAATACAGTATATTCAACATAGTTAACGTATAACCGAAAAATGAAACGGACAGCACTTTGTACATGTGCAATTGCATGTAGATCATGAATCTATCATTATCTGACATTGAAAGTGTTGAAAACCATAACCTATATATCTAAAGTCCGCACCTTATGTCGTAGAATCGTAACGGACTCGATAGATTCGCTAAACTTTAGTATACGACAGTTTGGCAACCTATAGAATGAAATAGATTAGCTATTTCATCATTTGCAATGTTCATAACCCTATATCAGATTAGGATTAGGGTTTCTTACCTAGAAATAAAGTTGAAAACACCGGGAAAGCAATAAGAACGATGTGGTTAGGCACATATAACAGCAGGGTAGAGTGGTAGGGAGATGCTCCCACAACTCTCATACTTTCTCTCTCTTTTCTCTCTTCTCTCTCCTAGGGTTTCTCCCAAATTCGTATGGGCTGAATGAGAGAGGTTTTAAGGTCCTTATATAGGCTAAAACATCACTAAAATAGACTCCAGGTCAAGGTATACTTAGGTTATAACCAAAGTGAGGCTGTTCCGTCTCAACGGAGCACTTCCGGAAGCCCCCCTTGAGCCAAAGGTCGGACTTAAGCTCACAGACATTGGATCTAGGTCGAGTTACGTTTTCGGTCCGATCGGATTTACAGATCGCCTGTGGCGGACCAGTTTCAGTTCAACGGTCCCTGAGACTCGATCAAGGCCACAAGTACACTGCCATGTGTATGAAATTTCCCCTGATCCGAGGGTGTATTTGGGTCAGATTCTGACGGTCTGATTTCTTATAACAGGCCCGCAAGTGACAAGTCTCAGATTACTTAAATGAGACCCAATTTCTAAAGAAATCTACGTTTTCTCATACTCTTCACTCCGGGCTCAAGCGAATAGCCATGGGACACTATTTGGATTTGATTTCTGAGATGGTTGTCAAGCCCAGCAAGGCGGTCCTAACCATTTAACTTTGCGTTAATCGGACTTTCGACGTGCGGTCCAAATCTGATATGGAGTTTCGTGATGCTCCCGAGAGCAACCAGGTAATGAGATTAATCCTAAATTTTAGGGTAACCTAGGGTCAACGATTGCATAAGTTTTGGGTCTTGCAGATCGTATTTAAAGTGGTTCGAGCTAATTCTATTGATCGTTTAGTTCAGTACTTAACAAAATTCTGCCCTAATTATGACAGAATACGATCCTAAGGCAGTTCTACGCCCCTTTCTGGAGATTTGAGAGAGTATATTATTTTAATTATTTTTTTAGTAGTTCATCATCAAGTCTGCTTCATCTTTACCAAATTTCATTAGGTTTCCTGTTGTAGAAAAATTCTAGAAATTCTAGAAGCAGCAGCTCTCCAAACTAATGATTTCTGGATAGTTGTCACAACGACCTATATTTAACTATATTTAAATTTTTATTATATTTTTCTATTATTTTTATATGAAACTAGACTTATTAATATTCAATCTGGTTTTTGAATCACCTAATTCGGAGTTATAATGAGGGAGATATTACTTTTTGAAGTCGGACCAAAATTATAAAAAATGTGGCCGAAAACGGGCCAGCCAATGAACTGCGGCCCACCCTGGCCCACAATTTTGGCGTGGCCTCGCCAACTCGGCAATGCCCTCGCCGGTCACTAACCTATTTGGGGTGATTTTACCGTCCGATATGTAAAATGGATGCATTTTACAAACCGGGATGAGTTATTCGACGTGCAATATATGTTTTTCGGGTAGGAGAAGCTGATCTATCATGTAGCCTACTTATTTCGTGAGATTCCAAAAGGTTAATGGTTAAAAGCTCATTTTATTTATTTATTTACTATTCATAGTAATTTTTAGGTTAAGTATTGATTAATATCACCTAAACTTTAAGATTTGTGTCTAATATGAAAGCACATAAAAAATTTTAAAGGACGAGGTAGTGAAATGTGAGATTTTGAAGGAAATGTGAGATTTTCAAGGAAAAGGCTTGAAAAGGGATTTGAGACTCATGAATTGAGCGTTTAAGAAGTTAATCAAGTGTTAGGATCGACCAATTGCCTAAGGACGTCTATCACCAGGTTGGGAAAAATCCGGGATGTTACAGTTTAGGTTAGGGAGTTGAGATTAGGATTAGGCGTTGGTTTAAGTTTAGGGATTTGAGAATACATTTAGGTTTTAGGTTTAGGTTTTGGTTTTGGTTTAGGTTATAGGTTTTGGTATAGGTTATAGGTTGGTTCGGGTTCGGGATCGTTGTTAGGTTTGGGTTTAGGTTTAGGTTTTATGTTATAGGTTTAGTTTATAGGTTCGGGAAGGTTTGGTTATAGGTTTATGTTATAGGTTATATGTTTTAGGTTTTAGTTTTTGTGAATTGATAATTGGTTAAGGTTTATGTTTAGGAAATCGGGTTCGGGTTCGGGATCGGGTTTAAGTTTGGGTTTACAAGTTTAGGTTTAGGTTTAAGTTAGGGAGTTGAGATTACGATTAGGTGTAGGTTTAGGTTTAGGGATTTAAGAATACCTTTAGGTTTTAGGTTTAGGTTTTGGTTTTGGTTTAGGTTATAGGTTTTTGTTTAGGTTATAGGTTATAGGTTAAGGTTAAGGTTTTGGTTTAGGTTATGGGTTTTGGGATTTGATAATAGGTTTAGGTAATAAGTATAGGTTTAGGTTGGGTTGTAGGTTAAGGTTTAGGTTTAGGTTATAGGTTTTGGGATTTGAGAATAGGTTTAGGTTATAAGTATAGGTTTAGGTTTACGTTAGGGGTTTAGGATATATGTTTAGGTTTAAGTTATAGGTTTAGGTTTAAGTTATAGGTTATAGGTTTAGGTATAGGCTTAGGTTATAGGTTATAGATTATATGTATAGGTTAAGGTTTAGGGATTCGGGTTTGGGTTCGGGTTCGGGTTTTGGTTATAGGTTTAGTTTTAGGAAATCGGGTTCGGGTTTGGGATAGGGTTTAGGTTTGGGTTTGGGTTTTAGGATATAGGTTTAGGTTTAGGTTATAGGTCATAGTTTTTGGGAATTGAGAATTGGTTAAGGTTTAGGTTTAGGAAATCGGGTTCGGGTTTGGGATCGGGTTTAAGTTTGGGTTTTTAAGTTTAGGTTTAGGTTAGGGAGTGGAGATTAGGATTAGGTGTAAGTTTAGGTTTAGGGATTTGAGATTACATTTAGGTTTTAGGTTTAGGTTTAGGTTATAGGTTTTGGTATAGGTTATAGGTTATAAGTATAGGTTATAGGTTAAGGTTTATGTTTAGAAAATTGGGTTGGGGTTCGGGATCGTGGTTAGGTTTGGGTTTAGGTTTTAGGTTATAGGTTATAAGTTTAGTTTATAGGTTAAGGTTTGGGTTATAAGTTTAGGTTATAGGTTATATATTTTAGGTTTTAGTTTTAGGAATTGAGAATTGGTTAAGGTTTAGGTTTAGGAAATCGAGTTCGGGTTCGGGATCGGGTTTAAGTTTGGGTTTTCAAGTTTAGGTTTAGGTTTAGGTTAGGGAGTTGAGATTAGGATTAGGTGTAGGTTTAAGTTTAGGGATTTGAGAATACATTTAGGTTTTAGGTTTAGGTTTTGGTTTTGGTTTAGGTTATAGGTTTTGGTTTAGGTTATAAGTTATAGGTTTTGGTTAAGGTTTAGGTTTAGGTTATGGGTTTTGGGATTCGAGAATAAGTTTAGGTTATTAGTATAGGTTTTGGTTAGGTTATAGGTTAAGGTTTAGGTTAGGTTATAGGTTTTGGGATTTGAGAATAGGTTTAGGTTATAAGTTTAGGTTATAAGTATAGGTTTAGGTTAAGGTTATAGGGTTAAGGTTATAGGGTTTAGGTTAGGGTTTAGGTTATAGGTTTAGGTTTAAGTTATAGGTTTAGTTTAGGTTTAGGTTATAGGTTTAGGTATAGGCTTAGGTTATAGGTTATAGATTATATGTTTAGGTTAAGGTTTAGGGATTCGGGTTTCGGTTTGGGTTTCGGTTTAGATTATAAGTTTAGGTTTAGGAAATCGGGTTTGGGTTCGGGATCGGGTTTAGGTTTGGGTTTGGGTTTTAGGTTATAGGTTATAGGTTTAGTTTATAGGTTAAGGTTTGAGTTATAGGTTTAGGTTAGGTTTAGGTTTAGGTTATAGGTTATAGTTTTCGGGAATTGAGAATTGGTTAAGGTTAAGGTTTAGAAAATCGAGTTCGGGTTCGTGATCGGGTTTAAGTTTAGGTTTCAAGTTTAAGTTTAGGTTTAGGTTAGGGAGTTGAGATTAGGATTAGGTGTAGGTTTAGGTTTAGGATTTGAGAATATAGTTAGGTTTTAGGTTTTGGTTTAGGTTATAGGTTTTGATTTAGGTTATAGGGTATAGGTTTAGGTTAAGGTTTAGGTTTAAGTTATGGCTTTTGGGATTTGAGAATAGGTTTAGGTTATAAGTATATGTTTAGGTTGGGTTATAGGTTTAGGTTTAGGTTTAGTTTATAGGTTTTGGGATTTAAGAATAGGTTTAGGTTATAAATATAGGTTTAGGTTAAGGTTATAGGGTTTAGGTTAAGGTTTAGGTTTGGGTTAAGGTTTAGGTTTAGGTTATGGCTTCGGGATTTGAGAATAGGTTTACATTATAAGTATATGTTTAGGTTAGGTTATAGGTTAAGGTTTAGGTGTAGGTTATAGGTTTTGGGATTTGAGAATAGGTTTAGATTATAAATATAGGTTTAGGTTATAGGTTTAGGTTAAGGTTATAGGGTTAAGGTTATAGGGTTTAGGTTAAGGTTTAGGTTATAGGTTTAGGTTTAAGTTATAGGTTTAGGTTTAGGTTTAGGTTTACGTTTTAGGTTTAGGTATAGGCTTAGGTTATAGGTTATAGATTATTTGTTTAGGTTAAGATTTAGGGATTCTGAAAGGGGCCTAGCTATATGCCCTAGAGGGGGGGTGAATAGGGCAATGCCAAATAAAACTTAAAACAGCAGAATAATAAAATATATAAATAACAATGCTGGAATAATAACAATCTCGAAGCACATGAAATATGAGAATGATACTAAATCTTGTTCTAAGGACAACCTTACACCGAAACCAATGGCTTATGGTAGGACAACCTTATTTCTAGAACAATTTAGCAATCACAAATGATATGGAAAATAAATCAAGAATAACTTATAGAAATAAGTCCTAAGTTATTACACCATTCAACCACACTTGTTTGAAATGAAAATTACAACATTCATCCACAAAAGCAATCCACAATAATGAAGGAATAAATGAATAAAGAAATCAAGCACATCCACAACACAACAATATATAGTGGTTCGCCTGTGTGTTCACCAACTGTTTGCCAACAGCCACACAGAATGCTACTCTACTCCTAATATCCTCACACAGGGGATATTAGCATGCACTCTCAAAATAGGTTTTCACAGGTTCACCCAAAACCTTCACAATTGTGTCTTTTTATCTCGGGCTTACACAATCCAAAAACCCCATCAAACTGAGTTTTCTGGCTCTCCTCAGATAATCAATACAATGAGATTTTTATGGCAAATCTCAAACAAAACCAGAGAAAGTAAATTACAAAGTAAAATACCTCGATCTCCTTTTGAAGTAGCCGAGTAGAACCAATCGGAGTAGATGTATGATACGTCGTTCAATGTCCAATACTCACTTAAAGAATGGTTCTGTCTAATTGATTTTAGATTAAATCAAGAAGAGCAAGGTCTATTTGATTTTGATCCCAGAAGAAGGAATATCACAAATTCCTCTTTTCTAAATGAGATTGGAATATGGATAAAAAATCACAATAGGATAATGCTATCAAAAGGAATATTAAATATGCACCATAGCTTTAAAAAATAATCACAACTTATCTCAGAGTATAGTCTTAAATCGCTTGAATTGAATGGAATGGAATGAATAAACTCTGAAATTCGTGCATTATTTATAGCCTGAAAAATCCCATCTTCGACTGGTTTTAGGATCCATAGGACCGATCGTAGCATCAAAGATTTCAAAAGATTTCCGTGAGATAAGATTAGCTGTACTCACGACTGGTCTTAGGTAATCTACGACCGGTCGTGGGCCTCCTACGACTGGTCGTGTGTCACCTACGACTGGTCGTGGGACTTGAGATAGGTCGGTGGAGTTCGAGTCGTAGGACTACGACCGGTCGAAGGATGAGTCGTAGGACTTCCCAGGACTGGTCGAAGCAAGTCTAGGACTGGTCAAAGGATAACCAGGAAAATCCAAAAATCTGTAACAACCTAGGACTGGTCCTGAGAAACCTAAGACTGGTCGAAGCAGACCTAGGACTGGTCTTAAGATTTCTAGGACTGGTCTTAGAACAGTCATGAATTATGTATCCAGAATGACCTATCATACAAACCAACCTAAGGTCAATCTAAGGTCAAACAAACCTTGAAGTGAGATGGACATTGAAGTCTTGAAGGTCTGTATTCTCAGATGATCTTGAAGTAGAAGCTTGAATCGAGTTGACGGCTTTTTAGAGCTTGGTACATTCTTGACTTGTCTTGATGAAGTCTTCTAATCTTGAACTTGTTAGAAGCAAACTTGAAGTCTTCTATTCTTGTAGACTTCATCCATGACATGTCTTGCAAACATTCTTCATTTATGATCTTGTCTTGAAAAACATTCTTCATTCATGATCTTGTCTTGAAGCAGTGTGTAGTCACAAACAAGAAACACAAGAAGTACAAGACATATAGGTTTTGGCACTACAAAATTTGACAACCAAAGGAATATGAAATCATAGCACTAACAATCTCCCCCTTTGTCAAATTTGTGACAAAACACATTTATAAATATAAGAGTAAAATGAAGAAAGAATCATGAGCCATCAGAGCCATCAAAAATACTCTACTCCCCCTAAGTGAGTAGAACCAATCAACCATATTCAATTACTCACTCTCTCCCTTTCTCCCATTCTCCTCCTTTCCATACTACTCCCCCTTTTTGTCACAAAATGACAAGGGAAGGGCCAAAGGAGAAAAGAGAACACCATATGAAGAGTCAAGATTAATTATCAAATTAGTTCAACACTTCAATGTCATCAATCCAAAACATACAATCAAAGTCATCAACCGTAATAGAAATACAGAAACCATCATATTCAAATAAAAAGGATAATCCACCTAATCAGATCCAGATGAAGGAGCAGGGATGGTTGGATCAATCTGATGTAAGCCCCTATTAATGCGACGAAGATATTTTCGCATATATTTAAATTGCATATCATAGGCTACACTCAGGTTATCAACCTTCTCCTCCAATGCACTTAGTCGTGCATCATAGCAAGAAGAGGGATCGTAATCAGAATCATTTTGGGAGTCAGTTTCAATTTCTTCAAATATATCATCCATATTTATATCCGCCTGTAGTGGAAGATCGGCTGCTTCCCCTTCATTTTCAGCTTCAGCACCTTCACCACCACCTTCATAGAACTGACCAGGAAGCAAATCCAACTTCATCTTATTTAAATTAGTATTATTGAATGAAAGATGATAAATTGGTGTCTCATTCTCAGGTAAAGCAACAAGCATATTTGTGGCTAAACAAGTCATAAGATAACCAAATGGAATATCACTATGACCCGGATGAAGACCAAACTGAATGATAAAATGACATATCAAAGAACGTAAACAGACAACGATGCCGGACACAACAGAGTGCAAAACCCGAACCATGAAAGAAGTCAACTCGGTTTTATTGCCAGACCGAGGATACAAGTTTGAAATGAAGATCCGGTGCAAAACTCTGTATCTTGGTAATAAAAATTTTGAGGGGAACGCATTTCCTTTGTGCGTCCATTGTACTTTCATATTGCATAAATCTCTTGTCAACATTTGCTTTTCCGATTCTGATGGTTTGTCATATAATGTATGGATTGGAATACCTTCATCCTTGACAGGTATATCCATAATACCTGATATCAAATGTCGATCTATTAGAAATTTCCCTTACCTAGTAGCAATTGAGAACGTTAAATTATCGAGGGAAAAATCAGAGATACATACAACCATAGATTGTGCAATGGACTGGTATGCAGGTCCACCCCAAAACAAAATGTTAGCCCAGCCAACAGATTCAAGGAGAGGCACAATCCCAAATTGTTCAATGTGATTGACACTTACAGGACGTTCAACAATAACTTTACAGCTACGTAAATCCCGTACATCATTGGGATCATTTTCGGGTGACCGAAGGTGCCGTTTTGTTATAGAAGTAGATCTAGATGAAGATGGACCATGGGATGTTTTCTTTTTCCCTCTAACATCCATTTTCAACAAGATTTACCAAGGAGCAAGCACAAAGAACACTAGAGGTGGTGGGTTTGTCTAGATCATAATTTTAGAGAGAAAACCCTAAAAAATCAACAAAAGACGAGATCTAGCTTATGGAATAAGTAAATCAAAGCATAAATCTTCAATAAAAATGAAGAAAAATGACTTATCTTGAAGAAAATCATGAAGTCTCAAGACTGGTCGAGCCACGACTCGTTGAAGGAAGAAGAGGAAATGAAGAACAAGGTAATTTTCCCCAAATTATATGATGCTCACGATCTCTACGACCGGTCGAGTGCAGTCTACGACCGGTCTAGTCAGGACCGGTCGTGTATGGCAAGGGCCGGTCCAGCATCATCAAAAATAAATATTTTTATGCACAATTGAAATTTATACACATAAAAATTCAAAATATAGTACACTATGATACATGTAGACAAGTATATTCAATTTAAGATGCACATACCAAGATCAAATTTCATTTTAGTAAACCTGCTTTTGTCGAGCGGTTTAGTAAATATATCAGCAAGTTGGACATCGGTTGATATATATTCCAAAGAGATAGCTTTTTCTTCAACTAATTCACGAATGTAATGATACTTAATGTCAATATGCTTAGTACGTGAATGCTGAATTGGATTTTTGGAAATATTGATAGCACTAGAATTATCACAATGTAAAATCATTGAATCTTGATTAATTCCATAATCGCTTAACATGCGTTTCATCCATACGAGTTGAGTACATGCATATCCTGCTGCGATATACTCAGCCTCAGCAGTGGAAAGCGATATTGAGCTTTGCTTCTTGCTAAACCAAGAAACCAAACAGTTTCCAATGTAAAAACAACCACCACTGGTTGATTTTCTATCATCAATATTACCGGCCCAATCAGCATCTGAATACCCAGCTAATTTAACATTAGTATCAAAAGGATACCAAAGACCCAAATTAGTTGTACTTGCGACATATCTAATAATCCGTTTGACAGCAGTGAGATGTGAATCTTTAGGATTAGACTGATATCTCATACAAATACCAATGATAAAAGCAATATCAGGTCTACTAGCAGTTAGATATAATAAACTACCAATCATACTACAGTATAGCTTTGGATCTACATCTTTACATGTAGAGTCTTTTGAGAGTCTCAAGGTTGTACTCATAGGAGTATCAAATTTTTTACCATTCTCAAATCCAAACATTTTAACCAAGTTTGTAGCATACTTGGTTTGAGAAATGAAGATTCCATCAGGTTGTTGTTTTACTTGTAACCCTAGGAAGTAATTTAGTTCACCAACTATGCTCATTTTGAATCTTGATTTCATCAACTCTGCAAACTCAATAGACATGTTAGAACAAGTTGATCCATAAATAATATCGTCTACATAGATTTGAACCATTAAAATCTCATTATTATGTTTCTTAACAAATAGCGTCTTATCGACACTTCCCACTTGAAAACTATGACTAAGTAAGAATTTAGTCAAATTTTCATACCATGCCCTGGGTGCTTGTTTCAGACCATAGAGAGCCTTTTTGAGACGAAATACATGATCAGAAGGCTTGGGGTCTTCAAACCCAGAAGGTTGTTCTACATAAACTTCTTCATGTAAATCGTCATTTAAGAAGGCACTCTTTACATCCATCTGATAAATTTTAAACTTTCTAAAGCAAGCAATGGAAATAAAAAGTCTGATAGATTCAAGGTGAGCAACTGGAGCAAAGGTTTCATTGTAATCGATGCCTTCAATCTGAGTGTACCCTTGTACAACCAGTCTAGCCTTGTTTCGTATAATATTTCCAAGTTCATCAGACTTATTTTTAAAGATCCATTTTGTTCCAATAATGTTTTTATCTTTAGGTCTAGGAACAAGATACCAGACATCATTACGAACAAATTGATTAAGTTCATCCTGCATAGCTACTATCCAATTTTCATCAGAAAGAGCTTCTTTTACATTGACTGGTTCTATTTGGGATGTAAAATAAACATAATTACATATGTTTTCAAGTTGTTTGCGTGTACGAACTCCAGTGAGAGGGTTTCCAAGGATTTGATTGGCTGGATGATCTTTGACAGTCCTAGGTTCATGTTGAGATGAAGAGGTATCTTGATTGTCGA
Source organism: Magnolia changhungtana (assembly GCA_030180095.1). NCBI lineage: Eukaryota > Viridiplantae > Streptophyta > Magnoliopsida > Magnoliales > Magnoliaceae > Magnolia > Magnolia changhungtana. The sequence continues at coordinate 4,899,143 of JASAUF010000602.1, forward strand.
TTATAAGAATTTCATCATCATCTGAACTCGGAGCAAGTGTATTAAATGATCATCAATGACCACATTGATGGACTCTTGAATCACACCTGTTCTTTTATTTAGAACCCTATAGGCTCGACTGTTTAAGGAATATCTAAGGAAAATACCTTCATCACTCTTCGAATCAAATTTTCCCAAATTTTTACGATCTCGTAAAATGTAACACTTACTGTCAAAAATTTGAAAGTATTTGACAGTAGGTTTCTTTTCAAACCATAACTCATACGCAGTCTTATTTTCAGATTTACTAGTATAAACATGATTAATAATGTAGCAGACAATATTAATTACTTCAGCCCAAAGATTTTTGGAGAGCTTCATACTATTTAACATGACATTAGCCATATCCTGAAGCACTCTATTTTTTCTCTCAACTATATCATTTTGTTGAGGAGTTTTGGGTGCAGAGAATTCATGTGATATTCCCTGATCGCTACAAAATTTCTCAAAACTGCTATTTTCGAATTCAGTACCATGATCACTACGGATCTTATAAACTTGAGAACCTTTTTCATTTTGGATTCGTTTGATGATCTTCTTTACTTCATCTAGGGTTTCAGATTTTTCTTTTAAGAATGATACCCATGTGAATCTAGTAAAGTCATCTACGATAACCAAGATGTATTTTTTGCCACCTCAACTCTCTGTTCTAGTCGGTCCAATGAGATCCATGTGGAGAAGCTCGACAGGTCTAGATGTGGTATTGGAGTTCACTTTCTTGTGAGAGCTCCTAATCTGTTTGCCCAACTGGCATTCACCACATATTTTATCTACTTTTTGTAATTTGGGTAGACCTCTTATAAGTTCTCTCTTGCTCAATCTAAACAAGTTCCGGTAGTGTACATGTCCAAGGCGTTTATGCCATAATTCAGTCTCATCAGTATGGACCATGTAACACGATTGAGTAGATGAGCTAGCATCACTAACGATGTAGCAGTTTTCAGAAGTTCTGCGACCAGTTAATATAACAGAGCCCTCTTTATCAATAATCTCACAACCTTGATTAGAAAACTTTACATTATGGTTGTTGTCGCATATCTGAGATATACTCAGTAGATTGTGTTTCAAGCCCTCAACATATAAAACATTTTTAAATAAGGGAAGGTTATAAAGCTGAACCGTACCTTGGCCAATGATTTTGCAATTGCTTCCATTACCAAAAGTGAGTGACCCATCGGTCCTATCTTTTATATCGGTGAATACTGACTTTGCTTTGTCATATGCCTAGAGCAACCACTGTCAAGGTACCACTTTGAATGGCTTGTAGCTTTGAAAGCAGTGTGGGTAACCAAGCAGCCAACTTTAGGAACCCATTTCAGTACTGTTTTGGGGTTAGGAGTGTAGTTGAACTTATTATGTCTGTTGTTATATAAATGACCTATAGAGTTAAATTTCAATAGATCCTTGAGAAGATCAATAATCTTTTCAACCAAAGGATTTCGGTTTTGAAGATTGGCATGGCTATTTTTAGGTTTTTGAAGGGTCCTCGAATTTTTTGGAAAACCTTGATAAGTATTCTTTACTTTTAAGTTCGAAGACTCTCCTTTCACAAACTTATGAGCAGTATTCTTTTGTTTAGGAGAGGTATTCTTATCATAGCCCAACCCGGATCGATCGCCACATTTTCTTGATCCGGATAACAATTTTTCTAATTTAGGATCACCTTGGGCATATCTCCAAGTGTCTTTCAAACTCAAAAGAGAAGCTACTTCATTTTTGAGTTTCTCGTTCTCGGATTTCAAATCATCAACTTGGGAGGTTTTGATTTTTAAATCACATTTGGTCTTTTCAAAAAAATTGAAAATATGATATTTTTCTAAAACAAGAGACTCATAATCTTCTTTAAGTTTAGAAAATTTTTCCTTTTGTAATTTAGGCTTGACAGCAATTTTACAACTCTCTTTATAAAGGGCATTGTATGCATCCTGAAGATCATCTTCATTATCGCAATCACTATTCAGATTCTCTTCGCTAGTTACTTCATCATAATCTGAAAAAGTGACTTTGGCTAGAGTCATAAGGGCTTTAATATCATCTCCCGACTCGTTTTCAGAATCTTCTGATTTCGAAGAGGATTCTGAATCAGATGATTCATCCCAAGTAGCCAACATACTCTTCCTTTTTAATTTGTCCTTTTTAGGACATTTGTTAGCCAAGTGCCCATACTCTTGACAGTTGTAACATTGACTATCTTTCAAAGATTTTCGAGCTCTAGGTTTAGATTGTCTCTTATCGTTTGATTTTTGAAAATCTACTTTTTTCTTATTTTTGAAAATTTTATAAAACCTTTTTACAAAAGTGCCATATCATCTTCAGAATTTTCAAAGTCTGAAGTGCTCTCTTGTGGAATATTTTTAGATGATTTGAGAGCAATTGATTTTCCTTTTGGAGCTTTAAAGTTCAATTCGTAGGTCTGTAAAGAACCAACTAATTCCTCAACCCTCATGTTATCCGTATCACGAAGTTCCTGAATCGCGGTTACTTTTGAATTGAACCGTTCAGGAAGTGAGCGTAGTATCTTTGCACACACTTTACTTTCTGGGATTCTATCACCAAGACCCCACATTGAGTTTACAATGTCATTCAATCTAGTGTAGAAGTCCATAAACATTTCATTCCCTCCATATGAATTTCTTCAAATTTAGTTGTGAGGAGTTGGACTTTAGATTTCTTGACAATTGATGTACCCTCGTGTGTCATTTCTAAAAGATCCCATGCTTGTTTAGCATTTTCACATGAGATGATTCTTTTGAATTCATCTGGTGACAATGCACAAGTAATTGCATTTAGTGCTTTTGCATTGGCACTACTCTCACTTTTCTGAAGTGTAGTCCAAAGGGCATAAGATATTACTTTCATTGATTTTGAACCATCTTCATCAGTTACTTCAGTGATAGGTAGTTTTCATTCATTCACTGTGGCTAGCCACAAACTTTCATCCATGGATTTGAGAAAGATTCTAATCCTTGCTTTCCAATAGGCATAGTTTGTGCCATTAAAGGGTGGTGGCCTAGTGACAGATAGGCTTTCAAAATTTGACATCTTAATATAGCTTAGATCGTTAGCTCAGGAAATAAATCCAATAAATAAGCAATAAGCACGAGCAATTTGGCTCTGATACCACTTGAAAGGGGCCTAGCTATATGCCCTAGAGGGGGGGTGAATAGGGCAATGTCAACTAAAACTTAAAACAGCGGAATAATAAAAGATATAAATAACAATGCTGGAATAATAACAATCTCAAAGTACATGAAATATGAGAATGATACTAAATCTTGTTCTAAGGACAACCTTACACCAAAACCAATGGCTTATGGTAGGACAACCTTATTTCTAGAACAATTTAGCAATCACAAATGATATGGAAAATAAATCAAGAATAACTTACAGAAATAAGTCCTAAGTTATTACACCATTCAACCACACTTGCTTGAAATGAAAATTACAACATTCATCCACAAAAGCAATCCACAATAACGAAGGAATAAATGAATAAAGAAATCAAGCACATCCACAACACAACGATATATAGTGGTTTGCCTGTGTGTTCACCAACTGTTAGCCAACAGCCACACAGAATGCTACTCCACTCCTAATATCCTCACATAGGGGATATTAGCATGCACTCTCAAAATAAGTTTTCACAGGTTCACCCAAAACCTTCACAATTGTGTCTTTTTATCTCGGGCTTACACAATCTAAAAACCCCCCACAATCTGAGTTTTCTGGCTCTCCTCAGATAATCAATATAATGAGATTTTTATGACAAATCTCAAACAAAACTAGAGAAAGTAAATTACAAAGTAAAATACCTCGATCTCCTTTTGAAGTAGCCCAGTAGAACCAATCGGAGTAGATGTATGATACGTCGTTCAATGTCCAATACTCACTTAAAGAATGGTTCTATGTCTAATTGATTTTAGATTAAATCAAGAAGAGCAAGGTCTATTTGATTTTGATCCTAGAAGAAGGAATATCACAAATTCCTATTTTTTAAATGAGATTGGAATATGGATAAAAAATCACAATAGAATAATGCTATCAAAAGGAATATTAAATATGCACAATAGCTTAAAAAAATAATCACAACTTATCTCAGAGTATAGCCTTAAATCGCTTGAATTGAATAGAATTGAATGAATAAACTCTGAAATTCATGCATTATTTATAGCCTGAAAAATCCCATCTTTGACTAGTCTTAGGATCCCTAGGACTGGTCGTAACATCAAAGATTTCAAAAGATTTCCGCGGGATAAGATTAGTTGTACTCACGACTAGTCTTAGGTAATCTCCGACCGGTCGTGGGCTTCCTACGACTGTTCGTGTGTCTCCTACGACTGGTTGTGGGACTTGAGATAGGTCGCTGAAGTTCGAGTCGTAGGACTACGACCGGTCGAAGGATGAGTCGTAGGACTTCCCAAGACTGGTCGAAGCAAGTCCAGGACTGGTCGAAGGATAGCCAGAAAAATTCAAAAATCTGTAACAACCTAAGACTGGTCCTGAGAAACCTAAGACTGGTCGAAGCAGACCTAGGATTGGTCTTAAGATTTCTAGGACTGGTCTTAGAACAGTCATGAATTATGTATCCAGAATGACCTATCAAACAAACCAACCTAAGGTCAATCTAAGGTCAAACAAACCTTGAAGTAAGATGGACATTGAAGTCTTGAAGGTCTGTATTCTCAGATGATCTTGAAGTAGAAGCTTGAATCGAGTTGACGGCTTTTTAGAGCTTGGTACATTCTTGACTTGTCTTGATGAAGTCTTCTAATCTTGAACTTGTTAGAAGTAAACTTGAAGTCTTCTATTCTTGTAGACTTCATCCATGAAATGTCTTGCAAACATTCTTCATTTATGATCTTGTCTTGAAAAACATTCTTCATTCATGATCTTGTCTTGAAGCAGTGTGTAGTCACAAATAAGAAACACAAGAAGTACAAGACATAGGTTTTGGCACTACAAAATTTGACAACCAAAGGAATATGAAATCATAGCACTAACAGATTCGGGTTCGGGTTTGGGTTTAGGTTATATGTTTAGGTTAAGGTTTAGGGATTCGGGTTCGGGTTCGGGCTTGGGTTTAGGTTATATGTTTAGGTTTAGGAAATCGGGTTCGGGTTTAGGTTTGGGTTTGGGATTTAGGTTAAAGGTTATAGGTTTAGTTTATAGGTTAAGGTTTGGGTTATAGGTTTTAGTTTCGGTTATAGGTTTCGGTTTCGGTTATAGGTTATAGTTTTTGGGAATTGAGAATTGGTTAAGGTTTAGGTTTAGGAAATCGGGTTCGGGTTCGGGATCGGGTGTAAGTTTGGGTTTTCAAGTTTAGGTTTAGGTTTAGGTCGGAGTTGAGATTAGGATTAGGTGTAGGTTTAGGTTTAGGGATTTAAGAATACATTTAGGCTTTAGGTTTAGGTTTTTGTTTTGGTTTAAGTTATAGGTTTTGGTTTAGGTTACTGGTGTTATAGGTTTAGTTTAAGGCTTTGGTTTAGGTTATAGGTTTTGGGATTTGAGAATAGGTTTAGGTTATAAGTAGAGGTTTAGGTTGGGTTATAGGTTAAGGTTTAGGTTTAGGTTATAGGTTTTGGGGTTTGAGAATAGGTTTAGGTTTAGGTTTAGGTTATAGGTTTAGGTTTAAGTTATAGGTTTAGGTTTAGGTTTAGGTTTTAGGTTTTGGTATAGGCTTCGGTTATAGGTTATAGATTATATGTTTAGGTTAAGGCTTTGGGATTCGGGTTCGGGTTCGGGTTCAGGTTTAGGTTATAGGTTTAGGTTTAGGAAATCGGGATCGGGTTTAGGTTTGTGTTTGGGTTTTAGGCTATAGGTTTAGGTTTAGGTTATAGGTTATATGTTATAGGTTATAATTTTTAGAAATTGAGAATTGGTTAAGGTTTAGGTTTAAGAAATCGGGTTCGGTTTCGGGATCGGGTTTAAGTTTGAGTTTTCAAGTTTAGGTTTAGGTTTAGGTTAGGGAGTTGAGATTAGGAATAGGTGTAAGTTTAGGTTTAGGGATTTGAGAATACATTTAGGTTTTAGGTTTAGGTTTTGGTTTTGGTTTAGATTATAGGTTTTGCTATAGGTTGTAGTTTAAGGTTTATGTTTAGAAATCGGGTTCGGGTTTGGGATCGTGGTTAGGTTTGGGTTTAGGTTTTAGGTTATAGGTTATAGTTTTAGTTTATAGGTTAAGGTTTGGGTTATAGGTTATATGTTTTAGGTTTTAGCTTTTGGGAATTGAGAATTGGTTAAGGTTTAGGTTTAGGAAATTGGGTTCGGGTTCGGGATCGGGTTTAAGTTTGAGTTTACAAGTTTAGGTTAAGGTTTAGGTTAGGGAGTTGAGATTAGGATTAGGTGTAGGCTTAGGTTTAGGGATTTAAGAATACCTTTAGGTTTTAGGTTTAGGTTTTGGTTTTGGTTTAGGTTATAGGTTTTTGTTTAGGTTATAGGTTATAGGTTAAGGTTAAGGTTTTGGTTTAGGTTATGGGTTTTGGGATTTGATAATAGGTTTAGGTTATAAGTATAGGTTTAGGTTGGGTTATAGGTTAAGGTTTAGGTTTAAGTTATCGGTTTTGGGATTTGAGAATAGGTTTAAGTTATATGTATAGGTTTAGGTTTAGGTTAGGGTTTAGGTTATAGGTTTAGGTTTAAGTTATAGGTTTAGGTTTAGGTTTAAGTTTTAGGTTTAGGTATAGGCTTAGGTTATAGGTTATAGATTATATGTTTAGGTTAAGGTTTAGGGTTTCGGGTTCGGGTTCGGGTTTAGGTTATAGTTTTAGGTTTAGGAAATCGGGTTCGGGTTCGGGATCGGGTTTAGGTTTGTGTTTGGGTTTTAGGCTATAGGTTTAGGTTTAGGTTATAGGTTATATGTTATAGGTTGTAGTTTTTGGGAATTAAGAATTGGTTAAGGTTTAAGGTTTAGGAAATCGGGTTCGGGTTCGGAGTTGGGTTTAAGTCTGGGTTTTCAAGTTTCAGTTTAGGTTAGGGAGTTGAGATTAGGATTAGGTGTAGGTTTAGGTTTAGGGATTTGAGATTACATTTAGGTTTTAGGTTTAGGTTTAGGTTATAGATTTTGGTTTAGGTTATAGGTTATAAGTATAGGTTATAGGTTAAGGTTTATGTTTAGAAAATCGGGTTTGGGTTCGGGATCTGGTTAGGTTTGGGTTTAGGTTTTAGGTTATAGGTTATAGGTTTAGTTTATAGGTTAAGGTTTGGGTTATAGGTTTAGGTTATAGGTTATATGTTTTAGGTTATAGTTTTAGGGATTTGAGAATAGGTTAAGGTTTAAGTTTAGGAAATCGGGTTCGGGTTCGGGATCGGGTTAAGTTTAGGTTTTCAAGTTTAGGTTTAGGTTTAGGTTTAGGTTAGGGAGTTGAGATTAGGATTAGGTGTAGGTTTAGGTTTAGGGATTTGAGAGTACATTTAGGTTTTAGGTTTAGGTTTTGGTTTTGGTTTGGTTATAGGTTTTGGTATAGGTTATAGTTTATAGGTTAAGGTTAAGGTTTAGGTATAGGTTATGGGTTTTGGGATTCGAGAATAGGTTTAGGTTATAAGTATAGGTTTAGGTTGGGTTATAGGTTAAGGTTTAGGTTAGGTTATAGGTTTTGGGATTTGAAAATATGTTTAGGTTATAAGTATAGGTTTAGGTTAAGGTTATAGGGTTTAGGTTAGGGTTTAGTTTATAGGTTTAGGTTTAAGTTATAGGTTTAGGTTTAGGTTTAGGTTATAGGTTTAGGTATATGCTTAGGTTATAGGTTATAGAGTATATGTTTAGGTTAAGGTTTAGGGATTCGGGTTCGAGTTTAGGTTATAGGTTTATGTTTAGGAAATCGGGTTCGGATTTGGGATGGGGTTTAGGTTTGGGTTTGGGTTTTAGGTTATAGGTTATAGGTTTAGTTTATAGGTTAAGGTTTGGGTTATAGGTTTACGTTAGGTTTAGGTTTAGGTTATAGTTTATATGTTATAGGTTATAGTTTTTGGGAATTGAGAATTGATTAAGGTTTAGGTTTAGGAAATCGAGTTTGGGTTCGGGATCGGGTTTAAGTTTGGGTTTTCAAGTTTAGCTTTAGGTTTAGGTTAGGGAGTTGAGATTAGGATTAGGTGTAGGTTTAGGTTTAGGGATTTGAGAATACATTTAGGTTTTAGGTTTTGGTTTTGGTTTTGGTTTAGGTTACAAGTTTTGATTTAGGTTATAGTGTATAGGTTTAGGTTAAGGTTTAGGTTTAGGTTATGGCTTTTAGGATTTGAGAATAGGTTTCGGTTGGGTTATAGGTTAATGTTTAGGTTTAGGTTATAGGTTTTGGGTTTTGAGAATAGGTTTAGTTTATAAGTATAGGTTTAGGTTATAGGTTAAGGTTAAGGTTATGGGATTAAGGTTATAGTGTTTAGGTTATAGGTTTAGGTTTAGGTTTAGGTTATAGGTTTAGGTATAGGCTTAAGCTCTAAGTTATAGATTATATGTTTAGGTTAAGGTTTAGGGATTCGGGTTCGTTTTTGGGTTTGGGTTTAGGTTATATGTTTAGGTTTAGGAAATCGGGTTCGGGTTTAGGTTTGGGTTTGGGTTTTAGGTTTAGGTTATAGGTTTAGTTTTAGGTTAAGGTTTGGGTTATAGGTTTCGTTTAGGTTATAGGCTAGATGTTATAGGTTATAGTTTTTGGGAATTGAGAATTGGTTAAGGTTTAGGTTTAGGAAATCGGGTTCGGGTTCGTGATCGGGTTGAAGTTTTGGTTTTCAAGTTTAGATTTAGGTTTAAGTTAGGGTGTTGAGATTAGGATTAGGTGTAGATTTAGGTTTAAGGATTTAAGAATACATTTAGGCTTTAGGTTTAGGTATTGGTTTTGGTTTAGGTTATGGGTTTTGGTTTAGGTTACTGAGTTATAGGTTTAGCTTAAGGTTTTGGTGTAGGTTATGGGTTTTGGGATTTGAGAATAGGTTTAGGTTATAAGTATAGGTTTAGGTTGGGTTATAGGTTAAGGTTTAGGTTTAGGTTATATGTTTTGGGAATTGAGAATAGGTTTAGGTTTAGGTTATAGGTTTAGGTTTAAGTTATAGGTTTATGTTTAGGTTTAGGTTTTAGGTTTAGTTAAAAGCTTAGGTTATAGATTATAGATTATATGTTTAGGTTAAGGTTTAGGGATTCGGGTTCGACTTCGGGTTCGAGTTTAGGTTATTGGTTTAGTTTTAGGAAATCGGGTTCGGGTTCGGGATTGGGTTTAGGTTTGGGTTTGGGTTTTAGGCTCTAGGTTTAGGTTTAGGATGTTGGTTATATGTTATAGGTTATAGTTTTTGGGAATTGAGAATTGGTTAAGGTTTAGGTTTAGGAAATCGGGTTCGGGTTCGGGATAAGTTTGGGTTTTCAAGTTTAGGTTTAGGTTTAGGTTAGGGAGTTAAGATTAGGATTAGGTGTAGGTTTAGGTTTAGGGATTTAGAATACATTTAGGTTTTAGGTTTAGGTTTAGGTTTAGGTTTTGGTTTAGGTTATAGGTTTTGGTTTTTATGTTATAGCTTATAGGTTTAGGTTAAGGTTTTGGTTTAGGTTATGGGTTTTTGGATTTGAGAATAGGTTAAGGTTATAAGTATAGGTGTAGGTTGGGTTATAGGTTAAGGTTTAGGTTTAGGTTATGGGTTTTGGGATTTGAGAATAGGTTTAGGTTTAGGTTAGGGTTTAGGTTATAGGTTTAGGTTTGAGTTATAGGTTTATGTTTAGGTTTAGGTTTTAGGTTTAGGTATAGGCTTAGGTTATAGATTATAGATTATATGTTTAGGTTAAGGTTAAGGGTTTCGGGTTCGTGTTCGGGTTTGGTTTTAGATTATAGGTTTAGGTTTAGGAAATCGGGTTCGGAGTTCGAGGATCGGATTTTTGTTTGGGTTTGGGTTTTAGGCTATAGGTTTAGGTTTAGGTTATAGGTTATATGTTATAGGTTATAGTTTTGGGGAAATGAGAATTGGTTAAGGTTTAGGTTTAGTAAATCGGGTTCGGGTTCGGGATCGGGTTTAAGTTTGGGTTTTCAAACTTAGGTTTAGGTTTAGGTTAGGGAGTTGAGATTAGGATTAGGTGTAGGTTTAGGTTTAGGGATTTGAGAATACATTTAGGTTTTAGGTTTAGGTTTTGGTTTTGGATTAGGTTATAGGTTTTGGTATAGGTTATAGGTTAAGGTTTATGTTTAGAAAATCGGGTTCGGGTTCGGGATCGTGGTTAGGTTTTGGTTTAGGTTTTGGTTTTGGTTTAGGTTATAGGTTTTGGTATAGGTTATAGGTTAAGGTTTATGTTTAGAAAATCGGGTTCGGGTTCGGGATCGTGGTTAGGTTTTGGTTTAGGTTATAGGTTATAGGTTATAGGTTTAGTTTATAGGTTAAGGTTTGGGTTATAGGTTTAGGTTATAGGTTGTATGTTTTAGGTTTTAGTTTTGGGAATTGAGAATTGGTTAAGGTTTAGGTTTAAGAAATCGGGTTTGGCTCGGGATCGAGTTTAAATTTGGTTTTCAAGTTTAGGTTTAGGTTTAGGTTAGGTAGTTAACATTAGGATTAGGTGTCGAATGTTTAGGTTTAGGGATTTAAGAATAAATTTAGGTTCTAGGTTTAGGCTTTGGTTTTGGTTTAAGTTATAGATTTTGGTTTAGGTTATAGGTTATAGGTTTAGGTTAAGGTTTTGGTTTATGTTATGGGTTTTAGGATTAGGTTTAGGTTTAGGTTTAGGAAATCGTGTTTGGGTTCGATATCGGGTTTAGGTTTGGGTTTGGGTTTTAGGCTATAATTTTAGGTTTAGGTTAAAGGTTATATGTTATAGGTTATAGTTTTTTTGAGAATTGAGAATTGGTTAAGGTTTAGGTTTAGGAAATCGGGTTCGGGTTCGGGAACGGGTTTAAGTTTGGGTTTTCAAGTTTAGGTTTAGGTTAGGGAGTTGAGATTAGGATTAGGTGTAGGTTTAGGTTTAGGGATTTGAGAATACATTAGGTTTAGGTTTAGGTTTATGTTATAGGTTTTGGTATAGGTTATAGGTTAAGGTTTATGTTTAGAAAATCGGGTTCGGGTTCGAGATCATGGTTAGGTTTGAGTTTAGGTTATAGGTTATAGGTTATAGGTTTAGTTTATAGGTTAAGTTTTGGGTTATAGGTTTAGGTTATAGGTTATATGTTTTAAGTTTTAGTTTTAGGGAATTGAGAATTGGTTAAGGTTTAGGTTTAGGAAATAGGCTTCGGGTTCGGGATCGGGTTTAAGTTTGGTGTTTCAAGTTTAGGTTTAGGTTTAGGTTAGGGAGTTAGGATTAGGATTAGGTGAATGTTTAGGTTTAGGGATTTGAGAATACATTTAGGTTTTAGGTTTAGGTTTATGTTTTGGTTTTGGTTTTGGTTTTGGTTTAGGTTTTAGGTTTTGGTTTAGGTTATAGGTTATAGGTTTAGGTTAAGCTTTTGTTTTAGGTTATGGGTTTTGGGATTCGAGAAGAGGTTATGGTTATAAGTATAGGTTTAGGTTGGGTTATAGGTTAAGGTTTAGGTTTCGGTTATAGGTTTTGGGATTTGAGAATAGGTTTAGGTTATAAGTTTAGGTTATAAGTATAGGTTTAGGTTAAGGTTATAGGGTTTAGGTTAAGGTTTAGGTTATAGGTTTAGGTTTAAGTTATAGGTTTAGGTTTAGGTTTAGGTTTTAAGTTTAGGTATAGGCTTAGGTTATAGGTTATAGATTATATGTTTAGGTTAAGGTTTTGGGATTCGGGTTCGGGTTTGGGTTCGGGTTTAGGTTATAGGTTTAGGTTTAGGAAATCGGGTTCGGGTTCGAGATCGGGTTTTGGTTTGGGTTTGGGTTTTAGGTTATAGGTTATAGGTTTAGTTTATAGGTTAAGGTTTGGGTTATAGGTTTAGGTTTGGTTTAGGTTTAGGTTATAGGTTATATGTTATAGGTTTAGTTTTTGGGAATTGATAATTGATTATGGTTTAGGTTTAGGAAATCTGGTTCGGGTTCGGGATCAGGTTTAAGTTTGGGTTTTCAAGTTTAGCTTTAGGCTTAGGTTAGGGAGTTGAGATTTGGATTAGGTGTAGGTTTAGGTTTAGGGATTTGAGAATACATTAGGTTTAGGTTTTGGTTTAGGTTATAGGTTTTGGTATAGATTATATGTTAAGGTTTATGTTTAGAAAATCGAGTTTAGGTTTGGGATCATGGTAGGTTTGCGTGTAGGTTATAGGTTATAGGTTATAGGTTTAGTTTATAGGTTAAGGTTTGGGTTTGAGTTTAGGTTATAAGTTGTATGTTTTAGGTTTTAGTTTTTAGGAATTGAGAATTGGTTATGGTTTAAGATTAGGCAATCGGGTTTGGGTTCGGGATCGGGTTTAAGTTTGGGTTCTCAAGTTTAGGTTTAGGTTTAGGTTAGGGAGTTGAGATTAGGATTAGGTGGAGGTTTAGGTTTAGGGATTTAAGAATACATTTAGGTTTTAGGTTTCGGTTTTGGTTTTGGTTTAGGTTATAGATTTTGGTTTAGGTTAAGGTTTTGGTTTAGGTTATGGGTTTTGGGATTAGAGAATAGGTTTAGGTTATAAGTATAGGTTTAGGTTGGGTTATAGGTTAAGGTTTAGGTATAGGTTATAGGTTTTGGGATTTGAGAATAGGTTTAAGTTATAAGTATAGGTTTAGGTTTAGGTTAGTGTTTAGGTTATAGGTTTAGGTTTAAGTTATATGTTTAGGTTTAGGTTTAGGTTTTAGGTTTAGGTATAGGCTTAGGTCATAGGTTATAGATTATATGTTTAGGGATTTGGGTTCGGGTTTAGGTTATAGGTTTAGGTTTAGAAAATAGGGTCCGGGTTCGGGATCGGGTTTAGGTTTAGGTTTGGGTTTTAGGCAATAGATTTTGGTTTAGTAGGTTATAGTTTTTGAGAATTTAGAATTGGTTAAGGTTTATGTTTAGGAAATCGGGTTCGGGTTCTGGATAGGGTTTAAGTTTGGGTTTTCAAGTTTAGCTTTAGGTTAGGGAGTTGAGATTAGGTTTAGGTGTAGGTTTAGGTTTAGGATTTGAGATTACATTTAGGTTTTAGGTATAGGTTTTGGTTTTGGTTTAGGTTATAGGTTTTGGTTTAGGTTATAGGTTATAAGTATAGGTTATAGGTTAAGGTTTATGTTTAGAAAATTGGGTTCGGGTTCGGGATCGTGGTTAGGTTTGGGTTTAGGTTATAGGTTATAGGTTATAGGTTTTGTTTATAGGTTAAGGTTTGGGTTATAGGTTTAGGTTATAGGTTATATGTTTTAGGTTTTAGTTTTAGGGAATTGAGAATTGGTTAAGGTTTAGGTTTAGGAAATAGGGTTCGGGTTTGGGACCGGGTTTAAGTTTGGGTTTTCAAGTTTAGGTTTAGGTTTAGGTTAGGGAGTTGAAATTAGGATTAGTTGTAGGTTTAGGTTTAGGGATTTGAGAATACATTTAGGTTTTAGGTTTAGGTTTATGTTTTGGTTTTAGTTTTGGTTTAGATTATAGGTTTTGGTTTTGGTTATAGGTTATAGGTTTAGGTTAATGTTTAGGTTTAGGTTATGGGTTTTGGGATTCAAGAAGAGGTTTAAGTTATAAGTATAGGTTTAGGTTTGGTTATAGGTTAAAGTTATAGGTTTTAGGATTTGAGAATAGGTTTAGGTTATAAGTATAGGTTTAGGTTAAGGTTATAGGGTTTAGGTTATAGGTTTAGGTTTAAGTTATAGGTTTAGGTTTAGGTTTAGGTTATAGGTTTAGGTGTAGGCTTAGGTTATAGGTTATAGATTATATGTTTAGGTTAAGGTTTAGGAATTCGGGTTCGTTTTTGGGTTTGGGTTTAGGTTATATGTTTAGGTTTAGGAAATCGTGTTCGGGTTTAGGTTTGGGTTTGGGTTTTAGGTTATAGGTTATAGGTTTAGTTTATAGCTTAAGGTTTGGGTTATAGGTTTTTTCGTTTAGGTTATAGGCTAGATGTTATAGGTTATAGTTTTTGGGAATTGAGAATTGGTTAAGGCTTAGGTTTAGAAAATCGGGTTCGGGTTCGTGATCGGGTTGAAGTTTTGGTTTTCAAGTTTAGATTTAGGTTTAAGTTAGGGTGTTGAGATTAGGATTAGGTGTAGATTTAGGTTTAAGGATTTAAGAATACATTTAGGCTTTAGGTTTAGGTATTGGTTTTGGTTTAGGTTATGGGTTTTGGTTTAGGTTTAGGTTATAGGTTTAGCTTAAGGTTTTGGTTTAGGTTATGGGTTTTGGGATTTGAGAATAGGTTTAGGTTATAAGTATAGGTTTAGGTTGGGTTATAGGTTAAGGTTTAGGTTTAGGTTATATGTTTTGGGAATTGAGAATAGGTTTAGGTTTTAGGTTATAGGTTTAGGTTTAAGTTATAGGTTTATGTTTAGGTTTAGGTTTTAGGTTTAGTTAAAAGCTTAGGTTATAGATTATAGATTATATGTTTAGGTTAAGGTTTAGGGATTCGGGTTCGGCTTCGGGTTCGAGTTTAGGTTATTGGTTTAGTTTTAGGAAATCGGGTTCGGGTTTAGGGATTGGGTTTAGGTTTGGGTTTGGGTTTTAGGCTCTAGGTTTAGGTTTAGGATGTTGGTTATATGTTATGGGTTATAGTTTTGGGAATTGAGAATTGGTTAAGGTTTAGGTTTAGGAAATCGGGTTCGGGTTCGGGATAAGTTTGGGTTTTCAAGTTTAGGTTTAGGTTTAGGTTAGGGAGTTAAGATTAGGATTAGGTGTAGGTTTAGGTTTAGGGATTTAAGAATACATTTAGGTTTTAGGTTTAGGTTTAGGTTTAGGTTATAGGTTTTGGTTTAGGTTATAGCTTATAGGTTTAGGTTAAGGTTTTGGTTTAGGTTATGGGTTTTGAGATTTGAGAATAGGTTAAGGTTATAAGTATAGGTGTAGGTTGGGTTATAGGTTAAGGTTTAGGTTTAGGTTATGGGTTTTGGGATTTGAGAATAGGTTTAGGTTTAGGTTAGGGTTTAGGTTATAGGTTTAGGTTTGAGTTATAGGTTTAGGTTTTAGGTTTAGGTATAGGCTTAGGTTATAGATTATAGATTATATGTTTAGGTTAAGGTTAAGGGTTTTGGGTTCGTGTTCGGGTTTGGTTTTAGATTATAGGTTTAGGTTTAGGAAATCGGGTTCAGGTTCGGGATCGGGTTTTTGTTTGGGTTTGGGTTTTAGGCTATAGGTTTAGGTTTAGGTTATAGGTTATATGTTATAGGTTATAGTTTTGGGGAATTGAGAATTGGTTAAGGTTTAGGTTTAGTAAATCGGGTTCGGGTTTGGGATCGGGTTTAAGTTTGGGTTTTCAAGTTTGGGTTTAGGTTTAGGTTAGGGAGTTGAGATTAGGATTAGGTGTAGGTTTAGGTTTAGGGATTTGAGAATACATTTAGGTTTTAGGTTTAGGTTTTGGTTTAGGTTTAGGTTATAGGTTTTGGTATAGGTTATAGGTTAAGGTTTATGTTTAGAAAATCGGGTTCGGGTTCGGGATCGTGGTTAGGTTTTGGTTTAGGTTTTGGTTTTGGTTTAGGTTATAGGTTAAGGTTTATGTTTAGAAAATCGGGTTCGGGTTCTGGATCGTGGTTAGGTTTTGGTTTAGGTTTTAGGTTATAGGTTATAGGTTTAGTTTATAGGTTAAGGTTTGGGTTATAGGTTTAGGTTATAGGTTGTATGTTTTAGGTTTTAGTTTTTGGGAATTGATAATTGGTTAAGGTTTAGGTTTAAGAAATCGGGTTTGGGCTCGGGATCGGGTTTAAATTTGGTTTTTCAAGTTTAGGTTTAGGTTTAGGTTAGGGAGTTAACATTAGGATTAGGTGTCGGTTTAGGTTTAGGGATTTAAGAATACATTTAGGTTCTAGGTTTAGGCTTTAGTTTTGGTTTAAGTTATAGATTGGTTTAGGTTATAGGTTATAGGTTTAGGTTAAGGTTTTGGTTTATGTTATGGG
Organism: Magnolia changhungtana; assembly: GCA_030180095.1. Taxonomy (NCBI): domain Eukaryota; kingdom Viridiplantae; phylum Streptophyta; class Magnoliopsida; order Magnoliales; family Magnoliaceae; genus Magnolia; species Magnolia changhungtana. Next base: position 4,915,070 of record JASAUF010000602.1, read on the forward strand.
TTTTAGGATTTGTCAATAGGTTTAGGTTATAAGTATAGGTTTAGGTTCGGTTATAGGTTAAGGTTTAGGTTTAGGTTATAGGTTTTGGGATTTGAGAATAGGTTTAGGTTATAAGTATAGGTTTAGTTTTAGGTTAGGGTTTAGGTTTTAGGTTTAGGTTTAAGTTATAGGTTTTGTTTAGGTTTAGGTTTTAGGTATAAGTATAAGCTTAGGTTATAGGTTATAGATTATTTGTTTAGGTTAAGGTTTAGGGATTCGGGTTCGGGTTTAGGTTATAGGTTTAGGTTTAGGAAATCGTGTTCGGGTTCGATATCGGGTTTAGGTTTGGGTTTGGGTTTTAGGCTATAATTTTAGGTTTAGGTTAAAGGTTATATGTTATAGGTTATAGTTTTTGAGAATTGAGAATTGGTTAAGGTTTAGGTTTAGGAAATCGGGTTCGGGTTCGGGAACGGGTTTAAGTTTGGGTTTTCAAGTTTAGGTTTAGGTTAGGGAGTTGAGATTATGATTAGGTGTAGGTTTAGGTTTAGGTATTTGAGAATACATTAGGTTTAGGTTTAGGTTTAGGTTATAGGTTTTGGTATAGGTTATAGGTTAAGGTTTATGTTTAGAAAATCGGGTTCGGGTTCGAGATCATGGTTAGGTTTGAGTTTAGGTTATAGGTTATAGGTTATAGGTTTAGTTTATAGGTTAAGTTTTGGGTTATAGGTTTAGGTTATAGGTTATATGTTTTAAGTTTTAGTTTTAGGGAATTGAGAATTGGTTAAGGTTTAGGTTTATGAAATAGGCTTCGGGTTCGGGATTGGGTTTAAGTTTGGCATTTCAAGTTTAGGTTTAGGTTTAGGTTAGGGAGAATCTTTCTTAAATCCATGGATGAAAGTGTGTGGTTGGCCACAGTAAACGGATGGAAACTACTTATCACTGAAGTAACTGATGAAGATGGTTCAAAATCAATGAAAGTAATATCTTATGCTCTTTGGACCACACTTCAGAAAAGTGAGAGTAGTGCCAATGCAAAAGCACTAACTGCAATTACTTGTGCATTGTCACCAGATGAATTCAAAAGAATCATCTCGTGTGAAAATGCTAAACAAGCATGGGATCTTTTAGAAATGACACACGAGGGTACATCAATTGTCAAGAAATCTAAAGTCCAACTCCTCACAAATAAATTTGAAGAAATTCATATGGAGGAGAATGAAATGTTTATGGACTTCTACACTAGATTGAATGACATTGTAAACTCAATGTGGGGTCTTGGTGATAGAATCCCAGAAAGTAAAGTATGTGCAAAGATACTACGCTCACTTCCTGAACGGTTCAATTCAAAAGTAACCGCAATTCAGGAACTTCATGATACAGATAACATGAGGGTTGAGGAACTAGTTGGTTCTTTACAAACCTATGAATTGAACTTTAAAGCTCCAAAAGGAAAATCAATTGCTCTCAAGTCATCTAAAAATATTCCACAAGAGAGCACTTCAGACTTTGAAAATTCTGAAGATGATATGGCACTTTTTGTAAAAAGGTTTTATAAAATTTTCAAAAATAAGAAAAGAGGAGATTTTCAAAAATCAAACGATAAGAGACAATCTAAACTTAGAGCTTAAAAAACTTTGAAAGATAGTCAATGTTACAACTGTCATGAGTATGGGCACTTGGCTAACAAATGTCCTAAAAAGGACAAATCAAAAAGGAAGAGTATGTTAGCTACTTGGGATGAATCATCTGATTCAGAATCCTCTTCGAAATCAGAAGATTCTGAAAACGAGTCGGGAGATGATGTTAAAACCCTTATGACTCTAGCCAAAGTTACTTTTTCAGATTATGATGAAGTAACTAGCGAAGAGAATCTGAATAGTGATTGTGACAATGAAGATGATCTTCAGGATGCATACAATGCCCTTTATAAGGAGAGTTGTAAAATTGCTGTCAACCTTAAATTACAAAAGGAAAAATTTTCTAAACTTAAAGAAGATTATGAGTCTCTTGTTTTAGAAAAATCTCATATTTCTGATTTTTTTGAAAAGACAAAATGTGATTTAAAAATCAAAACCTCCCAAGTTGATGTAACGACCTGGAAAATTCCATACATTGGGTCGAGTACCACCTCGACCAGAAATCACATAGGATTAAATCCTTTAGAAATTTAACAAAGTTAACTAAGTACTAAACTCAATTAAATATGAAATCCGTTAGGATCGCTTTAAATACGGTCTGCAAGACCCAAACCTTGCGTAGAATCATTGACGCTAGGTTACCCTAAAGTTTAGAACCGAACTCATTCCCGTCACTCGCTCTCTGAATGAAACGAAACTTCAGTATTAGGTCTAGATCGCACCTCGGGATTCCGATTAACCCAAAGTTAAGGAACTAGGACCGCCCACCGGACTTAACAATCATCTCAAAATCGGCCTTATCCGACATTCCACGGCCATTCGCTTCGAATCGGAGCGAGGAAGTGTGAAAACACTATTCACAAGCCGAAATAAATATCCGGAATAGTGATCTCGGCATCGTTCGTTGACGCGTCAAGATAAGCAACCTCGACCGTCGAATCGGACCAAATTACACCCTCGGATTAAGAAAAATTTCAGGAACATTTACATGTACTTGGAATTTCTGATCGTGGCCCACTGACCGTCGAACTGAAAGTGGTCCGCCACGTGCGATCTGCGTATCCGAATGAGTCAAAAACGTAATCCCACGTAGATCCATTGGTGGTGAGCTTAAGTCTGACGTTTGGTTTAAAAGGGGCCACCAGAACTACCCTTTTGATTTGAAAAGCGCGAAAAAAACCTATATGGGAAAAGACCTCATGAACATAAGTCTGTTTTCATAATGTTTGAGGCTATAAAAGGGGCTTAGAGCAGCCCCTCTCACAGCCATACGAATTTTGGTGGAAACCCTAGAGAGAGAGAGAGAAAAAGAGAGAGAAGGACTTGGAGATCGTTGTCGATCTTCCTCCACTTGCACCTTGGATTGCTACACGGCCTACACCGCCTTATTCTCGGCGTTTTCCGGTGTTTTCCGCCTCATTTGAAGGTAAGAAAACCTAACCCTAGGTCTGATTTGATGTGGAATTGAGGTAGGGTGTATCGACTAACCGATTCCGCTCTTTAGGCTAGAAATCGTCAGTAGACGGAAGATCCATCACCCTTTGCCGATTTATTCCGTTTCCAAAGGCAAAGGTGAGGACTTTAAGTGTATAAGTTAAGGTTTTCAACGCTTTCAATGTCAGATAATGGTAGATTCATGATCTGCTTGCAATTGCACATGTACAAAGTGCTTTCCGTTTCCTGTTTTGATTAGCTGGTGTGAAATATGGAATTTCACATATTCTAGGTGTACGTAGAAATACCGTATACGTATTTTTTTTGGATAATTGCTTGACATGTTTATTTAATGTTTAATTATATAACATATGAATAAAATACTAGTTTGGCGAAAGAGATCGCCAAAATATATGTTCCTTTGTAAATGTGCCGTATGTTGAAAATACGTATTGTAGAAATACCGTATACGTATTTCTTTTGGAATAATGTTTGACATATGTATTTAATGTATGATTATACAATACATGATTAAAATACTAGCTCGGCGAAAGGAATCGCCGAAACCGATGTTCCTTTGTAAACACTATGTATGTCGAAATTGGGTATACGTGAAAGTACCCTATACGTATAAAATTTGCTGATGTGTTTGCTATGTTTATTTGCTGTATGAATAGGATGTATATGTATAAAATACTAGCTCGGTAAAGGGACAACCCTAGTACACCCTTCTCTAGCATACGTCATGTATGTTGACGTAGTGTATTCCAAGTGTTGGTGAAATCACTTGCGAGTGTAAGTGTTTAAGTGTTAGAACCTTAGTTAGGTGCTGAGATGGGATTCTCCGCTACCTTAGAGTCACATATGACACTCTCCACGTGGTTGTTCACTCTAACCACTCATCTATGAACTCTAAGTAATTGTATCCCTATGTGTTTAGTGCTTTATAACATGTCTTACAACATGCTTTACAACATGCCTTATAACATGCTATACTTCATGCTTTATAATACATGCTCTACTTCATGCTTTACTTTATGTTCTACCACTGATTGAGTTTGGGACTATGCCTATAGTCCACACATTCGGTACTAGACTTACTGTTGTGGCCGAGATTCATATCGCCACGATGGACGTGTCTGGCGAACCCGAGTCGTACTTCGGTTGGCGATAGTGGTTGGCCACACGGAGTGCTTTTGCGCTCCATATCGCTCAACTTGTGGTGCGCTCGAGCTAGTCAGGCTCGTCAAGCAAACCGATATGTGTATATGTATGTTCACCATGTTTGGTCGCTACTGCTTGAACCTAGGGTACCAAACTTACCAGTGGCGATCCCGTTAACCATGGTACCTCGATCCGCTAAGACGCATGAGCCGGACATGGTGGTATGGGACACCGTGGTCGAGCCGCGGCCCACGCTGGGGTCATGTGCCTCCCGTAGTGACCATTGCGCAACCAACCTCGTGAGCCGATTATGGTGGTATGGGACACTATATTCGAGCTGTCGATATTTACGGCGAGAGCCGAGCACGGTGAGACCTGTGCTCGTGCTGACGGGCGACGAGTCCTCCGTAGTATCTTCGAGTACTCCAAGTGTCTGTGATTGGCGACGAGTCTTTCACAGGAACTAGAGTATGAGTTGAGCCAAGTACGGTGAGACTGTACTTGAGCCGACGGCTAGTGATTGAGCAGTACGGTGAGATATGTACCGAGCCGACGGCCACAATTGAGCCGCATACGGTGAGATCGTATCCGCGCCGACGGGTGACGAGCCCTTTGCGATGCCTTCACTACGCTTCTCAAACCATAACATCGTATGAGATTAACTAGGATTGACGACCCTAGAATGGATCATGTTTGGGAATGATACAAGGGAGGTACCTTAGTTTCCCAATAATGCTTTGGTTGAAATGGATTAATAAAAACTTGGTAATCATGATCATCATGCACCGCATGTGCTTTGTAGATGTGGCGCACTAAGGGAGTAGCATTCGCGAACGTAAGATGATGTCGCTTGAGGGTGGTTTGGCAAGGGCATACAAAGATCATGTCATATCATTTTTGCACTTAACAAGAGTAATTAGAAATGTTTGATTTGTACTGCGTTATCATTACTGCTTGATTGATTTGATAACATGTTAACCTATGCTTTATTGTTCCACTGAGTTAGCTACTCACTCCCACGTTACGGGACGGTGTTTGCAACACCCACCGACTGGTCACAGGTGTAGATGGCGCCTCTGTTCGGGAGCCTGAGCTAGACTATGAGGAGGATCGGGAGGAGTTCTCCTTTATGCAAGCACTGACGGCCACGCTTAGGCCGGCCGCATCGCGGGATTTCTGTGGCCTCTTTGAGGATTGTATTTTGATTTTTTTGACTTAGAGACAATACATGTATATTGGTACTCGTTAGTACTCATACTGGAGTTCACAAAATTTTGATACTTTACATATCTTGAATATAAAATTTTAGTCTTCCGCTTGCCTTTATACAATTGAACTGGAGTATGAATTACTGTTTTGGTATAATCTCATTCATGTTTATTGCGCTAACTCAGACAACATTTAACCATCATTGTGTATGTTGCATAAGTGATGCGTTGGAACTCGGGAGTTGAGTTCATACTCGACCCCCGATTTTCAGGGCGTTACAGTTGATGAGTTGAAAACTGAGAATGAGAAACTCAAAAATGAAGTAGCTTCTCTTTTGAGTTTAAAAGACACTTGGGGATATGCCCAAGGTGATCCTAAATTAGAAAAATTGTTATCCAGATCGAGAAAATGTGGCGATAGATCCGGGTTGGGCTATGATAAGAATACTTCTCCTAAACAAAAGAATATTGCTCCTAAGTTTGTGAAAGGAGAGTCTTCAAACTCAAAAGTAAAGTATACTTATCAAGGTTTTTCAAAAAATTCAAGGACCTTTCAAAAATCTAAAAATAGCCATGCCAACTTCAATCTTCAAAACCAAAATCCTTTGGTTGAAAGGATTATTGATCTTCTCAAGGAGCTATTAAAATTTAACTCTATAGGCCATTCATATAATAATAGACAGAAAAAGTTCAACTACACTCCTAAACCCAAAACAGTACTGAAATGGGTTCCTAAAGTTGACTGCTTGGTTGCCCACACTGCTTTCAAAGCTACAAGCCATTCAAAGTGGTACCTTGACAGTGGATGCTCCAGACATATGACAGGCGACAAAGCTTTATTCACCAATCTTGAAGACAGGACTGATGAGTCAGTCACTTTTGGTGATGGAAGCAATTGCAAAATCATTGGCCAAGGTACAGTTCAGCTTTATAACCTTCCCTTATTTAAAAATGTATTATATGTTGAGGGCTTGAAACACAACCTACTAAGTATATCTCAGATATGCGACAACAATCATAATGTAAAGTTTTCTAATCAAGGTTGTGAGATTGTTAATAAAGAGGGTTCTGTTATATTAACTGGTCGCAGAACATCTGAAAACTGCTACATCGTTAGTAATACAAGCTCATCTACTCAACCGTGTTACATGGTCCATACTGATGAGACTGAATTATGGCATAAACGCCTTGGACATGTACACTACCGGAACTTATTTAGAATGAGCAAAAGAGAACTTATAAGAGGTCTACCCAAATTACAAAAGTAGACAAAATATGTGGTGAATGCCAGTTAGGCAAACAGATTAGGAGCTCTCACAAGAAAGTGAACTCCAATACCACATCCAGACCTCTCGAGCTTCTCCATATGGATCTCATTGGACGAACTAGAACAGAGAGTCGAGGTGGCAAAAAATACATCTTGGTTATCGTAGATGACTTTACTAGATTCACTTGGGTATCGTTCTTAAAAGACAAATCTGAAACCTTAGATGAGGTAAAGAAGATCATCAAACGAATCCAAAATGAAAAAGGTTCTCAAGTTTATAAGATCCGTAGTGATCATGGTTCTGAATTCGAAAATAGCAGTTTTGAGAAATTCTATAGCGATCAGGGAATATCACATGAATTCTCTGCGCCCAAAACTCCTCAACAAAATGGTATAGTTGAGAGAAAAAATAGAGTGCTTCAGGATATGGCTAATGTTATATTAAATAGTATGAAGCTCTCCAAAAATCTTTGGGCCGAAGCAATTAATACTGCTTGCTACATTATTAATCGTGTTTATACTAGTAAATCTGAAAATAAGACTGCTTATGAGTTATGGTTCGAAAAGAAACCTACTGTCAAATACTTTCGAATTTTTGGCAGTAAGTGTTACATTTTATGAGATCGTGAAAATTTGGAAAAATTTGATACGAAGAGTGATGAAGGTATTTTCTTTGGATATTCCTTAAACAGTCGAGCCTATAGGGTTCTAAATAAAAGAACAAGTGTGATTTAAGAGTCCATCAATGTGGTCATTGATGATCGTTTGAATACACCTGCTCCGAGTTCAGATGATGATGAAATTCTTATAATTGAAAATCAAGATACCTCTTCATCTCAATTTAAACCTAGGACTGTCAAAGATCATCCAACTAATCAAATCCTTGGAAATCCTCTCACTGGAGTTCGTACACGCAAACAACTTGAAAACATATGCAATTATGTTTATTTTACATCCCAAATAGAACCGGTCAATGTAAAAGAAGCTCTTTCTGACGAAAATTGGATAGTAGCTATGCAGGATGAACTTAATCAATTTGTTCGTAATGATGTCTGGTATCTTGTTCCTAGACCTAAAGATAAACACATTATTGGAACAAAATGGATCTTTAAAAACAAGTCTGATGAACTTGGAAATGTTATACGAAACAAGGCTAGACTGGTTGTACAAGGGTACACTCAGATTGAAGGCATCGATTACGATGAAACCTTGCTCCAGTCGCTCGCCTTGAATCTATCAGACTTTTTATTTCCATCGCTTACTTTAGAAAGTTTAAAATTTATCAGATGGATGTAAAGAGTGCCTTCTTAAATGGCGATTTACATGAAGAAGTTTATGTAGAACAACCCTCAGGGTTTGAAGACCCCAAGCTTTCTGATCATGTATTTCATCTCAAAAAGGCTCTCTATGGTCTGAAACAAGCGCCTAGGGCATGGTATGAAAAATTGACTAAATTCTTACTGAGTCATAGTTTTCAAGTGGGAAGTGTCGATAAGACGCTATTTGTTAAGAAACATAATAATGAGATTTTAATGGTTCAAATCTATGTAGACGATATTATTTATGGATCAACTTATTCTAACATGTCTATTGAGTTTGCAGAGTTGATGAAATCAAGATTCGAAATGAGCATGGTTGGTGAACTAAATTAGTTCCTAGGGTTACAAGTAAAACAACAACCTGATGGAATCTTCATTTCTCAAACCAAGTATGCTACAAACTTGGTTAAAAGGTTTGGATTTGAAAATGGTAAAAAATTTGATACTCCTATGAGTACAACCTTGAGACTCTCAAAAGACTCTACATGTAAAGATGTAGATCCTAAGCTATATCGTAGTATGATTGCTAGTTTATTATACCTAACTGCTAGTAGACTTGATATCGCTTTTAGCGTTGGTATTTGTGCGAGATATCGTCTAATCCTAAAGATTCACATCTTCTTCGCTTCTCAAACGGATTATTAGATATGTCGCAAGTACAACTAATTTGGGTCTTTGGTATCCTTTTGATACTAATGTTAAATTAGTTTGGGTATTTCGATGTTGATTGGGTGGTAATATTGATGATGAGAAAATCAACCAGTGGTGGTTGTTTTTACATTGGAAATTGTTTGGTTTCTTGGTTTAACAAGAAGCAAAGTTCAATATCGCTTTCCACTGCTGAGGCTGAGTATATCGCAGCAGGATATGCATGTACACAACTCGTATGGATGAAACGCATGTTAAGCGATTATGGAATTAATCAAGATTCAATGATCTTACATTGTGATAATTCAAGATTGCTATCAATATTTCCAAAAATCCAATTCAAGATTCGCGTACTAAGCATATTGACATTAGGTATCATTATATTCGTGAATTAGTTGAAGAAAAAGCTATCTCTTTGGAATATATTTCAACTAATGTCCAACTTGCTGATATATTTACTAAACCTCTCGACAAAAGAAGGTTTACTAAAATGAAATTTGATCTTGGTATGTGCATTTTAAATTGAATATACTTGTCTGCATGTATCATAGTCTACTATATTTTAAATTTTTATGTGAATAAATTTTAATTTCTGCATAAAAATATTTATTTTTGTCGATGCTCGACCGGCCTTTGCCATACACGACCAGTCCTGACTCGACCTGTCGTGGACTGCACTCGACCGGCCTTTTCCATACACGACCAGTCCTGACTCGACCTATCGTGGACTGCACTCGACCGGTCGTAGAGATCGTGAGCATCATATAATTTGGGGAAAATCTTTGTTCTTCATTTCCTCTTCTTCCTTCGACGAGTCGTGGCTCGACCAGTCTTGAGAGTTCATGATTTTCTTCAAGATAAGTCGTTTTTCTTCATTTTTATTGAAGATTTATGCTTTCTATGCTTTGATTTGTTTATTCCATAAGCTAGATCTCGTCTTTTGTTGATTGTTTAGGGTTTCCTCTCTAAAAATCTGATCTAGAGAAACCCACCACTTTTAGTGTTCTTTGTGCTTGGTCCTTGGTAAATCTTGTTGAAAATGGATGTTAGAGGGAAAAAGAAAACATCCCGTGGTCCATCTTCATCTAGATCTACATCTATAACAAGACGGCACCTTCGGTCACCCGAAGATGATCCCAATGATGTACGGGAGTTACGTAACCGTAAAGTTATCGTTGAGCGTGCCCTGTAAGTCTCAGTCACATTGAACAATTTGAGATTACACCTCTCTTGAATCTGTTGGCTGGACTAATATTTTGTTTTGGGGTGGGCCTGCATACCAGTCCATTGCACAATCTATGGTTGCATGTATCTCTGATTTTTCCCTTGATAATTTAATGTTCTCAATTACTACTAGAGAAGGGAAATTTTTGATAGATCGACATTTGATATCAGGTATTATGGATATACCTGTCAAAGATGAAGGTATTCCGATTCATACATTATATGACAAACCATCAGAATCGGAAAAATAAATGTTGACAAGAGATTTATGCAATATGGAAGTGCATTGGACACACAAAGGAAATGTGCTCCCTTCAAAATTTTTATTACCCAGATACAGAGTTTTGCACCGGATCTTCACTTTAAACGTGTATCCTCGGTCAGGCAATAAAGCTGAGTTAACTGCCTTCATGGTTCGGGTATTGCACTCTATTATGTCCGGCATGGTTGTCTGTTTACCTTCTTTGATATGTCATTTTATCATTCAGTTTCGTCTTCATCCGGGTCATAGTGATATTCCATTTGGTTATCTTATGACTTGTTTAGCCACAAATATGCTCGTTGCTTTACCTGAAAATGAGGCACCAATTCATCATCTTTTATTCAATAATACTAATTTAAATAAGATGAAGTTGGATTTGCTTCCCTGGTCAATTCTATGAAGGTGGTGGTGAAGGTCAAAGTTGGAAATGAAGGAGAAGCTGCTGATCTTCCTCCACAGGCTGATATAAATATGGATGATATATTTGAAGAAATTGAAACTGACTCCCAAAATGATTCTGATTACGATCCATCTTCTGGTTATGATGCACGTCTAAGTGCATTGGAGGAGAAGGTTGATAACCTGAGTGTAGCCCATGATATGCAATTTAAATATATGCGAAAATATCTTCGTCGCATTAATAGTGGTTTACATCAGATTGATCCAACCATCCCTGCTCCTTCATCTGGATCTGATTAGGTGGATATATTTTTTTTTTTTTTGGTTTGAATATGATGGATTCTGTATTATTATTACGTTTGATGACTTTGGTTGTATGGTTTGGATTGATGACATTGAAGTGTTGTACTAATTTGATAATTAAATCTTGACTCTTCATATGGTGTTCTCTTCTCTCCTTTGGCCTTCCCTTGTCATTTTGTGACAAAAAGGGGGAGTAGTATGGAAAGGGGAGAATGGGAGAAAGGGAGAAAGTGATTACTTGAAAATGGTTGATTGTTTCTACTCACTTAGGGGGAGTAGAGTATTTCTTTTTCTCACTCTGATGGCTCATGATTCTTTCTTCATTTTACTCTTATATTTATAAATGTGTTTTTGTCACAAATTTGACAAAGGGGGAGATTGTTAGTGCTATGATTTCATATCCCTTTGGTTATCAAATTTTGTAGTGCCAAAACCTATATGTCTTGTACTTCTTGTGTTTCTTGTTTGTGACTACACACTGCTTCAAGACAAGATCATGAATGAAGAATGTTTTCAAGACAAGATCATGAATGAAGAATGTTTTCAAGACAAGATCATAAATGAAGAATGCTTGCAAGACATGTCATGAATGAAGTTTACAACAATAGAAGACTCCAAGTTTGTTTCTATCAAGTTCAAGATTAGAAGACTTCATCAAGACAAGTCAAGAATGTACCAAGCTTGAGAAAGACCATCAACTCGACTCAAGCTTTTACTTCAAGATCATCTGATAATACAGACCTTCAAGACTTCAATGTCCATCTCACTCAAGGTTTGTTTGACCTTAGATTGACCTTAGGTTGGTCTATATGATAGGTCATTCTGGATACTTAATCCGAATATTTTAATTTACTTGGTGTGATCGTTTAAGACCAGTCCTAGAAATCTTAAGACCGCCCTAGCTTTGCTTCGACCGGTCTTAGGTTTCTCAGACCGTCCTAGGTTGTTCAGATTTTCGGATTTTCCTGGTTGTCCTTCGACTAGTCCTGGACTTGCTTCGACCAGTCCTGAGAAGTCCTACGACTCATCCTTCGACCAGTCGTAGTTCTACGACTCGAACTCCAGCAACTTATCTCGAGTACCACGACCGGTCGTAGGTGTCTCACGACCAGTCATAGGTGGTCCACGACCGGTCGTAGACTACCTAAGACCAGTCGTGAGTATAGAAAATCTAATCCCGTGGAAATCTTTCAAAATCTTTGACGCTACGACCAGTCCTAGGATTCTAAGACCAGTCGAAGATGGGATTTTTGAGGCTATAAATAGTGCACGAATTTCAGAGTTTATTCATTCAATTCCATTCAATTCAAGCGATTTAAGGCTATACTCTGAGATAAGTAGTGATTATTTTTAAAGCTATTGTGCATATTTAATATTCCTTTTGTTAATATTTTTCTATTGGGATTTTGATCCATATTCCAATCTTATTTAGAAAAGAGGAATTCGTGATATTCTTTCTTCTGGGATGAAAATCAAATAGACCTTGCTCTTCTTGATTTAATCTAAAATCAATTAGACTTAGAACCATTATTTATGTGAGTATTGGATATTGAACGACGTATCATTCATCTACTCCGATTGGTTCTACTGGGCTACTTCAAAAGGAGATCCAGGTATTTTACTTTGTAATTTACTTTCTCTGGTTTTGTTTGAGATTTGCGGAAAAATCTCATTGTTTTGGTTATCCGAGGATATTTTAAAACTCAGATTGTGGGGGTTTTTGGATTGTGTAAGCCCGAGATAAAAGACACAATTGTGAAGGTTTTGGGTGAACTGTGAAAACCTATTTTGATAGTACTTGCTAATATCCCTGTGTGAGGATATTAGGAGTGGAGTAGCATTCTCGTGTGGTCATGTTGGCTAACAAGTTGGTGAACACAAAGTAGCGAACCACTATATATCGTTGTGTTGTGGATGTGCTTGATTTCTTTATTCATTTATTCCTTCAGTATTGTGAATTGCTTTTGTGGATGAATGTTGTAATTTTCATTTCAAGCAAGTGTGGTTGAATGGTTTAATAACTTAGGATTTATTTCTTTAAGTTATTCTTGATTTATTCTCCATATCATTTGTGTTTTCTAGATCGTTCTAGAAATAAGGTTGTCCTACCATAAGCCATTGGTTTTTAGTGTAAGGTTGTCCTTAGAACTGATTTAGTATCATTCTCATATTTTATGTGCTTTGAGATTGTTATTATTTCAGCATTGTTATTTATATCTTTTATTGTTCCGCTATTTTAAGTTTTATTTGGCATTGCCCTATTCACCCCCCCTCTAGGGCATATAGCTTGGCCCTTTCAGATATCTCTGTGGGGTCCACATCCACTCTATTCATCTATTTTGAAAGACAACGGTGGGACAGGATTCTAAAAATCAGGCAGATTCAAAACTCAGTTGGCTATACTAACAAAATAGTGGGAACAGCCACGTACACCGTTGAAACCTTTTTGGAGACCATAATGTTCATATGGCATCCAAACCATTTATAGAATCATTATCACTCAAATAAACTGTAGGAACAAATATTATCATGATAGAAAACTTTTGTCATTGCTAGGCGTTCAATCTACATAGTTTCGTGTTCAATCCAATAAAGTTCACAACTACTTTCCAAGTAAGATAAACAGATTAATGCATTAACATTAAAGTGATGAAACATCATAAAACTCTGTAAGTGGGTAGTGGACCCACATAAATCACAGTTCTGCAAAAAAAAAAAAAAAAAAAACAACAACTCAAATCATCATAAAAGTTCAAATAGAACACACATACTTAAAAATAGGATTCCATCACTAGACACTTCATGGGTTAAATCTTAGGGTGCTTTTCTGCCATTACTTAAGCATGATGAAACATCCACCATAGTATCACATACACATTTGCCATTACTTATGATTGGTGAGTTTTGTCCAACACAACATCATGGCTCCATGCATAGTCCACTAGACCTTACTAGTCATGACCATCCGATGTCTCCAGATTGCCCAACTGAATTAACATGAAATTTTAGTGGCGATAATGACAAGTACTTTGGGTGAAATTTCATGAAATTTGATGCAACCAAACTCACCCTTAACAATGCTTGGGTGTAACATCCCGAAAATCAGGGGTCGACTAGTAACTCAGCTCCCGAGTTCCAGAACATCACTTATGCAACATAATGAATGATGATTGAATGTTGACTATATTCGTGCATTGAACATGAGTGAGATTAAGCCAAAACAGCATATCATACTCCAGAGACAGTTAAATTGCAAGCGGAAGACTGTAATAGACATATAAAATATAAAAACTGTGGGGGGTCTCCAGAGTGTGATAATATTATCAGGTTAAATAATTACAAGTACAATTCTAGAATTTACCAAATGTGAGGAAGTGTAATGTCTTCTATCCCAAGTACTATAGCCCCGTCATTACAATACCAGGTCTTCATAGACCTGTCAGAGAGTTACATGTAGGAGAACTCCTCCTCAACATCATAGTAGTAGTCCGGCTCTGCTTCATAAGCATCGCCATCACCTGAAACTCAACAAATCTGGTTGGTGTTGCAAACACCGTCCCGTAACGTGGGAGTGAGTGATCAACTTAGTGGAACAATAAGGCATAGGTTAACATGTTATCAATGCAGTCAAGCAGTAATGATAAAGCAGTACAATCAAACAATTCTAAGTACTCTTATTAATGCAAGTATGAAATGACATGATGAATGCCCTTGCCAAACCACCCTCATATGACATCATCTTACATTGCATACCTCCCTCAGTGCTCCATATCTACCAGGCACATAGGTGCAATGATGAGCATGATTACCGAGTAGTTATTAGTCCATTTCAAACAACAGTATTGGGAAACTAAGGTACCTCCCTTGTATCATTCCCGAACATGATCCATTCTAGGGTTGTCAATCCTAGTTAATCTCATACGATATTATGGTTCGAGAGGCAGATCAATTGCTAACCGTCAGCTCGAGTACATGTCTCACCGTACTTGGCTCAATTGCTAGCCGTCAGCTCGAATACAAGTCTCACCGTACTCGGCTCAACTCATGCTCTAGTTGTTGCGAAGGGCTCATCACCAATCACAGACTTTAGAGTCTACTCAAAGACACTACAGAGGACACATCGCCCGTCAGCACGAATACAGGTCTCACCGTACTCGGCTCTCGTCGTAGGTGTCGACAACTCCAATACAGTGTCACATACCACCGTATTCAGCTCACGAGTTTGGTTGCTCAATAGTCACTATGGGGAGGCACGTGGCCCCAGCGTAGGCTGACAGCTCGACCATGGTGTCCCATACCACCATGTTCGGTTCATAAGTCTTAGCAGATCGAGGTACCATAGTTAACGGGATTTCACTGGTAAGTTTGGTACCCTAGGTTCAAGCAGTAGCGACCAAACATGGTGAATATACATTAGACATATCGGGTTACTTGACGAGCTTGACTAGCTCGAGCGCACAATCAATTGGATGACATGAAGTGGATAAGCACTTCGCATGGCCTAACCACTGTCGCCAACTGACGTACGACTCGGGTTCGTCAAACACATCCTACGTGGTGGAATGGATCTCAACCACGATCTCAAGTCTGGTACCGATAGTCTGGACTATAGACATAGTCCCAAACTCAATCAATTCTTACCCATAGCATGTGGAGTAAAGCATGATAAACAAAGTAATTCAAGCAAGTTAACAAATATGTTATAAAGCATGTTATAAAGCATGTTGTAAAGCATGTTATAAAGCACTACATAAATAGGAATACAAACACATATATTAAACAAGTAAGCGGTTTAAGTAAATAACCTCATGGAGGAAATCATACATGTCTCTAAGGTAGTTGAGAATCCTATCTCAACACCCGCCTAAGGCATCATCATTCGAACACTTACTTACATAAGCATTTTCACAAACACTTAGCATACACTATTTCAACATACTTAGTGTATGTTAGCAAACATGTATTAGGGCGAGTCCTTTCGCCAAGCAAGTATTTTATACATATATAATATATTTATACAACAAATAATCATGGCAAACACATCTCTAAAATATATACGTATACGGTACTTTCTACAATACAGTATTTCTACATACATAGTGTATATAAGGAAAATATGCATTAGGGCGAATCCTTTCGCCAAATAAGTATTTTATCCATATCTCGTACATTCATACAAAAAATAATCATGTCAAACACATTTCCAAAAAATATACGTATACGGTATTTTCTACGAATACCTAGAATATGTAAAATTCCACATTCTACAACTTTAATCGAAACAGAAAACGGGAAGCACTTTGTACATGTGCAATTGCATGCAGATCATGAATCTATCATCACCTAACATTGAAAGCGTTGAAAACCATAACCTATACACCTAAAGTCCGCACCTTTTATTATAGAATCGAAACGGAGTCGATAGGTTTGCCAAGCTTCCGTATATGGCAGTTTGGTAACCTATAGAATGAAATAGGTTAGCTATTTCATAACCTACAACCTATACAACCCCAAAACAGATTAGGGTTAGGGTTTCTTACCTATAAACAGAGCTGAAATCGCTAGGAAAGCGATAAGAACGGAGTGGTTTAAGCTTGGATACGGCAGGGAAGAATGGCAGGAAGAAGCTCCCACTTATCTTTCACTTTCTCTCTCTTTTCTCTCTTCTCTCTCTAGGGTTTCTCTCAAATTCGTATGGCTGCAATGAGAGAGGGTTTAAGGTCCTTATATAGTCTAAAAACTCACCAAAATAGACTCCAAGTCAAAGTATACTTAGGTTGTAACCAAAGCGGACCTGTTTCAGCTCAACGGAGGACTTCTGGCGGGCCTCCTCGAGCCAAAGGTCGGACTTAAGCTCACAAACTATGGATCTAGGTTCTATTAAGTTTTCATTCCAGTAGGGTTCTCAGATCACTCATGGCGGACCAGTTTCAGTTCAACGGTTAGCGGATCTCGATCGGAGATTCCGAGTACATGGATATGTGTATGAAATTTCTCCTGATCCGAGGGTGTAATTTAGTCTAATTCTGACAGTCTGGTTGCTTAAAACTGATCTGCAAGCGAGAGGTGCCAGATTACTATTTGAGATATTTTATTTTGAATTAATTTCACATTTCTCACACTCTTCACTCCGAGCTCAAGCGAATAGCACTGGGACACTATCTGTATTTGATTTCCGAGATGGTTGTCAAGCTCAACAAGGCGGTCCTAATTCCTTAACTTCGTATTATTCGGACTCCCGATGTGCGGTCCAAATCTGATACGGAGTTTCGAGATTCTCCCGAGAGCAGCCGGGTAATGAGATTAATCCTAGATTTTAGGGTAACCTAGCGTCAATGTTTCTACAAGTTTTGGGTCTTGCAAATCGTATTTAAAGCGATTCAAATGGATTTCGTAGCTAATCTAGTTTAGCACTTGGTTACTTTGTCTTATTTCTAAAGGATTTAATCCTAAGTGATTTCTGGTCGAGGTGGTACTCAGGCCTTTGTAGTTTATATATAAGGTGATCCAAGTTATAATACTTAATTAGTTTAAGATAGTGTCTACAGGTGAAAGTACTTATGAAAATTGAAAGAACAAGGTGGTGAAGGGTTGGATTTGTGAAGGAAATGGGTTTAGAAGCGATTTTAGACTGTGAGATTCAATTCTGACAAGTTAATAAGGTGTTAGGAGCGGCCATTGCCTAAGGACGTCTAATTCCAGGTTGGCAAAAATCCGGGCTGTTACATTGGGTCTATCTGAGATGGGGAATTAATTAATCACCTAATTTTTAGGCATTTATTGGGCCTAGAACTAGTCTATGACCACTTATCAGAGTTTTGGGTCAACCCCTACTGGAATTTAGGCATGATTAACAATTGGACACCTTACCAAATTTATTTTAGGGTGCATTTGGTTCCACCAGATATCACAAAATGCAATGGTATTTCATGATCATTCAGTGAATTTGGCACAAAATATCATCTAATTTCAGTATAGAACAGTATCAACAAATAAGCAACTTTAATAAGAAGCAAAAGTAAAATCTCCTTGACATGAGTGGTGAAAACAATTGAAAACTTCATATATTTAATAGGACCACCACAATAATAATTTAAAGAAAAAAAATGGTAAGAGTTACATGACATTTGTATGATATATAGATGCAATTTCCAGCCCGATCTCCATTTTGCATTTTCCTTGGTCAGGAAAATCTGTCCTTGAGAGAAAAACGAGCTTGTAGAATCATCAACTTGCAATTGTTCATTTCCACCACATCTATGGCTATTATGAATGTTCTGAAGACGTCTAATCTCTGTATATAAGAACCTACAATGATGAGGAGCAACAATTACAAGCATAATATTAGATTCATCTGCTAAATAATGTTCTTGTTGTAATATTCTAGAACAATAAAAAATGAACTTCCATTAATAAAATTTAACAGCAGATCTCAACAATATATTGTGTATATGACAACAGATTCAAAAACACACCCTAAAAAAAATAAATCAAAAATCACAAAACGAGGGATTCTTATGACCTTAGGAAGTATTTAAGGGCCTGTTGGCCTGGCAGCTTGGATGGGATTGGAAGGGATTAAAAGGGATTGGAAGATAGATCTCGGATTGACCAAGCGTGCCAAACAGACATGGGATCTTGATCTTGGGATGTTGCAATCCCATGGATCTTAAGACAATCCACTGAATCACCATCATTACCTTTAAATCCCATCCAATCCACCTTAATCCCTTCAAAATTGCTTGAGACATGTTTGGTTCAAGGGATTGAAATGGATTGGAAGGTTTAATCCCGGGATTGGCCGGGCGTCCCAAACAAACCGAAAATAGAAATCCCGTGATATAGCAATCCTATAGATCTTTCACCAATCCACTGACGTAGTTATCATTAGCTTGAAATCCATGCAATCCACTCTAATACCATCCAATTCCATCCATTCTACCCGACCAAATAGGCCCTAATGGTGGGCATTCAATCACCACAGTTTCCTATAGTGTGGTCCACCTGAGATTTGGCCCTAAAATGAGCTGAAAAAAATGAATGGCCCGCATACACATATTATGGTGGAGCCCACAAAGCATTTTTTAGATATTAGAAACAGAGAGAGGGGAATGCGAATTGAAAGATTGAGCATAGGGATTGAAGGATTGAACATCCAAACACAACAGATTTGAGAAATAGATAAAGAGAGAGAAAGAGAGAAACTAACCGTGCTCCTTCGTCTTCTCCTTCTCCTTCTTCTTCTCCTTCTTGCAGCGAAAGGGGTTTTTGAAAACAGAGAGAGGGGAATGCGGCCAAGAGACAGGGACAGAGGGTGAGGGAGAGCGGGAGCTCGAGAGAGGGTAAGGGAAAGAGAGAGACTGAGTGCAAGAGAGAGATGGAGAGAGAGATGGAGAGATTTAGGTTTTCGTCTGCGCGCGAGAGAAAATGGCTAACGGGAAGGGTGGGGTTTGGATTTTGGAGGGGTGCGTGATGGACGGCTCCTTGGAGACGTTGGGTTTTAGGACCGTGGGGTCCACTGTGATGTATTTCATATATCCACTCCGTCCATTAATTTCAAATTATTATTTTAAGTGCTGACACAAAAAATGAGTTAGATCGAATCTATAAGGAGACCACACAACATATTAAGAGTAAAAATTTAATTTTTATTATTTCTTATGGTGTGGTCCACTTAGACATTTAATCTATATAATTTTTGGGCTCATGCACTAAAATTATATATCAGAATTGTTGGACGGCTTAGATCAAACACATATATTCCAATGGACCCCATGGATCCCCTTAAGCACCATATGGTTTAGGTGAGGAGGTATGCTTTACCTATAAATCACTTGGGTTTCAGCTACGGATTTAATCAGTAGCTATATTGCTGTGGATTTAATCCGTAGTTAATAGCTTTCAAAGTCCATAGCCTTTGTTCGATTTTTTTGGTAGTGGCTGCACGTGCAGCAGCAACAGGTAGCGGTTGCTGGCCACCATCAAATAGATGGACGGTGGGGATTCGGGACACAACCATCAAGGTGGGTCCTGCAGGACCACGTGGATATAAAACATTCATCATAGTGGCCCCACACGAGGGGTGTGGATCCAAAACATTCATCAAGATGGGGTCCCACCGTCCAGTAGCCTGGACGATGCAGATCAAACCCACACATCATGGTGGCCCACCCAGCACATGTCAAATGGACGGTGCGGGTGAAGAGCATGGTGCGGTCCACAGTACACCGTCCAAGTGGATGGTGTGGATATACAACGAGGAAGGTCCCATGGAAATTCGCTGACGTCAACAGCTATATAGCTGGTGAGATGGTACTCCAGCCAATCCGTTGCCATAATCAAGGTGGGTCCCACGTGGGGCCATCTATATTATATTATTATATTATAATATTATATAAACATATAGTAGGTGTGAGGTATAAAGAAAATGCATTCGGTGGTCCCCACTGGATGGTGTAGATTGAAAACACGTAAATCACGTGTGGGTCCCATCGTCCCTTCAGCTGGACGGTGTAGACACCACAGGTACCAGGGGTCCCACGTCTAGCATGGTTGGATGGCTGGGATATAAATCATATACATTAAGGTGGAATCCCATATGTGAGGTGTACCAGCCAATCCACGTCCCTTGACGGTGATAAGGTACATACATTTTGTGGGTCCACCATCCAAGATCTGGATGGTAAGTATAATGCATATACACTATGTGGGGACCCCATGTCCAGGGACTAGACGTCCTGGATAACACGTTACATCTGGTGGGTCAACGTGGTGTGGCCCACCCATTCTAACTCAAGCTGACATTTGTGCTTTCCTTCATCTGGCTGGTCAGCAGGGGACGGTGTTGCTGCTGCTGCAGTGCAGCCTACAACTTGCTGAGATCTGGACCGTTGAAGCTGAACGGTGGGGATAAAAATCATACATCACAGTGGGGTCCACCAAGGTGTAACTCAAGTCTTAGATCAAGCTGATATTTATGTTGCCCTTCATATGGCCTGCCACAATGGGACAACAGGCCATCCCACCTGCTGGACTATCTGGATCATCATACCCACATCAAGTGAGCCACAAATTAGGGAAAAAGAGAAAGAGAAGGAGAGAGAGAGAGAGAGAGAGAGAGAGAGAGAGAGAGAGATCAGTGAGAAGGGGAGGGACCCTGCCACTATGAGCCCCTCCCTTATACAATGCATACATCAAGTGGGTCCCACAACAAGTGAGCCCTCTAATCATCAAAATCATACAAAAATTACCCACCTATGATCTTCTCCTCCTTCTTTCACCAAAGCATGCTAGAGCTCCAATTGATGGATTTCAATGGTTGAGATTGATTTTAGAGGGTGGGATTTGATGGTAGGAAGGTGAGCCATACCTAGCTCTTTCTCATGGAGTGTTTGGACGTCCACCTCCCATGGTTGCTTGGAGAATGAGTTTGAAAAGAGAGAGAGAGGATGGGATGTAAGAGAGAGAGAGAGGGAGATGGGTGTGAGTGAGTGATGGAGTAATGGGTGTACTTGACTAGGTATGGGTGGAGAGAGAAAGAGTTGACTTTGGGGGGTTGCTTGTACTTGACATGATGTGTACTTGTTGATGTGACATTTTATAGAGATTCTCTTAGAATTCCAAACGCGCAGCGTTTTCTCGAACTGAACGTGGGCCCACATCTCCTGGCTCGGGTATCGCCTCGGCGCGTGAGACGCGGTGTCGGAAGCGCGACAACGATGCGGTTGTAAGGGTGTAAGTTTCGGGTCGAGCCGTCTCTAATATAACGGACATGACTTAAGATCATGTGCAAATGCCGATAACAGATCCCAAGTTGCCGGAATTCGACCGAAAGGACCGCGGAAGCCTACGGAACAGTACAGTCTAGGATACATGTCACGCCCCAAACTCAGAAACCGGGCTTACAAAACTCCCGATCACCAAATTTGGTGCCGACTGCCTCCGTAGTACCCCATTCTCAGCACACAGCATCCATACGCCAGATTTCGATCCTGGGATCCTACAAGGAGGATTTTTCCAATGTACATTTAACTCGTAATAAGCATAACCACAAGTATACCCAAATCACAATGACAACATCATCATCACATATCCATTAATATAAACATTTGAATACAATGCTGAAAGGGAAATACATATATCGAGGTTAAAGCTCTAGAAGATAACTGCAGCTCCATGCTTAACGCTGGTGCAACCTAATGCCACCTGCACGCATCTATCATGCATAAGCTTATAGAAAGCTTAGTGGGTGGTGAAAGTGTGCGCACAAGATAAGTGCCGAGTATGCAATACAATACCATAAATCATATAATATCGAAATAGTCAGAAATACTGACAAGATCATGAATCATACGATATAAGAGTAAGCGGAAATATACTAATAAGTCCATAAGTGCCATCAGTTGTATCAAGGCTATGTGATGCAAGACATGAATGCGAACAACCATATCAACACAGAAACATGGCAACCCAAAATGCTAAATGCTACAGATGCAATGCAATATGTAGTGTGAATGAAATGAATAAGCTAGAGTCAATTTGGGATGATAGTACGTAGTATCACAGGTTATGGGGTCCATTACAAGGGACTTCTATCCAAACCAGTCTTATACCTAAATTTGGATAGTCAGACTCAATGTGGTAAACTCCTGATCTCAAGTTAGTCATGCACCCCAACCGAAATCCTGGCCATTGTGAAAGTACACGGAATAAATAGTTGCACACCACCAACCTGAGTGAATAGTGAATGAATGAATGAGTATGCAACTCCTGCTCAATAAGTCCACATATCAGCACCGTACATCTTTGGGATCATCATTGGGGTCTAGTACACTCCAAGCTGGCTGCCGCCCCAACCGGCCGCGTAGTATACCAATGCCTACCCAGTTCGTTGATAGCGGACCCATTTATGAGCTGGTCAAACTCAGCCTAGCTTATAGCCCCCTCACTCAGGCAGATAAGGCCACACCCCCTCCCAACCGACCATGACATAGTAGGAGACGTGGCCTACTGGTATTCGGCACTCAGGTGCTTATGTATCCAATTGGTCTAGACGTTGGGGCGTCTCCTGGCCTTGGAGGTATAGGGACTTTCACCCACGAACATCCAAAGTGCTCAGATGCTCAAACTCAAACATTTCCGGTGTCCCATCTGGTCATCCACGAAATGCCTGTGGAGGTCATAGCTGTGATGTCACTAGGGCGTACATTAATCACAATCACACAATGTAAGATTCATAAGTCATGTAGTCCAATCATGCATCAATCCTGCACATACCGTGTGCTCATATGGGATAACTCCACCTATGACATAAACCATCCATACTATGACATATGCAATGGTCAATCACATTTCATAATAAATATGCAGATGATGTGTATGTGCATGTATCATGATGCTATGCTGTCTCATACTCATAATCGGTATCAATAACCGGCATCAACAATCGGTCTCAACAATGTGGACATTTAACCAACATTGCCCCCAAGGAATGGCCCACATAGGCCTCACACAAGGGCCTAGTATACTACACCATGGGCCTTACTCAAGAGCTTAATACATATCACGATGGGCCTCTCACGTGGGCCAAATATACATCACAATGGGCTCCATCGCATGGCCCTCAAATGCGCCACAATGGGCCACATCACATAGGCCTCATATACATCACATTAGGCCTTAAACACGGGTTAAATACACATCACAATGGGCATCAAATACAGGCCACATATACATCACATTGGGCCTCAAATGCGGGCCTATATCTCCTGGCCCAGGTATCGCCTCAGCGGGCGAGACGCTGTGCTAGAACTGCGGCAACAGCATGGTCGCACTGGTATAAGTCTCGAGTCGAGTCGACTCAAATATGCAAGACTCAACTTAGGCTCGGGCACAAATGTTGGTTACAGGTTGCGGGTTGCTAGAATTCGATCAGGAGGACCGTAGGAGTGTATGAAACAGTACGAACTAGGATACAGGTCTTACAATAGGGTCTTACGAGTGGGTGCTCAAATAATCAAAATCAAATCATAAATCACCCACCTTTCGATCTTCTTGGACTTCCTCTTTCATTAACAGGTTCTATAGCTCCAAAGAATGCATTTTAACGGTTGAGATGAAGCTTGGAGGGTGGGATTGGGTGGTAGGAAGTGGGCAACACTAGCTTCTCTCCCATGAAAGCCATGGATGATTGCTTAGAGAATAAGGGAGAGAGATGTAAGGAGAGATGAATGAGTGATGGGTGAGTGATGGGTGTGTAAGAGATTGGATGGAAACCTATGGGTATTGTTGACTTTGAGAAAGAGAGAGGTATGGGTTGATGGGAAGTGTACTTGATTGATTGATTGATTGATTGATTTGATAGATTCTCTCGGGATTGTAAATGCGAGGTGTTTTCCTCTAACTGAATGCGGGCCCACATCCCCTAGCCTGGGTATCACCTCGGCGTGCGAGATATAGCATCGGAACTGCGGCGACGGCGTGGTTGCAAGGGTGCAAGTCTCAGGTCGAGCCTACTCAGATCGACAGGATGCCACGTCGATTACAGGTCACGAGCCGCCGGAATTCGAACGGGAGGACTGCGGAAGCCTACAGAACAGTACAGGCTAGGATACGGCTCTCAAAGTCATTGCTCGACTAGTCAAGTGGCTTGCTCGACTAGTCGAGCAAACTGAAATTGTCGTAATGACCACTTTAGTTGAAGTGCGAATATGCCAAGATGTCCTAAAGGGGGGTAAATAGGACTTTTTAAAATTTTATGATGATTTAAAAAACTATCAACCCTATCCTAAACTAATATGCAAATAGCGGGATTTCTTCAATGTAACTTTAATGGCTTCCAAGCCAAATAGAGGATCCAATCATAAGACTATTCAAAACATAAACAAGATGTATAGCATAGTTCATGATGGATGTGACTGTGTGTGAGATGTGATTTTAATTAGTTTTAGTTAATCATGTAAACATGTATTATGAGAACATTCAGAGAAATCACACAGCAGTAAAAGTAAATAGCAATCCTAATCACAGTCATTTTTATAGTGGTTCGACTACGTGTCTACTCCACTTCCGGCGGACGCTCTCAACGCTTGAGTGTACTGGATCTCATTAACGGAGGTTTCAAATCAGGTTCACCTCAAACCAGTACAACCTACACTAGGCTGACTCTAGGACCTACACAAGGTACCTAACATGTCTCCATGAGACACAAGTTTATTCTTAACAAGGCAATTTTCTTTTCTTTCGCTACCCATTTTGTGAAAGGATTTCTTACTATGGTAGTTTTTGCTTCATTAAGAATTTATGTAGGCATGTTGGTCAACTGAATCATATTTCCTTGTTTTATCAATTCGTTTATTTTCTGATTTAGATCAGCCACTTGATTCAATAGCTCCTTCATTCCCTTGGTCATTCCGGGTGGAGACGGATGTATCGTGTCTCTTGCCATATTGTTTGGTGGACTCTTGACATTCTGTATTATTTTTCCGGTTTGTCTGTATTTACCAATATGATTTGGACCGGAATTAGATTGAGTCCAACTAGGAGCAATACATTCAAATTCAAAATGATCAGAGTCTCCACATGAATGACGGATAGAAGTAGCATTTGTTTTACTTCCTAATGCAGTTGATTTCTCAAATGTTGGTGTTGCATTGTTAGGAATTGATTTGCTATCCCAATCCACTTTTGTCTTTTTGTAAGCGCTATGATTTCTTGCTCCTTTAATTGTCAAATTTTGTGGTGTCAAAACCTCAATCTGTCTTCTGTAGCATGTTGGTATACATATGTTCAAGGCACTGCATCACAATGTTTCAAGTCAAGAATAATGATCTACTTCAAGAAATGTAAGATCAATTACACTGTTCTCTTCTCTAAAGCATCAGAGTTTTAAAGCCACATCGAAGATGAAATCTTGTTCAAGACTCTAGGTGAATTATAATTCAAGTACTATGAATTCAAGCTTCTGAAGATTTCAAGCTTCATCAAGTGTCGAGGTCTCAAGCTTCTTGAATTTTAAAATCATCTGAAGAAGAGAAGGTTCAATGTTCATACTTCATGGTGAAGGTATGATTGACCTTAGATTCACCTTAGGGTAGGTCATTTTGTATTTTGAATCACTTTACATGTATTTGGACTGTTCTAAGACTAATCTTGAACCCTGTTCGACTAGTCCTAGCACTGGCTCGACCAGTCCAAGAAATTTCAGGACTAGTCCTACGTTGATTGCAATTTTTTGAAATTTTTAGTTCGTCTACGATTAGTCCTGGAGACTGCCGGTCGTATGAACAGTGCTCGACTCGTTTACGAACAGTCCAGCAGCCACGACTTAAACTACAACAACAAATTCTGGTTCCTCAAGACCAGTCGTGAGAAGGTAATGACCAGTCGTGGAGGGTTCACGACCGGTCGTAAAGAGCCTTCGACCAGTCGTGGAACGGTTTTATCCAATTACGTTCAAAATTCAAAAATCTACTCGACCTTCGACAGTCGTAGTGTCCACAGGACTAGTTGAAGATGCGATTTTTGCAACTATAAATAGATTAAGAATTTCAAAGTTTTATATCCAATTCAAGTAAAATCAAGGCATCACTCTGGGAGATAAGTTTGTGTTATTGTTAAGCTACATTGTGCTTATTTAATACCCTCTTTTGTTACCTTTTAATATTTGATTTTGTTTCTGCATTCCAATCTAACTTGAAAGAGGAATTGTGATATTCCACTTTTTGGAATCAAAATCAAATAGAGCAAGCCCAACTGGTTTAATTTAAAATCAAGTAGAACCTAGAACCATTTCAAAGTGAGTGTGGACATTGAACTTCTATATTCAAACTTCTACACCGATTTGGTTCTTCCGGGCTGCTACAAAAGGAGAAATCCAGGTATTTTACATTTGTGTAAGTCTTTTAGTGTATTGGTTTCTTTTGAGATTAAGCCAGAAAAATCTCATTATTTTGGTTATCTGAGATGAACCAGAAAACTCAGAGTGGAGTTTTTGGATTGTGTAAGCCCATTTAAAAGACACAATTATCAGGGTTTTAGGTGAACCTGAAAAAACCTATTTTAATAATGAACGCTAATATCCCCTGTGTGAGGATATTAGGAGTGGAGTAGCAAGCTGTGTGGCTGTTGTTTAATAGTTTCTGTACACACAGGCGAACCGCTATAATTCTTTGTGTCTTGTGATTTGAATGTTGTTTATTTTTCTATATCTTTTATCATTCAAAGTTGTGGAATGTATGTGTGGATGTGAATATTGTAATATTTACATTTCAAGCATTGTGGGGAATATTGTAATAGTTTAGACTTCTATTGTTGCTATTTACTTTTTATTCCTCTTCAGCTTTAGATATTGATGCTTAAACCATTCTATTAAGGTTCTCCTGCCATAAACCCTTACTTTTTATGGTGCAAGGTTGTCCTTAGAACAACAATTGTATCAACCTCTCAAGACTAGAATTTTGAGGTTGCTTTACATTTAAGTACAGTGATTTATTTAAAGTGCTATCTTTTCTTTATTCATTTAAATTCTTTTATTCAAGTTTTAATTTGGCATAGTCCTATTCACCCCTTCCCCCCCTCACCTCTAGGACATATAGCTTGGCCTTTTCAAGTGGTATCAAAGCCTAATAGCTTGTTCTAATTGTTATATTGTTGTATTTATTTCCTAAGCTAATCGATCTAAGCTATTTATAAAATGTAAAATTTTGATAGCCTTTTAGTCACTAGACCTTCACCATTCGATGGCTCCAATTATGCCTATTAGAAAGACAGAAGAAGGATTTTCTTAAAATCCATGGATGAAAGTGTTTAGCTAGCCACAGTGACTGAATAGACCCCTCCTACCACTGAAGTAATTGGTATCGATGGATCAAAATCAATGAGAGTAACACCTTATTTTTCTTGGACCACACTTTAAAAAAGTGAGAGTAGTGCAAATGCAAAAGCACTAAATGCAATCACTTGCGCACTATCACCAAATGAATTCAAAAGAATTATATCTTGTGATTCTGCAAAGCAAGTCTGAGATATTTTAGAAATGACACACGAGTGAACATCAATTGTCAAGAAATCTAAAGTCCAAATCTTCACAACCAAATTTGAGGAATTACATATGGAAGAAAATGAAATGTTTATGGACTTCTACATTAGATTAAATGACATTGTGAACTCTATGTGGGGTCTTGGTGATAAAATCTCAGAAAGTAAAGTGAGTGCAAAAATACTACGCTCACTTCCTGAACGGATCAATTCTAAGGTAACTGCGATCTAGGAACTTCGTAATATTGATAATATGAGGGTAGAAGAATTAGTTGGGTCTTTACAGACCTATGAGTTAAACTTTAAAGCTCCTAAAGGTAAATCTATCACCCTTAAATCTTCTAGAAATGTTTTTCATGAAAATAATAGCATTTCTGATTTAGAAAACTTGGAAGATGATATGACCCTTCTAGCGAAAAGGTTTTACAAAATTTTTAAAAGTAAAAAGAGGGTTGATTTTCAAAAAGCTAATGATAAGAAAATATTTAAATCTAAAACTTGAAAATCATTAAAAGACAGTCAATGTTACAACTGTCAAGAATATGGCCGTTTGGCAAATAAGTGTCCTAAAAAGGACAAACCCAAAAAGAAGAGTATATTAGCTACTTGGGATGAATCTTCTGGTTCTGAAGCTTCTTCTGAATTAAAAGATTCTGAAACCAAGTCGGGCAATGAAGTCAAAGCCCTTATGACTCTAGCCAAGTTCACTTTTTCAGAGAACAATAATTTAACTAGTGAAGAAAATCTAGATAGTGATCATAAAAATGAAGAAGATCTTCAAGATGCTTATAATGCCCTTTACAAGGAGAGTTGTAAAATTGTTGTTAAACTTAAACTTCAGAAAGAAAAGTTTTCAAAGCTTAAAGAAAATTTTGAAACTCTTATTTTAAAAAAATCCCACATTTCATATTGTTTTGAAAAATGCAAATGCAATTTAGATTTCAAAACCTCCCTTATTGAAAATCTTAAATCTAAAAATGAAAAACTTAAAGTTGAAGTCTCTTCACTTTTGAGTTTAAAGGATTCATGGAGGTATGCCTAAGGTGATCCAAACTTAGAAATTTTTTTGTCTGGATCAAGAAAATGTGGCGACCGATCCAGTTTGGGCTACGATAGAAATATTCCTCTTAAACAGAAAAATACTCCTCCTAAATTTGTAAAAGAAGAGTCCTCAAACTCAAAAGAGAAAAGTTCTAATCAAAATGTTTCAAAAAATGCTAAAACTTTTCAATCTTTTAAACCTAAAAGTAACCATATCAACTATAAAAATTCGAATCAAAATCCTTTAGCTGAGAAGATAGTTAATTTACTTAAGAAGCTCTTAAAATCTAACTCGGTGGGTCATTTCTACAACAACTACAAACATAAGAAGACCAACTATACTCCTAAACCCAAAACAGTTTTGAAATGGTTTCCTAAGGTTACATGCTTGGTTGCCCACACCGCTTTCAAAGCTTCAAGTTATTCGAAGTGGTACTTAGATAGTGGATGCTCAAGGCATATGACTAGTGATAAAGGTGTATTCACCGATCTTAAAGACATGGATGATGGTTCAGTCACATTTGGTGATGGTAGCAATTACAGGATTATTGGCCAAGGTACGGTTTAACTCTGTAACCTTCCCTTATTTAAGAATGTCTTATATATTGAAGGATTAAAACACAACCTATTAAGCATATCTCAAATATGCGATAACAATCATAGCGTAAAATATACTAATCAAGGTTGTGAAATTTTAAATAAAAAGGGTTCTGTAATATTAACTGGTCGTAGAACTTCTGAAAACTGTTATATTGTTAGTGATTCTAGCTCATCTAGTCGAACATGTTACATGGTCCATACCAATGAGTCTGTGTTATGGCATAAACGCCTTGGATATGTATACTACCGAAATCTGTACAGATTGAGCAAAGGAGAATTAATAAGAGGTCTACCTAAATTAAAGAAAGTAGACAAAATATATGGTAAATGTCAGATTGGTGAACAAACCAGGAGTGCTCACAAAAAGGTGGACTCCATTGCCACATCTAAACCTCTCAAACTTCTCCACATGGATCTTATAGGTCCAACTAGGATGGAGAGTCGAGGTGGCAAAAAATATATACTGGTAATCGTAAATGATTATACCAGATTCACCTGGGTACCCTTCTTAAGGGATAAATCAGAAACCGTAGATGAAGTAAAAAGAGTTCTCAAACGAATCTAAATTGAAAAATGCTCTCAAGTCTGTAAGATCCGTAGTGATCATGGATCAGAATTTGAGAATAACAGTTTTGAGAAATTCTGTAGTGATCAGGGAATATCACATGAATTCTCTGCGCCCAAAACACCTGAACAAATAGAATTGTTGAAAGAAAAAATAGAGTGCTTCAAGAAATGGCAAACATAATGTTGAATAGTATAAAGCTCTCTAAAAATCTTTGGGCTGAAGCAGTAAATACTGCCTGCTATATAATAAACTGTGTTTACACTACTAAATCAAAATAATAAAACGGCTTATGAAATGTGGTTTGATAAGAAGCCTACTGTCAAATACTTTCGAGTTTTTGGCAGCAAGTGCTATATTTTACTTGACCGTAAAAATTTGGGAAAGTTTGACATTAAAAGTGATGAAGTGATCTATTTAGGGTATTCATTAAACAGTCGAGCATATCGAGTATTGAATAAGAGGACTGGTGTTATTCAAGAATCCATCAATGTGGTCATTGACGATCACTTGAATATACCTGACTCGAGTTCAGATAATGATGAAGTTCTTTTAATTGACAAACCAGATACTTCATCAAATCAAACTAACTTTGAACTGAGGACTGTTAAAGATCATCCAACCACACAAATTCTTGAAAACCCTCTCACTGGTGTGCGCACTCAAAGACAACTAGAAGATATATGTAATTACATGTGCTTTACATCCTCGATAGAATCGGCAAACGTAAAAGAAGCTCTTACTGACAAAAACTGGATTGTTTCGATGCAAGAAGAGCTTAACCAATTTGTGAGAAATGATATTTGGTATCTTGTTCCTAGACCTAAAGATAAACTTATTATCGGAACTAAGTGGATTTTCAAAAATAAGTCTGATGAACTTAGTAATATAATTCGAAAGACTTATTGTACAAGGGTACACTCAAATTGAAGGAATCGATTATTATGAAACCTTTGCCCCAGTAGCTCGTCTTGAATCAATCAGACTATTTATATCAATTGCTTATTTTAGAAAGATCAAAATATATTAAATGGATGTAAAGAGTGCCTTCTTAAATGGTGATCTACATGAAGAAGTGTATGTTGAACAACCATTGGGTTTTGAAGACCCTAAGAACTCTGATCATGTCTATCCTCTTAAAAAGGCTCTCTATGGTTTGAAACAAGCTCCCAGGGCATGGTACGAAAAATTGACTAAGTTTCTTCTAAGTCATCATTTTCAAATGGGAAGTGTTGATAAGACTGTTTTTTGTTAAGAAACATAACGATAATATCTTAATGGTGCAGATCTATGTTGATGATATTATTTATTGATCTACCTGTACTAACATGACTGTTGAGTTTGCATATTTAATGAAATCTAAGTTCGAAGTGAGCATGGTTGGGGAATTGAATTATTTCCTAGGGTTGTAACTAAAACAACTTGATGGTATTTTTATTTCTTAAACCAAATATGCTTTAAACTTGATTAAAAAGTTCAGAATTGAGAATGGTAAAAATTTTGATACTCCTATGAGTACAACTTTAAAACTCTCAAAGGACTCTACAGGTAGAAGTATAGATCCTAAATTATATTGTAGTATGATTGGTAGTTTACTTTATTTAACTGCAAGTAAGCCTAATTTGCTTTTAGTGTTGGTATTTACGCTAGATATCAATCTGATCCTAAAGATTCTCATCTAATTGTTGTTAAGCGGATCATGTGATATGTCGCAAGTTCAGCTAATTTGGATCTCTAGTATCCCCATGATACTTTTGTTCAGTTGGTTGGGTACACAGATGCTGATTGGGCTGGCAATATCGATGATAGGAAATCAACCAGTGGTGGTTGTTTCTATATTGGAAATTACATAGTTTCTTGGTTTAGCAAGAAGCAAAGTTCTATATTGCTCTCAACTGTTGAGGCTAAATACATCGCAGCTGAAAATGCATGTACTCATCTTGTATGGTTGAATAGAATGTTAAGCGATTACGGAATTGCACAGGATTCTATGGTCTCATATTGTGATAATTCTAGTGCAATAAATATTTTTAAAAATCCAATCCAGCATTCACGTACCAAGTAGAGCTGGGCATCGGACTGAGTCGGATCGGATTGGATCCACCCAGATCCGATCCGAAATCTCATCTGCATAACCCGAATTCGATCCGTTTCGGGACCCGGTCCTAGTCAACATACTGAAACAATACCGAAAGGTAAATGGCCTTATCCGATCCGAGTCCTACTCGGTCAGGAAAACCGAGTCGGATCGGATTGGGCACGGCACAGTTTGGGGCATATAGTAAATCAAATCAGCCCGTCCATATCATGGGTCCAGTTTAGATGTCTCACTGAGGAAAATTTATGGTTATTAGATGATTTTAAAATGTTCTTGTTCCATATTTAATTTAACGGTAAAAATTAATCCAAGGCTAGCTATCAGAGAATTAGATGTTAAGATTTCTCAGCCGATCTGAGTTTTATACTGTGAGTCTGTCGATTTACGCTATTTTTCAGCGCATGTGTATCAAGCGATGTACGCTACCAGAGTATCATATATGATATAACCTGATCCATCCCGATGTACCATGGTAGGAAACTTCAAGACTTTATCCATTTAATATATATCATCTTCAATGATCCCAACCATTTAAAAGATAGGAATAACTCGTTATGAGATATATCCATTAAAAAATAATAATAATAATTAAAGATATCATCCATGTTCAGATGAAAAGAGAAATAGTTTAAGGTCGAATTGTTCCAGCGTAAAGTTTTTGTTTCTTGCGGCTCATCGTTCTAATGTGAGCAACATCGTGTAAACGGTTTGGATACTGTAAATACGTGTGAAAATTGAAACATCAGAACTTGTGACGTATAATTATAATACGTCGAGATGCATGGAACGAAACGTCAGAGCGTTGGGGAGAGAGGAAGGGTGAAGTTGCCGAGGAGATCTCATAATGAGATTACACCCAATATTTAAATCAAAATTGGATTGTGTACTAGTTAGCTCTTATCTACTGAGTAAAGTCAGTTGGGCCCACCGCGAATGCAAGTGGTTTATCCACGCCATCCATTCATTTTTCCAGATCATTTTATGGGTTCAACCCAAAATTTATGCATATACAAAGCTTAAGTGAGCCATACCACTGGAAAAAGTGGAACTATTGATTTCAACCGTTGAAAATTTTCTAAGCCCCCCCAATGATGTTTATTTATCATCCAACCTGTTCATAAGATCAGAAGGACATGGATGAAGGGAAAACACAAATATCATCTTGATGTAAAACCTCTGTTGTCCCCAAAAAATTTTCAACGGTAGATTTTCAATTCACACAGTTTCTGGTGGTGTGGTCCATTTGAGGTTTGGATATACTCCATTTTTAGGATAAAGCTCTAAAATTATGTGTTAAAAGAGATGGATGGAGTGGATACAATGCATGAATGACATAGGGGCCCACGGAGTTTACTCAGTACACTTATCGTACTGAGTTGCTCAGTACGCAATCCGCATTAAATGGATTCGGTCACCAACTGGCCATTGAGACAGGTACCCCTCCCTACCCTAGTCCCTATGATGTAGAGATTTTTCTTGAGTAGATGCCTACTTCGCTCCCCTGTCACACGTGTGACATCTAAGTTGTTCATCTGGCCTCCCCACTCTTTGCATGCTACATGACCGTAAGAGTATCTATTGGTGGATAGGTGCATATGTAGACCGTTTATCATTCCGTATTTCATCCATTACGTTCACCCATTCTTCCGGATCATTTTATGATATGAGCCAAAAAATTAGCTTGATCTAGAACTCAAGTGGACCGCACAGTGTTGATTGAACGCGCACCATTAAAAACTTCTTGGGCCACGAATGTTTTGGATCAGGCTGAAATATATATTTTCCCTTCATCTAAGTCTGTATGACATAATCAACACGGCAAATGTCAAATAACCATTAAAATGGGCCCTAGGATTTTTTAATGGTGGAAATTCAATCACTACTTTTTCCCATGGTGTGGTCCACCTAAGATTTAGATCTACGTCATTTTTGAGATAAAGCCCTAAAATTATCTTTCAAAATGGATGGACGGCGTGGATAAAACACATTAATCATGGTGGGGTCCAAGAATTAATCAGCCAATCGTCATTTTCATGCATTCGGCATACAAAAAATCAAAACCAAATAAAATAAAATGAAATTGGAGAGAGGCAGTCAACGTACAGATTGCCGACAAGGCCCCTGTTGCAGTGCAGCCTGAGGGAAAGTGGTCCGTTGTTGCAGCACAGCCTGACAGAAAAAGTGGCAACGACGCAGACTAAGATGAAGATTAGGGTCGTTATGAAAAAACCCATGGGTGAAGATGCCCTATCTCAAGATCTGATGCGAAGATGCCCTATCTCAGGATATGATGCGAAGTTCACAGGAACTGAAGCCCTAGGATAAATCGAGACTGTCGATCACAGATGGACAAGGATCTACATGTAGGGATTGATGTCATGCAATTTGGGGGAGAAATAGAAGCCCTAACAGAAATGGAGAGACATATATATATATATATAGAGAGAGAGATAGACAGATATAGGGAGAGAGAGATATAGAGAGAGTTGTGGGCGGGGTTTTTTGGCGCCAAATGAAAAGCCTGGGCGGGGTGAAGTTGCAAAATAGAGACATACATCCCAGGTCGAGTCTGTTCGGACCCTTTCGGTCTGAGTTTTCGGATCGGTTCTGTCCAGATACACCATCATCTGAACCTGACCCGAAAAATGATCGGATCTGGATGGACAGACTCGATCAAGGCCGATCTAGGCCGTCGGTTCTGTTCGGAACGGTACCGAGTCGGGTCGGATTGGTTGGATCCACCGGATCGTGTCTAATATGCCCACCTTTAGTACCAAGCACATTGACATTAGGTATCATTACATTTGTGAATTAGTAGAAGAAAAAATAATTTCATTGGTATACATTCCTACCGAGACTCAACTTGCTGACATTTTCACTAAACCGCTCGATAAAAGCAGGTTTAATAAATTGAAATTTGATCTTAGTATTGCATTTTAAATTGATTATCCATGACTGTATGTATCATAATATATATATTTGATAATTTATTGGTTTAAATTTTAATTTTTTGTGAATATTACATATTTTTGTTGATACACGACCAGTCGAGGACGTTATAACATCCAGGATTTTTGCCAACCTGGAATTAAACGTTTTTAGGTAATGGGTCGCTCCTAACACCTTATTAACTTGTCAGAACCCAATCCCATAATCTAAAACCGCTTGTTAACCCTTTTCCTTCACAAATCCCACCCTTCACCACCTTGTTCTTTCAATTTTTCTAAGTACTTTCACCCTAGACACTATCTTAAACTAGCTAAGTATTATAACTTGGATCACTTTATATACAAACTACAAAGGCCCAGGTACCACCTCAGACAAAAATTATTAAGGACTAAATCCTTTAGAAATTAGGCGAGAATTAGCCAGTGTTAAACTAGAGTACCTGTGAAATTAGCACCAATCACTTTAAATACGATTTGAAAGACCCAAAACTTGTAGAATCATTGACGCGACATTACCCTAAAATCTAGGATCAATCTCATACCCAGTTGCTCTCGGGAGCATCTCAAAACTCCGTATCAAATCTGGACCGTACGTCGGAAGTTCGATTAACACGAAGTTAAGGAATTAGAACCGCCTTGTTGGGCTTGACAACCATCTCGGAAATCAAATCCAGATAGTGTCCTGGTGCAATTCGCTTGAACCCGGAGTGAAGAGTGTGAGAAATGTGAAATTAATTAAAAATAAAATACAAATTTATGAAATCTAGCATGTGATGCTTGCGGATTAATATTGAGCAACCTGACCGTCAGAATCAGACCAAATTACACCCTCAGATCAGGGATATTTCCCCAAACATATCCATGTACTCGGAATCTCTGATCGAGATCCACTGACCGTTGAACTGAAACTGGTCTGCCATTTGCGATCTGGAATCCCAACTAAAATGAAAACTTAGCCATACCTAGATCCAGTGTTAGTGAGCTTAAGTCCGACCGCACACAGAAAAGGGGCCGCCAGAAGTGCTCCATTGAGCTGAAACTGACCCACTTTGGCTATAACCTAAGTATACCTTAATCTGAAGTCTAATTTGGTGAGTTTTTAA
The DNA here is from genome assembly GCA_030180095.1 of Magnolia changhungtana. Classification (NCBI taxonomy): domain Eukaryota; kingdom Viridiplantae; phylum Streptophyta; class Magnoliopsida; order Magnoliales; family Magnoliaceae; genus Magnolia; species Magnolia changhungtana. The sequence goes on from JASAUF010000602.1 coordinate 4,951,306, forward strand.
GCTATATAAGGACCTTAAAACCCTCTCTCATTCAGCCACACGAATTTGAGAAACTTAGGAGAGAGAAGAGAGAAAAGAGAGAGAAAGTGTGGGAGATGTGGGAGGATCTCCTTGATGCTCTACCCTGCCGCTATGCAAGTTCAACCACCCCTATCTAGTCGCTTTCCCGGTGATTCTGACTTCGTTTCTAGGTAAGAAATCCTAACCCTAATCTGTTTTGGGGTTGTGATGGTTGTAGGTTACAAATTAGCTAACCTATTTCGCTCTATAGGTGGCCAAACTGCCGTATACGAAGGTATAGCAAACCTATCGAATTCGTTACGGTTCTACGACAAAAGGTGCGGACTTTAGGTGTATAGGTTATGGTTTTCAATGCTTTCAATGTCAGATAATGATAGATTCATGATCTCCATGCAATTGCACATGTACAAAGTGCTGTCCGTTTCATTTTTCGGTTATACGTTAACTATGTTAAATATATTATATTCTCCGTATTTGTAGAAAATACCATATACGTATAAATTTTAAAAGTATGTTAGCCATGATTAATGACTGTATGAATATGCTATATATATGTATAATGCTCATTCGGCGAAAGGATTCACCCTAATACATATTTTTGCTAGTATACGTTATGTATGTAAAAAGGGGTGTATTCTAAGTGTTTGTGAAAATGACTGAATGAATATAGAATTCGCATTCGTGCTCACCATGACTGATTGTCATGAATACATGATTGTTGTATAGGTGACACCCCTTTGCCGAAAGGATTTGCCCTAAATCACGCCACGGCCGGTATACACTACATATATTAAAATGTGTAGCCCAAGTGTTTGTGGAAATGACTGAATGAATATGGAACTTAGATTCCTGCTTGCCATGACTATTCGTCATGGGTGCACGCGTGTTATAATTGGGGTAACTCCCTAGTGAAAGGATTTGGCCTAATACCTATGTGATCAACATACGTCATGTATGTTGATGTATGTAGTCTAAAGTGTTTGTTGAAATGTCTGATTGAGTAGTAGTTAGTAAATTATAATGTATAGGGGTGTTGAGATAGGATTCTCAACTACCTTAGAAACGTATATGATTTCCTCTATGATTGGTTGTTTAATTTAATCGCTTACTATGAAACATATGTGTTGGTATTTCTTGTTTGCATTGTGCTTTGTAACATGCTTTATGACATGTTTGTAACATGCTTGAATTACTTTGTTTATTATACTTTATTCCACATGCTCTGAATAAGGATTGATTGTGATTGGGACTATGATTATAGTCCAGACAATCGGTACCAGACTTGAGTTTGTGGTTGAGATTCATTTCACCACGTATGATGTATTTGATGAACCCGAGTCGTACTTTCGTTGGCGACAGTGGTTAGGCCACGCGAAGTGCTTATGCACTTCATGTCGTTCAGTTGATTGTGCGCTTGAGCTAGTCAGGGTCGTCAAGTAACCCGATATGTCTAATGTATGTTCACCATGTTTGGATGTTACTGCTTGAACCTAGGGTACCAAACTTACCAGTGAAATCCCGTTAACCATGATACCTCGATCCGCTAAGACTCATGAGCCGGGCATGGTGGTATGAGACACCGTGGTTGAGCTGTCAGGCTACGCTAGGGCTACATGCCTCCCCGTAGTATCCATTGAGCAACCAGACTCGTGAGCCGATTATGGTGGTATGGGACACTATATTCGAGTTGTCGGCCTACACTGATTGGTGACGAGCCATTTGTAGTGACCTCGAGCATACTCTTAATTTGCGGTGAGGCGACAAGTTTTGCCGCAGTGTATAGAGTATGAATTAGTACTGTATCAATTTAGTGATGAACCGTTAAAAAGGTGATGGGGGGAGTGGTGTAACAATTGCGTGTAACAGCCCTGGAAGCCTTTGCAGCGCCCTAGAACCACACTATCGTATGAGATTATCTAAGTTTGACAACCCTAGAATGGATCATGTTTGGGAATGATACAAGGGAGGTACCTTAGTTTCCCAATCCTACTGTTTAAAATGGACTAATAATAACTCGGTAATCATGCTCATCATTACACTGCATGTGCCTGGAAGATGTAGAGCACTGAGGAATGAAAGCATGCCACGAACGTAAGATGGTGTCGCATGAGGGAGTATGTGGTGAGGGCATGCATCACGATAGCATTTCATACTTGCATTAATAAGAGTACTTAGGATTGTTGATTGTACTGCTTTATCATTACTGCTTGACCGTTTTGATAATATGTTAACCTGTGCTTTATTGTTCCACTGAGTTGATCACTCACTCCCACATTATGGGACAGTGTTGTACACACCAACCAGACTTGTTTGAGTTTCAGATGATGGCGATGCTGCGAAGTGGAACCGGACTTTTATGAGGATGAGGAGGATTCCTCCTTTATACAGTTTCAGGCGGGTTCTTGTGAGCCGTGTCCTGATCGACGGGGCTTTCTTGGATATTGAGTAGATGACCTTACACAACTTGGTATAATTTGAAATTGTACTTGTAATTCATTAACCTGGTAACATTATCACACTCTGGAGACTCACCACAGTTTATATATTTTATATATCTATCACAGTCTTCCGCTTGTAAATTTAACTGTCTCTGGAGTATGATATGTTGTTTTGGCTTAATCTCACTCATGTTCAATGCACTAATACAGACAACATTCAATCATCATTCATTATGTTGCATATGTGATGCGTTGGAACTCGAGAGTTGAGTTTATGCCCGACCCCCAATTTTCAGGGCATTACATACGTACTCGACTAGTCGTGGTACGATCGGTCGAGGATGGCCCACGACCAGTCATGTAGCATGCTGGACATTTTTAATTTGGGAAAAATCACTGTCTTCCTCATTTCCTATTTCTTCTCCAACGGGCCGAAGCACGACTAGTTGAACTCAACTGTTTGATTCATCAAGGTTAGTGCATTATTTCCTTTATTTTTGTAGATTCAAGCTCTATTCACTTCATTTTCTTCCTTAGAATGCTTGATTTCAAGTTTCCTTGAAGTTTTTAGGGTTTTCTTCTTCAAAATCTGATTTTGAAGAAACCCACTCTACATCTTTTTACACCCACTTGATTCCTTCATTTCTTAGTTGTAAATGGATGCTAGAGGTAAAAGGAAAACTTCCCATGGTTCTTCCTCATCTCGATCAACTGTAACAAGGTGCCACCTTTAGTCACCCGAAGAGGATCCCTCCCATGTGTGGGATTTACGATTGCGCAATGTTATCATTGAACCACCTGTCGATCTTGAACACATTGCTCCTTTTGACCTTCTCCAAGCTATTGGATGGGCTAACATTCTACATTGGGGTGGGCCAGCATACCAGTCTATTGCGCAAGCTATGTTTGCATGTATTTTTGAACTTTTGACTGAGAATTTAACATTTAAAATCGCAACAAGAGTGCTTCAAGATATGGCAAACATAATGTTGAATAGTATGAAGCTCTCTAAAAATCTTTGGGCTGAAGCAGTAAATACTGCCTGCTATAGAATAAACCATGTTTATGCTACCAAATCAAATAATGAAATGGCTTATGAAATGTGGTTTGATAAGAAGCTTACTGTCAAATACTTTCGAGTTTTTGGCAGTAAGTGCTATATTTTACGTGACCGTGAAAATCTGGGGAAGCTTGACACTAAAAGTGATGAAGGAATCTTTTTAAGGTATTCTTTAAACAGTCGAGCATATCGAGTACTGAATAAGAGGACTGGTGTTATTCAAGAATCCATCAATGTGATCATTGATGATCACCTGAATACACCTGACTCAAGTTCAGATAATGATGAAGTTCTTTTAATTGACAAACCAGATATTTCATCAAATCAAACTAACTCTGATCTGAGGACTGCTAAAGATCATCCAACCACTCAAATTCTAGGAAACCCTCCCACTAGTGTGCGCACTTGTAGACAACTAAGAGATATATGTAATTACATGTGCTTTACATCTCATATAGAACTGGCAAATGTAAAAGAAGCTCTTACTGACGAAAACTGGATTATTGCAATACAAGAAGATCTTAACCAATTTATGAGAAATGATGTTTGGTATCTTGTTCCTAGACCTAAAGATAAACTTATTATCAAAACTAAGTGGATTTTCAAAAATAAGTCTGATGAACTTGGTAATATAATTTGAAAGAAGGCTAGACTGATTGTACAAGGGTACATTCAAATTGAAGGAATCGATTATGATGAAACCTTTACCCCAGTAGCTTGTCTTGAATCAATCAGACTATTTATATCAATTGCTTGTTTTAGAAAGATCAAAATATATCAAATAGATGTAAAGAGTACCTTCTTAAATGGTGATTTACATGAACAAGTGTATGTTGAACAACCAATGGGGTTTGAAGACCATAAGAACTTTGATCATGTCTATCGTCTTAAAAAGGCTCTCTATGGTTTGAAACAAGCTCCCAGGCCATGGTACAAAAAATTGACTAAGTTTCTTCCAAGTCATAATTTTCAAATGGGAAGTGTTGATAAGACTCTTTTTGTTAAGAAACATAACGATCATATCTTAATGATGCAGATCTATGTTGATGATATTATTTATGGATTTACTTGCACTAACATGACTGTTGAGTTTGCAGATTTAATGAAATCTAAGTTCGAAATGAGCATGGTTGGGAAATTGAATTATTTCCTAGGGTTGTAAGTAAAACAACAACCTGATGGTATTTTTATTTCTCAAACCAAATATGATTTGAACTTGATTAAAAAGTTTGAATTTGAGATTGGTAAAAAATTTAATACTCCTTTGAGTACAACTTTAAAACTCTCAAAGGACTCTACAGGTAAAAGTATAGATCCTAAATTATATCATAGTATGATTGGCAGTTTACTTTATTTAACTGCAAGTAGACTTAATATTGCTTTTAGTGTTGGTATTGGCACTAAATATCAATCTGATCCTAAAGAGTCTCATCTAATTCCTGTTAAGCAGATTATGTGATATGTCGCAAGTTTAGCTAATTTGGGTCTTTGGAATCCCCATGATACAAGTGTTCAGTTCGTGGGTACACAGATGCTGATTGGGCTGGTAATATCGATGATAGGAAATCAACCAGTGGTGGTTGTTTCTATATTGGAAATTGTGTAGTTTCTTGGTTTAGAAAGAGGCAAAGTTCTGTATCGCTCTCAACTGGTGAGGCTGAATACATCACAGCTAGAAATGCATGTACTCAGCTTGTATGGATGAATAAAAGTTAAGCGATTATGAAATTGCACAGGATTCTATGGTCTTATATTGTGATAATTCCAGTGCAATAAATATTTCTAAAAATCCAATCTAGCATTCACGTACCAAGCACATTGACATTAACTATCATTATATTCGTGAATTAGCGGAATAAAAAATAATTTCATTGGAATACATTCCTACCGAGACTCAACTTGCTGACATTTTCACTAAACCGCTAGATAAAAGTAGGTTTAATAAATTGAAATTTGATCTTGGTATGTGCATTTTAAATTGATTATTCATGCTTGTATGTATCATAATGTATATATATTTGATAATTTATTGGTTTAAATTTTAATTTTTTATGAATATTGCATATTTTTGTTGATACTTGACCAGTCGAGGACGTACTCTACTAGTCGTGGTACGACCAGTCGAGGATGGCCCACGACCAATCGTGTAGTGCGCTAGACCTTTTTAATTTGGGAAAAATCACTTTCTTCCTCATTTCCTATTTCTTCTCGAAGCACGACTAGTCATGCCCAACTATTTGATTCATCAAAGTTAGTGCATTATTTCTATTAATTTTGTAGATTCAAGCTCTATTCACTTCATTTTCTTCCTTGGAATGCTTGATTTTAAGTTTCCTTGAAGTTTTTGGGGTTTTCTTCTCCAAAATCTAATTTTGAAGAAACTCACTCTACATCTTTTTACACCCACTTGATTCCTTCATTTCCTAGTTGTAAATGGATGCTAGAGGTAAAAAGAAAACTTTACAATGTGCCTCCTCATCTTTATCAACTGTAACAAGACTCTACCTTCGGTCACCCAAAGATGATCCCTCTGATGTATGGGATTTACGATTGCGCGGTGTTATCATTGAACAACCTGTCGATCTTGAACACATTGCTCCTTTGGACCTTGTCCAAGCTGTACAATGGGCTAACATTCTACATTGGGGTGGGCCGGCATACCAGTCTATTGCGCAAGCTATGTTTGCGTGTATTTCTGAATTTTCAACTGAGAATTTAACGTTTAAAATCGCAACTATAGAAGGTCCATTTGAAATAGACCGTCACTTAATTTCTGCTTTGATAGATATACCTGTTAATGACGATGGTATTCCTATTCACACTCTAGCTGAAAAACCGTTGGAATCAGTAAAACGAGTGCTCACTAGAGCATTATGCAACATAGATGCCTAATGGACTCATAAAGAGAATGCGCTTGCTTCCAGGTACTTGTTACCCAGATTCAGGGTTCTTCATCTAATATTTATTTTAAATCTGTATCCTCGTTCTGGTAACAAAACAAAACTGACTTCCTTTATGATTCGAAATTTGCATTCCATTATCTCAAGCACAAATATATGTCTTCCTTCTTTGATTTGTTATTTTATCATTTAATTCCATCTCCATCCTGGACATAGTGATATTCCATTTTCATATCTTATGACTGTGTTAGCTACTCATATGCTAGTTGCTATGCCTGTTGGAGAGGCTCCTATTCATCACCTTATGTTCAACAATTCAAATATAAACAAGATAAAATTGGGATTGGCTCCTGGCCAAGTGAATGTGGGTGGTGATGGTGCTAAAGAAGTGAATGAAGAAGAAGGTGGTGATCTTCCTTCTGATGATGTAAATATGGATGATATTTTTGATGAAATTAAATCAGACTCTGGAAATGATCCTGACTATAAGCCATCTGATTTTGATGCATGTCTACGTGCACTTGAGGAGAAGGTAGAGAACAAGAATGTTGCACATGATTTGCAATTTAAATATATGCGTAAGTATCTTAGGCACTTAAATAAGGGCCTTCATCAAATGGATCATACCATACCTTTATACTACTTCAGGATTTGATTAAGTGTGTTATCCTTTGGTCTGTAATAACTTTTATACTACTTTATTTTTGTTGGTATGTGAACTTTGATTTTACTCTAGGTTGCTAGTTAATGATATGTGAACTTTGAATTTGCTTATACTTCTTTCATATCTTGACTACTCTCCTTTATTACTCTCTTGTTCATTTTCCTCTTCCATATCTTAATTGCTTCCTTTGTCATATTGTGACAAAAAGGGGGAGAATATTTATGTTCGTTTGCTTATGGATATGGATGTAGGAAGTGGCATTGTTTTTATATATGTGTGTGTGTGTGTGTGTGTGTGTGTGTGTGTGTGTGTGTGTGTGTGTGTGTGTGCAACTCAGGGGGAGTAAGTAATAAGGTGTTTTGCCTACTTCATGATGATGTGTGCTAGTTGATGATAAATGGTGCATGATCCTTTAACTAGGCAATAACTAGTTTTCTTTTATAACTGGTGCAGACTTCTTTATATGTATATTGGTTATATTATTGTTGAGTGTGTTTTGTCACAAATTTGACGAAGGGGGATATTATAAGTGCTATGGTTTCTTGCTCCTTTGATTGTCAAGTTTTGCAGTGTCAAAACCTCAATCTGTGTCTTGTGTAGCATGTTGATATACATATGTTCAAGGCACTGCATCACAATGCTTCAAGTCAAGAATAATGATCTACTTCAAGAAATGCAAGATCAATTACATTGTTCTCTTCTCTAAACATCAGAGTTTTAAAGCTACATCGAAGATGAAATCTTGTTCAAGACTCTAGGTGAAGTACAATTCAAGGACTATGAATTCAAGCTTCTGAAGATTTCAAGCTTCATCAAGTGTCGAGGTCTTAAGCTTCTTGAAGTTCAAAATCATCTGAAGAAGAGAAGGTTCAATGTTCATACTTCATGGTGAAGGTATGATTGACCTTAGATTGACCTTAGGGTAAGTCATTTTGTATACATAATTCAAATTGAATCACTTTACATGTATTTGGACTGTTCTAAGATTAGTCCTGAACTCCGTTCGACTAGTCTTAGCACTGGGCCGACCAATCCGAGAAATTCCAGGGCCAGTCCTATGTTGGTTGCAATTTTTCTAAATTTTTTGTTCATCTATCACCAGTCCTAGAGACTGCTCGACCAGTCGTATGAATAGTGCTTGACTTGTTCACGACCATTCCAGCAACCACGACTCAAACTACAGCAACAAATTTGGTTCCTCATGACCAGTCATGGGAAGGTCACGACCAGTCGTGGAGGGCTCATGATCGGTCGTGAAGAGCCTTCAACCAGTCATGGAACGTTTTTATCCGATCGCGCTCAAAATTCAAAAATTAATTCAACCTTCGACCAGTCGTAGTGCCCACAGGACCAGTCGAAGATATGATTTCTATAACTATAAATAGAGCACGAATTTCAGAGTTTTATATCCAATTCAAGTAAAATCAAGGCATCACTCTGAGAGATAAGTTTGTGTTATTGTTAAGCTGCATTGTGCTTATTAATTATTCTCTTTTGTTAGCTTTTCATATTTGATTTTGTTTCTGCATTCCAATCTAACTTAAAAGAGGAATTGTGATATTCCACTTTTTGGAATCAAAATCAAATAAAGCTAGCCCAACTAGGTTAATTTAAAATCAAGTAGAACCTAAAACCATTTCAAAGTGAGTGTGGACATTGAACTTCTATATTCGAACTTCTACTCCGATTTGGTTCTTCTGGGATGCTACAAAAGGAGAAATCCATGTATTTTACATTTGCGTAAATCTTTATTGTATTGGTTTCTTTTGAGATTAAGCCAGAAAAATCTCACTGTTTTGGTTATCCCAGGTGAGTCAGAAAACTCAGAGTAGAGTTTTTGGATTGTGTAAGTCCATTTAAAAGACACAATTGTGAGGGTTTTAAGTGAACCTGGAAAAACCAATTTTAATAGTGAACGCTAATATCCCCTGTGTGAGGATATTAGGAGTGGAGTAGCAAGCTGTGTGGCTGTTGTTTAACAGTTGGTGTACACACGGGTGAACCACTATTATTCATTATGCCTTGTGATTTGAATGTTTGTTTATTTTCTATATCTTTTATCATTCAAAGTTGTGGGATGTATGTGTGGATGTGAATGTTGTAATATTTACATTTTAAGCATTGTGGATAATGTTGTAATAGTTTAGACTTCCATTCTTGCTTTTACTGTTTATTCCTCTTCAGTTTGAGGTATTGATACTTAAACCGTTCTAGTAAGGTTTTCCTTCCATAAACCCTTGGTTTTTATGGTGCAAAGTTGTCCTTAGAACAATATTTATATCAACCTCTCAAGAGAATATTAAAAATATTTATATCAACATTTCCGGAATGTGATTTGTTTAAAGTGTTATCTTTTCTTTATTCATTTAAATTCTGTTGTTAAATTTTTAATTTGGCATAGTCTTATTCACCCCCCCCCCCCTCAAGGACATATAGCTTGGCCTTTTCAAGTGGTATCAATGCCTAATAGCTTATTCTAATTGTTATATTGTTGGATTTATTTCCTGAGCTAATCGATCTAAGCTATTTATAAAATGTCAAATTTTGATAGCCTTTCAGTCACTAGACCTCCACCATTCGATGGCTCTAATTATGCCTATTGGAAAGTCATAATGAGGATTTTCTTAAAATCCATGGATGAAAGTGTGTGGCTAGCCACAGTGACTGAATGGACCCCTCTTACCATTGAAGTAACTAGCATTGATGGATCAAAATCAATGACAGTAACACCTTATTTTTCTTGGACCACACTTCAAAAAAGTGAATGTAGTGCAAATGCAAAAGCATTAAATGCAATCACTTGCGCACTATCATCAGATGAATTTAAAAGAATTATATTTTGCGATTCTGCAAGGTAGGCCTGGGATATTTTAGAAATGACACATGATGGAACATCAATTGCCCAAAAATCTAAAGTCCAAATCCTCACAACCAAATTTGAGGAATTACATATGGAAGAAAATGAAATGTTTATGGACTTCTACACTAGATTAAATGACATTGTGAACTATATGTGGGGTCTTGGTGATAAAATCCCAAAAAGTAAAGTGTGCAAAAAAACTACGTTCATTTCCTGAACAGTTCAATTCTAAGGCAACTGCGATCCAAGAACTTCGTGATGCGGATAATATGAGGGTAGAAGAATTAGTTGGGTCTTTACAAACGTACGAGTTAAACTTTAAAGCTCCTAAAGGTAAATCTATCACCCTTAAATCTTATAAAAATGTTTTTCAAGAAAATAATAGCATTTCTGATTTAGAAAACTCAGAAGATGATATGGCCCTTCTAACGAAAATGTTTACAAAATTTTCAAAACTAAAAAAGAGGGTTGATTTTCAAAAAGCTAATGATAAGAAAAGATTTAAATCTAAAACTTAGAAATCATTAAAAGACAGTCAATGTTACAACTGTCAAGAATATGGGCATTTGGCAAACAAGTGTCCTAAAAAGGATAAACCCAAAAAGAAGAGTATGTTGGCTACTTGGGATGAATCTTCCGGTTCTGAAGCTACTTCTAAATCAGAAGATTCTGAAACCGAGTCGGGCAATGAAGTCAAAGCCCTTATGACTCTAGCCAAGCTCACTTTTTCTGATAACAATGATTTAACTAGTGAAGAAAATCTGAATAGTGATCATAAAAATGAAGAAGATCTTCAAGATGCTTATAATGCCCTTTACAAGGAGAGTTGTAAAATTGTTGTTAAACTTAAACTTCAGAAAGAAAAGTTTTCAAAGCTTAAAGAAAGTTTTGAAACTCTTGTTTTAGAAAAATCCCACATTTTAGATTGTTTTGAAAAATGCAAATGCGATTTAGATTTAAAAACCTCCCTTATTGAAAATCTTAAATCTGAAAATGAAAAACTTAAAGTTGAAGTCTCTTCACTTTTGAGATTAAAGGATTCATAGAGGTATGCCTAAGGTGATCCAAAGTTAGAAAAAAATTTGTCTGGATCAAGAAAATATGACGACTGATCCGGTTTGGGCTACGATAGAAATATTCCTCCTAAACAGAAAAATACTCCTCCTAAATTTGTAAAAGGAGAGTCCTCAAACTCAAAAGAGAAAAGTTCTAATCAAAATATTTCTAAAAATGCTAAAACTTTTCAATCTTTCAAACCTAAAAGTAAGCATATCAACTTTAAAAATCAAAATCAAAATCCTTTAGTTGAGAAGATAGTTGATTTACTTAAGGAGCTCTTAAAATCTAACTCGGTGGGTCATTTCTACAACCACTACAAACATAAGAAGACCAACTATACTCCTAAACCCAAAACAGTTTTGAAATGGGTTCCTAAGGTTACATGCTTAGTTGCCCACACTGCTTTCAAAGCTTCAAGTAATTCGAAGTGGTACTTAGACAGTGGATGCTCAATGCATATGACTGGTGATAAAGGTCTATTCACCAACCTTAAAGACATGGCTGATGGTTCAGTCACATTTGGTGATGGTAGCAATTGCAGGATTATTGACCAAGGTGCGGTTCAACTCTTTAACCTTCCCTTATTTAAGATTGTTTATACGTTGAAGGATTAAAACACAACCTGTTAAGCATATCTCAAATATGCGCTAACAATCATAGCGTAAAAATTTACTAATAAAGGTTGTGAAATTTTAAATAAAAAGGGTTCTGTAATATTAACTGGTCGTAGAACTTCTGAAAACTGCTATATTGTTAGTGATTCTAACTCATCTAGTCAAACGTGTTATATGGTCCATACAAATGAGTCTGAGTTATGACATAAACGCCTTGGACATGTACACTACTGAAATCTGTATAGATTGAGTAAAAGAGAATTGATAAGAGGTCTACCTAAATTACAAAAAGTAGACAAAATATGTGGTAAATGACAGATTGGCAAACAAATCAAGAGTGCTCATAAAAAGGTGGACTCCACTGCCACATCCAAACCTCTCGAACTTCTCCATATGGATCTTATAGGTCCAACCAAGACGGAGAGTCGAGGTGGCAAAAAATATATATTGGTAATCGTGGATGATTATACCAGATTCACCTGGGTAGCCTTCTTAAGGGATAAATCATAAACCCTTGCTGAAGTAAAAAGAGTTCTCAAATGAATCCAAACTAAAAAATATTCTCAAGTCTGTAAGATTTGTAGTGATCATGGATCGGAATTTGAGAATAGCAGTTTTGAAAAATTCTGTAGCGATCAGGGAATGTCACATGAATTCTCTACGCCCAAAACACCACAACAAAATGGAATTGTTGAAAGAAAAAATAAAGTGCTTCAAGATATGGCGAACGTAATGTTGAATAGAATGAAGCTCTCTAAAAATCTTTGGGCTGAAACAGTAAATACTGCCTGTTATATAATAAACCGTGTCTACACTAATAAATTAAATAATAAAATGACTTATGAAATGTGGTTTGATAAGAAGCCTACTGTCAAATACTTTCAATTTTTTGGCAGCAAGTGCTATATTTTATGCGATCGTGAAAATCTGGGGAAGTTTGACACTAAAAGTGATGAAGGGATCTTTTTAGGGTATTCTTTAAATAGTCGAGCATATTGAGTACTGAATAAGAAGTTGGTGTTATTCAAGAATCCATCAATGTGGTCATTGACGATCACTTGAATACACCTGACTCAAGTTCAGATAATGATGAAGTTCTTTTAATTGACAAACCAGATAATTCATTAAATCAAACTAACTCTGAACTGTGAACTGTTAAAGATCATCCAACCACTAAAATTCTTGAAAACCCTCTCACTAGTGTACACCCTCATAGACAACTAGAAGATATATGTAATTACATGTGCTTTACATCTTAGTTAGAACTAGTAAACATAAAAGAAGCTCTTATTGACGAAAACTTGATTGTTGCGATGCAAGAAGAACTTAACCAATTTGTGAGAAATGATGTTTGGTATCTTGTACCTAGACCTAAAGATAAACATCTTATCGGAACTAAGTGGATTTTCAAAAATAAGTTTGATGAACTTAGTAATATAATTCGAAACAAGGCTAGACTAGTTGTACAAGGGTACACTCAAATTGAAGGAATTAATTATGATGAAACATTTGCCCTAGTAGCTCGTCTTGAATCTATCAAACTATTTATATCAATTGTTTGTTTTAGAAAGATCAAAATATATCAAATGAATGTAAAGAGTGCCTTCTTAAATGGTGATCTACATAAAGAAGTGTATGTTTTTATAACCAATTGGTTTTGAAAACCCTAAGAACTCTGATCATGTCTATTGTCTTAAAAAGGCTCTCTATGGTTTGAAACAAGCTCCCAGGGCATGGTACGAAAAATTGACTAAGTTTCTTCTAAGTCATAATTTTTAAATGGGAAGTGTTGATAAGACTCTTTTTGTTAAGAAACATAACGATCATATCTTAATGGTGTAGATCTATGTTGATGATATTATTTATGGATCTACCTATACTAACATTACTGTTGAGTTTGCATATTTAATGAAATCTAAGTTCAAAATGAGCATGGTTGGGGAATTGAATTATTTCCTCGGGTTGCAAGTAAAACAACAACTTGATGGTATTTTTATTTCTTAAACCAAATATGCTTTAAACTTGATTAAAAAGTTCGGAATTAAGAATGGTAAAAATTTTGATACTCCTATGAGTACAACTTTAAAACTCTCAAAGGACTCTACAGGTAGAAGTATAGATCCTAAATTATATCGTAGTATGATTGGTAGTTTACTTTATTTAACTGCAAGTAGGCCTGATATTGCTTTAGTGTTGGTATTTGCGCTAGATATCAATCTGATCCAAAAGAGTCTCATCTAATTGTTGTTAAACGGATTATGTGATATATCGCAAGTTCAGCTAATTTGGATCTCTAGTATCCCCATGATACTTTTGTTCAGTTGGTTGGGTACACAGATGTTGATTGGGCTGGTAATATCGATGATAGGAAATCAACCAGTGGTGGTTGTTTCTATATTGGAAATTGCGTAGTTTCTTGGTTTAGCAGGAAGCAAAGTTCTGTATCGCTCTCAACTGGTGAGGCTGAATACATTGCAGCTGAAAATGCACGTACTTAGCTTATATGGTTGAATAGAATGTTAAGCGATTACGGAATTGCACAGGATTCTATGGTCTTATATTGTGATAATTCCAGTGCAATAAATATTTCTAAAAATCCAATCCAACATTCACGTACCAAGCGCATTGACATTAGGTATCATTACATTCGTGAATTAGTGGAAGAAAAAATAATTTCATTGGAATACATTCCTACCGAGACTCAACTTGCTGACATTTTCACTAAACTGCTCGACAAAAGTAGGTTTAATAAATTGAAATTTGATCTCGGTATATGCATTTTAAATTGATTATTCATGTTTGTATATATCATAATGTATATATATTTGATAATTTATTGGTTTAAATTTCAATTTTTTATGAATATTGCATATTTATGCTGATACACAACCAGTCGAGGACGTACTCGACTAGTCGTGGTACGACAGGTCGAGGATGGCCCACGACCAGTCATGTAGTGCACTGGATCTTTTTAATTTGGGGAAAATCACTTTCTTCCTCGTTTCCTATTTCTTCTCTAACAGGCTGTAGCACGACTAGTCGTACCCAATTGTTTGATTCATCAAGGTTAGTGCATTATTTCCATTAGTTTTGTAGATTCAAGCTCTATTCACTTCAGTTTCTTCCTTGGAATGCTTGATTTTAAGTTTCCTTGAAGTTTTTGGGGTTTTCTTCTTCAAAATCTAATTTTGAAGAAACTCACTCTACATCTTTTTACACCCACTTGATTCCTTCATTTCTTAATTGTAAATGGATCCTAGAGGTAAAAAGAAAACTTCTTGTGGTGCTTCCTCATCTCGATCAAGTATAATAAGGAGCCACCTTCGGTCACCCGAAGATGATCCCTCCCATGTGCGGAATTTGTGATTGCACAATGTTATCGTTGAATGACCAGTCGATCTTGAACACATTGCTCCTTTTGACCTTCTCCAAGCTAGAGGATGGGTTAACATTCTACATTGGGGTGGACCAGCATACCAGTCTATTGTGCAAGCTATGTTTGCGTGTATTTCTGAAATTTTGAATGAGAATTTAACGTTTAAAATCGCAACTAGAGTGCTTCAAGATGTGGCAAATAAAATCTTGAATAGTATGAAGCTCTCTAAAAATCTTTGGGCTGAAGCAGTAAATACTGTCTGCTATATAATAAACCGTGTTTTCGCTACTAAATCAAATATTAAAACAGCTTATGAAATGTGGTTTGATAAGAAGCCTACTGTCAAATACTTTTGAGTTTTTGGCAGCAAGTGCTATATTTTACGTGACCGTGAAAATCTGGGAAGTTTAACACTAAAAGTGATGAAGGGATCTTTTTAGGGTATTCTTTAAATAGTCGAGCATATCGAGTTCTGAATAAGAGGACTGGTGTTATTTAAGAATCCATCAAAATGGTCATTGACGATCACTTGAATACACCTGCCTCAAGTTCAAATAATGATGAAGTTCTTTTAATTGACAAATCAGATACTTCATCAAATCAAACTAACTCTGAAATGAGGACTGTTAAAGATCATCCAACCACTAAAATTCTTGGAAACCCTCTCATTGGTGTGTGCACTCGTAGACAACTAGAAGATACATGTAATGGCATGTGCTTTACATCCCAGATAGAACCGGCAAATGTAAAAGAAGCTCTTACTGACGAAAACTGGATTGTCACGATGCAAGAAGCGCTTAACCAATTTATGAGAAATGATGTTAGGTATCTTATTCCTAGACCTAAAGATAAACATATTATCGGAACTAAGTGGATTTTCAAAAATAAGTCTGATGAACTTGGTAATTTAATTCGAAACAAGGCTTGGCTGGTTGTACAAGGGTACACTCAAATTGATGGAATCGATTATGATGAAACCTTTACCCTAGTAGCTTGTCTTGAATCAATCAGACTATTTATATCAATTGCTTATTTTAGAAAGATCAAAATATATCAAATGGATATAAAGAGTGCCTTCTTAAATGGTGATCTACATGAAGAAGTGTATGTTGAACAACCAATGGGTTTTGAAGACCCTAAGAACTCTAATCATGTCTATCATCTTACAAAGGCTCTCTATGGTTTGAAACAAGCTCCTAGGGCATGGTACGAAAAATTGACAAAGTTTATTCTAAGTCATAATTTTCAAATGGGAAGTGTTAATAAGACTCTTTTTGTTAAGAAACATAACGATCATATCTTAATGGTGCAAATCTATGTTGATGATATTATTTATGGATTTACCTGTACTAACATGACTGTTGAGTTTGCTGATTTAATGAAATCTAAGTTCAGAATGAGCATGGTTGGGGAATTGAATTATTTCATGGGGTTGCAAGTAGAACAACAACCTGATGGTAATTTTATTTCTCAAACCAAATATGATTTGAACTTGATTAAAAAGTTCAGATTTGAGAATGGTAAAAATTTTGATAATCCTATGAGTACAACTTTAAAACTCTCAAAGGACTCTATAGGTAAAAGTATATATCGTAAATTATATCGTAGTATGATTGGCAGTTTACTTTATTTAACTACAAGTAGACCTGATATTGCTTTTAGTATTGGTATTTGTGCTAGATATCAATCTGATCATAAAAAGTCTCATCTAATTGCTATTAAGCAGATTATGCGATATGTCGCAAGTTCAGCTAATTTGGGTTTCTGGTATCCCCATGATACAAGTGTTCAATTGGCTGGGTACACAGATGTTGATTGGGCTGGTAATATCCGATGATAGGAAATCAATCAGTGGTGGTTGTTTCTATATTGGAAATTGTGTAGTTTCTTGGTTTAGTAAGAAGTAAAGTTCCGTATCGCTCTCAACTGCTGAGGCTGAATACATCGCAGCTGAAAATGCATGTACTTAGCTTGTATGGATGAATAGAATGTTAAGCGATTACAGAATTGTATAGGATTATGTGGTCTTATATTGTGATAATTCATGTTTGATAAATATTTCTAAAAATCCAATCCAACATTCATGTACCAAGCACATTGACATTAGGTATCATTACATTCGTGAATTAGTGGAAGAAAAAATAATTTCATTGGAATACATTCCTACTGAGACTCAACTTGCTGACATTTTCACTAAACCGCACGATAAAAACAGGTTTAATAAATTGAAATTTGATCTTGGTATGTGCATTTTAAATTGATTATTCATGCTTATATGTATCATAATGTATATATATTTGACAATTTATTAGTTTAAATTTCAATTTTTTGTGAATATTGCATATTTTTGTTGACACATGACCAGTCGACGATGTGCTCGACTAGTCATGGTACGACCGGTCGAGGATGACCCATGACCAGTCGTGTAGCGCGCTGGACCTTTTTAATTTAGAGAAAATCACATTCTTCCTCATTTTCTATGTCTTCTCCAACGGGCCGAAGCACAACTAGTCGTACCCAACTGTTTGATTCATCGAGGTTAGTGTATTATTTCCATTAATCTTGTAGATTCAAGCTCTATTCACTTCATTTTCTTCCTTGGAATGCTTGATTTCATGTTTCCTTGAAATTTTTGGAGTTTTCTTCTCCAAAATCTGATTTTGAAGAAAGCTACTCTACATCTTTTTACACCTACTTGATTCCTTCATTTCTTAGTTATAAGTGGATGCTAGAGGTAAAAAAGAAAACTTCTCACGGTGCTTCCTCATCTCAATTAACTGTAAGAAGGTGCCACCTTCGGTCACCCGAAGGTGATCCCTCCCATGTGCAGGATTTACGATTGCATAATGTTATCATTAAACGACCTGTCGATCTTGAACACATTGCTCCTTTTGACCTTCTCCAAGATGTAGGATGGGCTAACATTCTACATTGGGGTGGACCAACATACCAGTCTATTGCACAAGCTATGTTTACGTGTATTTCTAAATTTTCGACTGAGAATTTAACATTAAAATCGCAATTAGAGAAGGTCCATTTGAAATAGACTGTCACTTAATTTCTGCTTTGATGGACATACCTGTTAATGATGATGGCATTCCTATTCACACTCTAGCTAAAAAACCGTCAGAATTATAAAAACGAATGCTCACTAGAGCATTTTGCAACATCGATGCCTAATGGACTCATAAAGGGAATGTGCTTGCTTCCAGGTACTTGTTACCCAGATATAGGGTTCTTCATGTAATATTTATTTCAAATCTGTATCCTCGTTCTGGTAACAAAACATAACTGACTTCCTTTATGGTTCGAATTTTTCATTCCATTATTTCTGGCACAAATATATGTCTCCCTTCTTTGATTTATTATTCTATCATTTAATTCTGTGTCCATCCTAGACACAGTGATATTCCATTTGTATATCTTATGACTGTGTTAGCTACTCACATGCTAGTTGTTATGCCTGTTGGAGAGGCTCGTATTCATCACCTTATTTTCAACAATTCAAATATAAACAAGATAAAATTGGGATTGGCTCCTGGCCAAGTGAATGTGGGTGGTGATGGTGTTGAAGAAGTTAATGAAGAAGAAGGTGGTGATCTTCCTCCTGATGATGCAAATATGGATGACATTTTTAATGAAATTGAATCAGACTCTGGAAATGATCCTAACTATGAGCCATCTGATTTTGATGCATGTCTACGTGCACTTGAGGAGAAGGTAGAGAACATGAATGTTTCCCATGATTTGTAATTTAAATATATGCGAAAGTATCTTAGGCGCCTAAATAAGGGCCTTCATCAAATGGATCCCACCATACCTGCTCCTTCTTCAGGATTTGATTAAGTTTGTTATCCTTTGGTCTGTAATAACTTTTATACTATGTTTTTGTTGGTATGTAAACTTTGATTTTACTTCAGGTTGCTGGTTAATAATATATGAACTTTGAATTTGCTTATACTTCTTTCATATCTTAACTACTCTCCTTTATTACTCTCTTGTTCATTTTCCTCTTTCATATTTTAATTGCTTCCTTTGTCATATTGTGACAAAAAGGGAGAGAATATTTATGTTGTTTTCTTATGAATATGGATGTAGCAAGTGGCATTGTTTATATATATCAATATATATATATATATATATATATATATATATATATATATATCAATATAATAGAGGTGTGTGTGTGCTACTCAGGGGGAGTAAGTAAGAAGGTGTTTTATCTACTTCATGATGATGTGTGCTAGTTGATGATAACTGGTGCATGATTCTTTATGTGTATATTGGTTATATTATTGTTGAGTGTGTTTTATAACAAATTTGACAAAGGGGGAGATTGTAAGTGTTATGGTTTCTCGCTCCTTTGATTGTCAAATTTTGTAGTGTCAAAACCTCAATCTGTGTCTTGTGTAACACGTTGATATACATATGTTAAAGGCATTGCATCACAATGCTTCAAGTCAAGAATAATGATATACTTCAAGAAATGAAAGATCAATTACATTATTCTCTTCTCTAAAGCATTAGAGTTTTAAAGCTACATCGAAGACGAAATCTTGTTCAAGACTCTAGGTGAAGTACAATTCAAGGACTATGAATTCAAGCTTCATTAAGTGTCGAGGTCCCAAGCTTCTTGAAATTCAAAATCATCTGAAGAAGAGAAGGTCCAATGTTCATACTTCATGGTGAAGATATGATTGACCTTAGATTGACCTTAGGGTAGGTCATTTTATATACATAATTCAAATCGAATCACTTTATATGCATTTGAACTATTTTAAGACTAGTCCTGAACCTTATTCGACTTGTCCTAGCACTGGCTCGATCAGTCCAAGAAATTCTAGGACCAGTCCTATGTTGGTTGCAAATTTTCAGAATTTTTTATTCGTCTACGACCAGTCCTGGAGACTGCTCGACCGGTCGTATGAACAGTGCTCGACTCGTTCACGACCAGTCTAGTGGCCACGACTCAAACTATAGCAACGAATTCTGGTTCCTCATGACCAGTCGTGGGAAGGTCACGACCAGCCGTGGTGGGGTCACGACCGGTCGTGAAGAGCCTTCGACCATTCATGGAACAGTTTTATCCAATCGTGCTCAAAATTCAAAAATTTGTCCAACCTTCGACTAGTCGTAGTGTCCACAGGACCGGTCGAAGATGCGATTTCTGCAACTACAAATAGAGCACGAATTTCAGAGTTTTATATCTAATTCAAGTAAAATCAAGGGATCAGTCTAAGAGATAAGTTTGTGTTATTGTTAAGCTACATTGTGCTTATTTAATATTCTCTTTTGTTAGCTTTTCATATTTGATTTTGTTTCTGCATTCCAATCTAACTTGAAAGAGGAATTGTGATATTCCACTTTTTGGAATCAAAATCAAATAGAGCTAGCCCAACTGGTTTAATTTAAAATCAAGTAGAACCTAGAACCATTTCAAAGTGAGTGTAGACATTGAACTTCTATATTCAAACTTTTACTCTGATTTGGTTCTTCGGGATGCTACAAAAGGAGAAATCCAGTTATTTTGCATTTGTGTAAATCTTTTATTGTATTGGTTTCTTTTGAGACTAAGCCAGAAAAATCTCATTATTTTGGTTATCTGAGGTGAGCCAGAAAACTCAGAGTGGGGTTTTTGGATTGTGTAAGCCCATTTAAAAGACACAATTGTGAGGGTTTTAGGTGAACTTGGGAAAACCTATTTTAATAGTGAACGCTAATATCCCATGTGTGAGGATATTAGGAGTGGAGTAGCAAGCTGTGTGGCTGTTGTTTAACAGTTGGTGTACACACAGGCGAACCACTATAATTCTTTATGTCTTGTAATTTGAATGTTTGTTTATTTTCTATATCTTTTATCGTTCAAAGTTGTAGGATGTATGTGTGGATGTGAATGTTGTAATATTTATATTTCAAGCA
Organism: Magnolia changhungtana; assembly: GCA_030180095.1. NCBI lineage: Eukaryota > Viridiplantae > Streptophyta > Magnoliopsida > Magnoliales > Magnoliaceae > Magnolia > Magnolia changhungtana. The sequence goes on from JASAUF010000602.1 coordinate 4,972,217, forward strand.
TTGTGGGGAATGTTGTAATAGTTTAGACTTCCATTCTTGCTATTTACTTTTTATTCCTCGTCGGTTTGAGATATCGATATTTAAACCATTCTAGTAAGGTTGTCCTGCCATAAACCCTTGGTTTTTATGGTGCAAGGTTGTCCTTAGAACAACATTTGTATTAACCTCTCAAGACTAGAATTTTGAGGTTGCTTTACATTTCCATACTGTGATTTGTTTAAAGTGCTATCTTTCCTTTATTCATTTAAATTCACCTGTTAAAGTTTTAATTTGGCATAGTCCTATTCATACCACCCCCCTTTAGGACATATAGCTTGACCTTTTCACTTTTCCAGGTCTTCCAATCCCTAAGAGTCTTTCTAATTTTTTACTACTTTGGGAGAATATGTAATTTAGTTCAACTGACTTCCTGGATTGTTCTACATCAAACCTAAGTGTGTGATTCTCATTCTTTAGATGCTCATTTTCATCTTTCAATTGATCAATCTGTTTAGTAAGTTTTGGTGATTCAGATTTAAGGGATAGATTGATTCTTTCCAACTTATCATTTTCAGAGTGGTATTGTTGTAGATCATTGACCAGGTGTGTATTGGCTTTTGAAGTTTTATCTAGATCTATTTGTAGCAATTAGTTTTTATTCTTAGTTATCCCAAGTCTTTTAAGGATATGGATGCTATGTGTATAAAGTTAATTATAGGCATCCTGCAGTTTATCCTTCTCCTCCTCTTCTTCTTCTTTCTCATCATCGGATGGAAATGACTCTTCGATCCAAGATTCATCAATTTCCTCAGCTTTCGGCAAGTATAACACTGTGGCTCCTTGAACTTTTTACTAGGTTTACTTGTATAATGCTTGTTGTCCAACTATTTTCGTTTAAATGGTCAGCCATGGTTTTTATGGAAGAATTTTCTAAACCGTTGAGCCAACAGGGCCACTTCTTCATCTTCATTTTCCCTTTCACATTTATCTTCCTTATTAGTAGTGTTCATTGAAGTTTTGAGGACTGTATTTTTGGGTTTAGGAGTTTGCTTGAAGTATAGTTCAAATGTTTGTAGGGAACTTACGAATTCATCTACTTTGATTTCATTCATGTTTCTACATTCTTCAATAGTTGTAACTTTCGAGTTGAACTGTTCCAGTAAGGATCTCAGAATTTTCCTACGGATTTTTGCAACTGGAACCTTTTCTCCTAATCCACCCATGGAATTGCAGATGATGTTTAGTTTTGTGAAGAACTCCACGAAGGTCTCATGCTCTTCCATTCTGAGACTTTCCAACTGTGATGTTAGGAGTTGCAGTTTGGATCTTTTCACTGTGCTGGTTCCCTCATGAGTTGTTTCCAACAAGTCCCATACTTCTTTAGCTGTTCCACACATACTAATTTGATTAAAGACTTCTTAGGACATAACATAGTAGATAACATTCATTGCTTTAGCTTCAGGATTTTATTTTTCTTTATCGAATGTTATCCACATTTCTTTGGAATTTGGTTTGGCAATAGTTGTGCCATTTTTAAGTAGTATTTATTCGGTTGGTGGCACATATCCTTTTTTCGACAATATCCCAAACATCATGATCCAAAGATCTTAGAAAGTAGTGCATTCTAGCCTTCCAGTATGCATAATTTGATCCATTAAATACAGGAGGTCTAGTTACAGATATTACCAACTTCAGTCAAGATCACTCTCTAGGTGGTGAAGCCCTTAAGAGAGACCTGCTCTAATACCAATTGAAATTGCAGTAATGACCGCTTTAGTCAAAGTGAAAATATATCAAGATGTCCTAGAGGGGATGAATAGGACTTTTTAAAATTTTATGATGATTTAAAAACTATCAACCTTTTCCTGAAATATGCAAATAGCAGGATTTCTTCAATGTAACTTTAATGACTTCCAAGCCAAATAGAGGATCCAATCATAAGACTATTCAAAACATAAACAAGATGTATAACATAGTTCATGATGGATGTGACTGTGTGTGAGATGTGATTCTAATTAGTTCTAGGTAATCATGTAAACATGCATTATGAGAGCATTCAGAGAAATCACACAAGCAGTAAAAGTAAATAGCAATCCCAAACACAGTCATTTTTATAGTGGTTCGACTACATGTCTACTCCACTTCCGGCGGACGCACTCAACCCTTGAGTGTACTGGATCTCACTAACAGAGGTTTCAAATCAGGTTCACCTCAAACTAGTACAACCTACACTAGGCTGACTCTAGGACATACACAAGGTACATAACATGTCTCCATGAGACACAAGTTTATGCCCCACACAGGAGCAAGGGTCAACACACAACACCCAGATTTTAGGTCACACAAGCCAAGAATCCACACAAGAAACCTAAGAGTTTATGCCCTAAAAAGAGCAAAGGTCAACACACAACACCTAGGTTTTACGCCACATAGGCGAATGATCCACATAAGGAACCTAAGAGTTTATGCCCTACACAAGAACAAAGGTTAACACACAACACCTAGGTTTTAGGCCATATAGGCCAAGGATCCACACAAGGAACCTTGAGTTTATGCTCCCCAGGAGTAAGGGTTAACACACAGCACCCACACGTACTATCCTGTCGGAGGCCTCCTATGAGGCCTTGAAAGGGGTGAGAATCACCTGTGACCCAATCCTACACAACGGAATGATCAGCAGGGTCTTTGGACTCTAATGACTTTCAAATAAGTAGATGAGCCCCATTAAGCACGTTAATGAAGATCTCCTCCTTTGATGATGAAGAATCTTCAGCTCCCTTGATCCACAGCACTTATGATGCTCCAATGTACGACGATGGATTGGGTCAAGGTTATATTGGAATCCTACTCCACTAAATGTTTTCCTATATTAGAGATGGAGTGATTCCAAGCATCTATGCATTCGAGGTATTCCAGCTCAATGATTTTCCATTAAGGTGGTAGCTAGAGGATCCTTGAATGTAAAAGTTCATTCACCAATCTACTCTATCGAATATCAATGATGTGGGTGGATTGAGGAATGAACTCCCATGAGAGAAAAAGGCTTAGGGTATGTGATCTGCATTAAAACCTCAAAAGCTCTATCTATTTTCTTTACAAACAACCTTAGACAAGCTCTCATTAAATAGGAAAAAAGTTCCAACGGAAATAAAATAGTCATATTTTTTACAGAGTTCGATATCATCAAGCAGGCTTCGATATCATCGAGCGTATACTCTCGATAACATCGAATGGTTATTCGATTACATGAACTCAATCTGTCAAATGCTTTTGATCCTTTTTGCCAACTGGTCGAGGATATCAAACATGCATCGATGTCATCAGATTTTGAACTCCGATTTCAACGACCCATGGTTCGATTCCTCGACATTTGAAAAATATGAGAGCAAACTTGCCTTTGAAACGTAACAGGTATTGATATGATCAAGCATCCCTCAATATCATCTGATTTTGAATATCTATGATATCGATACCAGTTTCAATTCATCTATCTTTTCAAAGATTTTTCCTATAAACTTACTGGACATTTTTGTGTCCAATTCGATGCCATCGACCTGGTCTCGATATGATCGATCTTTGAATATAGATATCATTGAGTGATCCTTGATACTTAAAAGAATTTACCTGAAAGCTTGCTGGCCAGATTTGTGTCCCAATCCGATATCATCGAAGGTCCGTCAATATCATCGAGGTTTGAATTTCGAGGATGTCGAGGATCTCTTCGAGATATCAAAAACATGATTTTCCTTAACTACATATTAGACACAACTGACCAGATGTCGATTTTATCAAGCCTTCTCGATGAACTCGAGATTCGAAAGTCGATGATATCGATCCTGTCATCGATTCATCGAGAATTCAGCCCAAGATGCATTTTGGCTGCTGGACATTTGAAGTCCTTATTCGATATCATTGAGTGAATTTCGAGGACAGCGATAACAGAGTTCGATTGCATCGAACTACTTATCGATAAATCGATAAAGGCAGAAAACTTAGAAATTTTCCTGATTTTGTAAAATAGTTTTCTCAACTTAAACCCTAAGTTGTTCTATCCATTTTTAAGGATTTTATATACCTGATGTTTTGGGTCATGGGATGTGAGGCTAAGTTTACCTTTGTAAGTTCTAGCACACATCTTGTTGAGGCAAATGCTTAAATGATCTTCCTATGGGGCTCACTTGTCTTGCTGACTCAACACTCACGCTAATTGATAAACCAGGGCACTTTCACAAAGCACTCGACTGGTTGAGTGGGACCAGAATATGTTGCTAGACTTTGAGTCGAGTCTGCTCGACTGGTCATGTAGTCTCCACGACTAGTCGAGGGTCCAACAGAAAATTTTAAAAATTCACAACGAACCTTGGACCGCTCGAAAAACTCTTGGAATGGTCAAGCCAGAGCTTGGACTAGTCGAACAAAGACTAGGACTGGCTGAGGAAATGACCCACATAGCATATGTAATGAATGTGACCTAACCTATGGTTAATCTAGGGTCATCTATACCTTGCTTATAAGTTTGAACAATTAAAACATTGTTTGCTCTGCGAATGCACACACTTGAAATACTTGAAGCTTGTCTTTAAATCTTGAACTTAAGCTTGAGTAAAGACTTGAGTTCTTGAGTCTTTAAAGTACTGAACTTGGAAATTATACTCGAACTTGAGCCTTGAACTTGTACATGTACTTGAGCTTGAAATCTTGAACTTTGACAATGCTTCTTCAACTTGAATACACAGAGAAGTTCAACGAAGACTTGGACAACTTTAAAATGCATAAAGTTGATCTAATCATCTCATCAAAACATAATACAAATTCTAAATGATTTGGCAGAACAAAATTTTGCAAACCTGGGTGCTATATTTACAAGATAACATTTACAACATACACCGTTGGACAGTTGCTGGGACATTACACAATCCAAATGGCATCTGTTTGAAAGTAAACGTGTCAAATGGACAAGTGAATGTAGTTTTCTCTTAGTCTTCCAGAGCAATCTCTATTTGGTTATATCTGGAATATCCATCAAGAAAACTATAGGAGTGACCTACTACCCTCTCTAAAACTTGATCAATGAATGATAGAGGAAAATGGTCCTTCCTTGTGACATAGTTCAATTTTCTATAGTCAATGCAAACACGCCAACCCTTGGTGACATGTGTCGGTATGAGTTCATTATTAGAATTTTGCAAGATAGTTATTCCAAATTTCTTTGGGACTACTTGATTTGGACTCACCCAAACACTATCGGATATTGAGTAGATGATTCCCACATCCAATAATTTGATCACCTTATTTTTTATGACTTCCATCATGTTTGGATTGAGACGTCTTTGATGTTATATAATTGGTTTGGCGTCCTCATCGAGGTGAATTCGATGGGTGCATATGGAAGGGCTTATACCCTTGATGTCAAAAATGGTCCAGCCCAAGGCTCCTTTGTGGTCCTTTAGAACATTCAACAATTTAATCTCTTGATCCTTGTCTAAAAATGAAGAGATCACCACAGGATAAGTTTTATTTTCACCTAAGTATACATACTTAAGCTCATTTGGTAGTTGTTTTAAATCAAGCTTTGGAACATTGGTTAGTGATGGCAGAGGTCGCGAGTCCTCGATAGATAGGATTTGAGTGCGCGGTCTCCATTGGTACATACTAATGTCCTGGGTGGTAGTGCTCTCATTATCATCACAAATTTCAGCAAGTACTTTTTCTAAATTAGAAGTTTTCAAGTCCCCAAAGACTTGAATCAATTCCTTAGTCAGACTAGGTTCCAATTCCTCTTTTTCTATCAAACAGTCTATGAAATTCAGTTCATGGATCTCATTATTATCAATGTGCTGCTTACATAGATTGAAAATATTTAGCTCTAGAGTCATGTTACCAAAAGACAAGTTCATCATTCCATTCCTGTAATATATGATTGAATATGAAGTTATTAGGAATTGGTGGCCTAAAGTGATGGGAACTTGAGCGCTAGCATTTACACATGGTTCAGTGTTTAGTACAATAAAATCCACGGGGAAGTAGAATTTCTCCACTTGGACTAACATGTCCTCTAAAATTCCCCTTGGTACCTTAATGGAGTGGTCAGCGAGTTGGAGTGTAATCATGGTTGGTTTAAGCTCGCCTAACCCCATTTATTTGTAAATCGAATAAGGTACTAAGTTGACACTTACACCCAACTCTACCAAAGCATACTTAATTTGAAAACTTTCCAATAATACAAAGAATAGTGGGACTTCCCGGGTCTTTGTATTTGCGTACGGCCCTTTGTTGAATGAAAGTGCTCACTTTCTTAGTAAGGAAGGCCTTTTTATGCACATTTAATTTCCTCTTTATAGTGCACAAGTCCTTGAGATATTTATCATATGATGGAATTTGTCTAATGGCATCAAGCAGAGGAATATTGACAATAAGCTTTTAGAGCACATCCAACACCTCTTGATATTTCATGGGGACAATCGGGTTCCGAAGTCTACATGGGAATGGAACTAAAGGCTCATGTGACTTAGATGGGAATGATTCAGGAAACCATAGCCAGTTCATCATTCTCTTGAGATGGTGGCTCATCCTCCAATATTTCTACCAGTTGGATTATCTTGTTATCGACCTCTTTTCCACTTCTCAAGTTAATGATGGTCTTATCTTGTTCATGATGTATGTCACATGGATCTGAGTCTCCAATGAAATGTGTGTTTCTAGGATTTGGCACAGGTTGAGAAGGAAGGGTGCCTTTTTCCCTAGCATTTAGTTGAGTCTCAATCCTAGACACAATCGTCTTTAATTCCTGATTTGATTAGATTAGAGACTGATTCATTTGAGCTTGAGAGTTCATGAATGCGGTTAATGCATCCTCCATAGATGATCGCTTTAGTGGGGGCACATATGGTGCATTGTTAGGTGCCACAAAGAAATTATTTTGTGGAGGGCCTTGAGGTGCATTGGGCGCATTAATTTATGGTCCATTCCTCCAAATAAGATTATGATGGTTATGCCAATTTGGATTATATGTGTTTCCCATTAGTTGTATAACTAACCTTTGGAGTTATTTATAGCATTTGCTTGCTCATGCTCATGCATGATATTTTGTACAAGTGGGATTATTGGACAATCCTTTATGTCATGGTCTACAGCACCATAAATGCTACAAAAATTACGTAAGTGTTTACTTTAACCATATCAACCTTCCTAATTTCCAATGCTTCGACCTTTCTAGCTAATGCAGCGAATTTTGCATTAAGGTCGTCTTCCTCTCTTAGGACATACATTCCCTCTTTCTCTCTAGGAGTGGGTCTAGTTTGGTCTGGTTTAGCAAAGACATCCCATGTTTACATATTCTTTACTAACATATCTAGAAAATCCTAAGTCTCATTATGATCTTTGTCAAGAAAGGTTCCACTACACATCATCTCTATGAACTAATGGGTATCCACGGTGAGCCCCTTTCAGAACACATCAATCATGTACCATGGTTCATAAACATGATGTGGACAAGTAGAAGGTCTTTGAAGCGCTCCCAAGCTTAGAAAAACAGTTCATTCCCCTTTTGAGAGAATGATATGATTTCTTGTTTTAGTGCATTTGTTTTGTGTTTGGGAAAGAACTTTTTCAAAAACTCTCTACTTAAGGCTTGCCATGTAGTGAAGGTATTAGGTCTTAGAGAGTTGAGTTATGCTTTGGCCTGATCCTTTAAAAAAATGAGAATGACCTAAGCTTAAGTACATCCCAATTGCCATTGTTTACTTGTAATGTTGCAATTACTTCCTCAAAGTCCTTGAGGTGCAAGTAGGGGCTTTTAGAATCCAAGCAATGAAATTTAGGAATCAATTGAATCACACATGTCCTATTACAAAAGTGAGACCCGCCATCACTAATGATGGCCTTTGGAGTTCCAAATCTACAAAAAATATTTTCCTTGAGGAATCATAGACCACTTTGTTGTCATTGGTCCTACTTGGAACTGCCTCAATCCACTTGGAAACAAAGTCCACACCAACCAATATATAAAGAAATCCAAATGAAGATGGAAATGGGCCCATAAAATCAATACCCCAACAATTAAATATCTCTAATGGTAAAGTTGGGGATAAAGGTATCATATCACGCTAGGACACTCTTCCCAACCTTTGACATTTATCACAAGCAACACAGAAAACATGAGTGTCTTTAAACATGATGGGCCAGTAAAAACCACATTACAGGATTTTTGTAGTGGTTTTCTTAACAAAAAATGGCCACCACATGCTCCATGTGACAAAAGGAAATAACACTCTGAACTTTATCCTCTGAGACACAACATCTGAAAATCTGATCAGTCCCATATTTATATAAATACGGGTCATCCCATAAGAAGTGTCACGCCCCAAACTCGGAAACCGAGCTCACAAAATTCTCAGTCGTCAAATCCGGCGCCGACAACCTCAGTAGTACCCATTCTTGGCTCCCGACACCCATATACCAGGTTCTGATCCTGAGATCATACAAGGAGGATTTTAACATGAATTTATTTCATAATAAGCATAACCATAAGTATAACCAACAAATAATAACCAGAACACCATCATAAAATCCACTATGACCAAAATCTTTCAAGTACAATGCATAAAGGGAAATACAAGATAATATTAGAACTTTAAAAGCTCGGCTACACGTTCGTGCTCCTACTCGGCTACGTCCTAATGTCACCTGCATGCAATGATCGTGATGAGAGTATAGAAATCTTAGAGGGTGGTGTAAGTGTGTGAGCAAGGTAGAAATGCAAGTATGCATTATTAGAGTAATGCAGAATATGCTAGCGAATCTATAAATACTATTAGCCATACCAAGACTATACGATGTAAGGCATGAATGCTAGCGACCATATCAAGGCCATGCGATGCAAGGTATGAATGTTGTCGGCCATATCAAGGCTATGCGATGCGAGGCATGAATGTTATTGGCCATACCGAGGCCATGCAATGCGAGATGCAAATCAAGCATACCAATCCTCATCTGAACCACATAATAATATAACTCATTATTGGAGCATCAAATATCAGTACAGTTCTCACTCTGGATAATCATCGGGGTCTAGTACACTCTATGCCAACTAGGTAAGTGGAAGAGACCTCACTATCCGTCTACCAATATCGGCCCAGCTTGCCGATAGCTGTAACACCCCGCACTTATACACACCTAAACATATATATCTATCTCTCGAGGAATACAATAAAAACTTAAACATAATGAATCAGTATACATAGTAGAAGTAATTAAATTTCGGGTAGAAAATTTTATTTAAAGGGGATATATTGTAACACCTCAAACTTTTTAATAATTGAGTATTGAAAGTTCTCGAGTATTACCATGAAATTTAATTTATTTTATAGATGTTTATGTCATCAATTTATCTTATCCTAACCTTACATTTATTCTCTAACCTAAATCTTACTGTTAGGAATAATTTTCATCCATATATCAAGACATCTGATCGTTAATTTTTAAGTCAGGATCATCATATATCCAAGTATTCTCACTTGTCCATCATAACCAACCGTTTAGTCAATATTCACCCCTAGGTAAAGATATGTAACCGTCCACTTTATGTTTGGACCACCCGATCATAGTAAACTAACTACCTGATCTCTATATCCGCTCTTATATTTATTGAATCGAGATGTTGATCCATACATCTTGTTCACCACCTATGAATATTCTTAACTTACCATCATAACTACAATCGAAAGAACTTACATATGTGAACAAGTCACTTGAATATAATGGTATACATGTTCTACCTCTTGATCACTCCAAAAACCCACTTTGTATTCATCCATTTACAAAAATGACCATACATCACCTACATACATGTTCAGAGTACTAACCATCATTTTTTTTAACATGTCATCTGACCATCTATTATGTTATTTGATATATGTATCTTGCCTTAATTAATAATAAATTTAACTTATTTAGTGAATAACTCTTTATCTGTAATGATTTAGATATGAGTTATTTTGTACGAACTGCTTAGAAACGTGCCTATAATCATGTAGAATCATTAGATTTCTCAAAACTCTCAGATTAGCAATAATTACAAAAATGTCATTAACCTAGAATCTTGAATTTCTAGATCACATGGTTCTCAAGATCCATTTGATGTGACATTTTATACTATACCTATATCATAAATTATCTATACACATTGAATTTCATCCCTTAGATTATTATAAAAGTGACCGAATTGATAAAATCAACCCCTTAACTGTTGATTCTGGTGTCCATCAAGTGAGGAAAGCTCATGGGTAGTCATAGTAGGATATTTTCCTTCATATGAATGAGTTGTATTTCCCATCATATGGATCGAGTGTGAAATGTGAGAATCCCACCTTAGTAGGCTTTTTTTTAGGTAATTTAGGCTTACCAACTCTTTCTAAATCTGAACCTCCAGATTGACCACTTTACACCGTCAATCTTAAATCAAATTTGGACCACAATTTGGCCTCTTACAACTATGAGATCATAAAAAATATAGACCCTAATCTATGATCCTACACCGTTGAATAATGACCACCTTAAACTAATTCCTTTTGGCACAATAAGTGAAATTTTAGATTTAGGTCTTTTCCACCATCAATCAACCACCAAAATTTTCTCATTCATTTTCCTATCCTAACTACACATTTTCTCCAAAATTGGGCCCTAATCATTAAGTGTGGACCGTTAATCGAGAATAAGTCCATTTTGGCACCCGCTAAGAGAAATTTCAAGATAAGCCAATCTAAGTCTTGGATCACTAAAAAAATTATATACTTTGAGCGTATTCAACGACCACAACATTATAAAGAAATTAGATTTAAATAAATATCATTAGAAAAATAAATAAATTAGAGAAACCCAATTCAAATAGGATGTGACACACCACGCTCTTACGCCCACTCATTTACAAAATGGGTGTGCGCCCCTTCTCCACTCAAACACCCATGCACGCCCACCTTCCCACATCCAAGGAAGAGAGAGAGAGAGAGAGAGAGAGAGAGAGAGAGAGAGAGAGAGAGATGCAAGCTTAGACGCCCATCATCCTCTTCCTTCTCCAAACGTGTCGTGTCTCTCTCTTGCTCAGGCAACATCATGGTTCATGTAGAACCTCTCATATATCAAAATATATTTAGGGTTTGCATCTAAGGCAAAGGTGAGGGATTCCTTTAAGCTTACACTAATTTAAGTTGAATATATACATAATTCTCTTATTTTCACGTTATAGTTGTGTATAGTTTGATTTTTAATATAATTTCTATGATAATAAGTTGTTGAATAATTATGAATTGTTTATCCATGTTAGCATTATATTTGAGATATGATTTTAATCATATTGGACATATTTTGTGGGTCGGATCACAAAATTATGTCTTAAATCGTGAAAATACACATATTCGGGTCCCAAACGGTGTATAGTTTTTGTGTCCAACGGATCGGAGAGTTATGTCAGTAAATCTTATGATTTTACTAACATTAATCTAACCTAAAATCTATATTTTAAAACTTATGACAGCGGGACTCACTTTTGGAGTAATTTGGACTTATTGGGTGACCCGTTTAACCCGAAATCCCACAGTTGTGCCTATGGATTTACTTTAAAGTGTGTGGACTATTTTCTACCCTATTGGGATTTATTTTATTATTATTCTAGATTAATTATTTTATGAAAACACAACTGGACTTTTTATGAATTCATGTGGAGTGATGGATATAAGTCATGCCCTTCACCGATTTTGAAAGCGACATGTGTTTCCACTTTGTATTGAGTTGACTTTTACTCTTTTTTTTTTGAGTTATCCTTTTTGTTACTCTTATCTTTTATTGAGTTATTTTATTGTTACTCGGTTTCCCTTTATTGGGTTAGCCTTGTGCTATTATTCTTATGTTATGACTTGGGCATGTGTCTTGAAGTTCTAAAACTCTCATGGTTCAACTTATTTCCCTATTGATACAAGTGACGTGTTGAAGGTCTCACAACTAGTGATTTTTATGTATTTATTATGTACATAATACAATATGGTAGTGACTCTCTTGGTCGATGCGTAAATCATTGGATTTGGGTAGTGGAGCACAAATCGATGTAAGTAATCTGCAATATGTGTTACATCACCTTTTTGGGATTGGATGTTGTAATTAGTCGCTCCATGAACAAATCATATTACATAATTCATCAAATCCATGTGTTGTACCGTTTCGAGGTGTTCACATAAATTCACGGTAGTGTCAGACACGTGGACGAATCTTCGTAGTTATGAGATGCAGAGCGAGCCACATTTTTATGAATTATATTCCACAATGTGGTGGTCACTATGTATGATGAGGCACACACACTATACTAGGCATGATTAGTTGTGCATGCCAATACCTCTCGTAGTGGTGGAGTACGAGGTGTATCGAAAGCCTTACATTATTCTTATAAATCACTTGAATCATTATTAATCTTAAAGGTTAATCATCACTATGAGTAGGGTTTGGACCCACTCCAACTATACAGATAATGCAAGTGATGTATAGATTGAAGATAAAGATGATGATCTCCATATGGAAGATTATTTTGAGTAAAGAAGAAGGATAACACTGAAGTTTTGTGTTTACAACCACAAGTGTAAGGTTGCGATATAGTAATAACTCGATGAGACCGAGGTCGAATCCAAATGGACTAATCTTGTATGTATTCTGAAAGTAACTAGAAGTAGAACTAGAATAAGATCTAAATTTAAATCTGGAATAATTGAGAGTAATTGTGAATGAAGTATCAAATATAAAAGGGAACTAGAGTGCCAATGATCCACTTGTAGCTATCAGGATGCTACCTTCTTTGATTCAAGAAACACAATTGGAATTAGAGTCTTATCCTATCCAATTGGAAGTTGAAGCAATTAAACCAAATCTGAACTTTTCATTGACCTGGTCACACGTGAAGGAGTATTGTGATGATTGGAAGGGATTCCATCATCCTACCACACTTAGGAGACGATGGTGAATAAGAGGATTTGTCGATCTCACGATCTCAAAATGGAAAAGAAGATATTCAAAGCTATCATGACATCTATTGTAATTTGAGTCATAATAAATCATAGAAAACTGAAAATATTCCTTAAATTCAAAGTAGAAATCAATGAGGTTCAAGAAAAATAAAAATCAAAGTAAGAAAATTAACCTAACACTCTACAAGCTTCACCTCGTAGCCCTAGCTACGAGGTTTACCTAACCATAGCCATGATTGAAACTAAATCTCCTAAAGAAAACATTAAAAATAAATAAGAAAGAAAGAAAAACTCTTGGGAGGCTGCTGCACCCTTTGGCTATGCTTCTGAAAACCTAATTCATCTTTAGAACTCCTCAAATAATCCATATTTATAGCCTTTGTCCGACCGTATTTGAAAACTGCCTCAAATTTACGCACTTTGTGTAACGCTTTCAATATCATCAGACAGTCTTCGATGTCATTGAACGTAAATTGAATTCAGAAGTCGTGCCTTTTTGCATTGTATAATGCCTTTCGCACTACGTAACTCTTCATGTCATCGAACATACCTTCGATGTCATCGAACGGTCCTTCGATGTCATTGAAGGGGTTCAAGTAATCGAGAATGTGTCAAGAGTATTCCAGCGAGTTGCTCCAGAAATCTGCAAAAATATTGATGCCATCGAACTGCCTTCGATGTCATCGAGTAGGGCTTCAATGTCATTGAGAACTGTATCTAATTTGTCCAGCAACTAAACTTCATTTTCATGTAATTCTTCGATGTCATCGACCTGTGTTTGATGTCATCGAACAACGGCCGATGACATAGACATTGAAGTTCAAATTCTATGAATTTCTGCACTTTGTACTTTCTTGAATGTCATCGACCTGTTTTTGATGTCATCGAACGACTTCCTTCCTTCTCCACTTGGTTTCCTTGAATCTTGGTCTCTTAATATCCATCCCTTACCTTGGTGATTCTTGAGCATCAAATCCATGCTTTTAACATTCTTTTCAATCCAAGCTCTTAAACTTATCTTGCAATACAAACATATATAAAATATACCCATTAAACATTATCATGTTCATAAAACCAAAATATAAACAGGGGGAAATATGAAATATTTGACACTCAACACACCCCTGAACTAGCATTTTGATAGTCCCAAGCAAAACATGAGTGAAAGAATCCTCAATTCTCAATGCTCAAACTGCTTTCAGAAAACAATCTTTTGTGCAATCAAGTATGAATGAGTATAATTCAAAGAAGCAAGAGTGAAAATTTGAAAACCTAGAGCCGAATCACATGAACAATCAATCAAATAGGTTCTTTATCAATCACTTAGGAGCATGAGTTCATATATTAAGTTTTTCCAATGTGCTTAGCGAATTCCAACTTACTTTCCATAAAAGTACTATCATTTCATAATGTTAACTATTCTCATCACCTCAAGATTGATTGAATAGTCAAGTGTTGATTCCGAAGTTATCTCCTTTTTCTTCTTTTTCCAGTTTTTGATTTCATATCGATGGTCACTTTTATTTATTCATTCTTTTCATTCTTTTTATCTTTTCAGACTTTTTATTCTTTTCCAGTCTTCATCATACATAACCATTTTTGTTGATCTCTCTGTTTTTTAACTGGTTCTTTTCATCTTTTTAAGGTGGATAAAATTCTCTAGACTTAATTCTCAATATCTATCAATGATTCACATACTAATAATAAGAAATTCTAGCATAATTCCTAGAAAATAAATTAAATGTGTCTTGTGATTTAGATTAATATGATATTCAAACTTCCTCTTAGTCAATTAGATTAGAGAACTTAAGTGATAGTCTACTCAGTTAATCAAACTCCAACAATTCAAAATTCAATCTCTATCTTATAATTATACTGAAGGCATTCTTAAGTACACAAACTATCACTTTCCAAACAGGTTTTTAATTTGAAAAATTGAAAATTTTTAAAATTTTTGCTCAAAGACTAAGAAAATACTAAGTAGTTTACCTAATCCATAGCCCCCAACCTAAAGTCTACATTGTCCTCAATGTAAAAATATAAGCATGCAATGCACATGAGACAAAAAAAAGAAAGGAGAAGTGATGGAAAGATAGTACATGAAGAAGGATAATTGAAGCTTTTCCAAAGTTCTCAACATGTAAATGAGTTAGCATGAAGACTAAACTTATTTTTTAAAAAAATATCTTAATCATAAATCCTATGAAAGCAATAAACCTAACTACACCTCCATCAGACTAGGAGGTCAATCCTAATACACATGATCAATTAGAGGCGTGGACATATCCTCTAAATCAAACTTCTCAACAAACGGCTTGAGACGATGTCCATTTTCCTTGAAAACATTGCTATTCGTCAGATTCTTTATCTCGACAGCCCTATGAGGATAGACATTAGTAAGAGTGAAAGGGTCGATCCAACGAGATCGAAGTTTTACCACAAAAAGATATAACTAAGAATTGTACAGAAGGACTTTTTAACTGGTTGTGAATAATTTTTGAAGGATGTTCTTGTCATGGAACACCTTCATCATGTCCTTGTAAATTCTCGAGTTCTCATAAGCGTTGTTCCAGATTTCTTCGAGTTCATTTAATTGATGTTTGTGTTGCAAGTCAGCGTTGTCCAAGTTAAAGTTCAGATTTTTTATAGCCCAGTAGGCTCTATATTCCAACTCTATAGGCAAGTGGAAAGCTTTCCCATAGACTAATCTAAAGGGAGACATTCCAATGAGGGTCTTAAAGGGTGTTCGATAAGCCCATAAAGCATCAGTCAAGCAAATTGACCAATCCTTATGATCAGGGTTAACCCATTTTTTTAGAATTTTTTTTATTTCCCTGTTGAAGATCTCAACTTGCCCGCTTGTCTGCGGGTGGTATGGAGTGCTCACCTTATGAGAAATGCTATATTTCTTCATTAAGTTCTCGAATGGCCTATTGCAAAAGTGTAACCCTCCATCACTAATGATGGCTTGAAGTGTTCTGAACCAAGAAAGGATATTCTCTTTTAAGAATCTAATGACTGTTTGATGATCATTGTTCCGGCATGGGATCACTTCAACCCACTTAGTGACATAGTCTATTGCCAATAAAATATAATTATTACCAAGGGATTAAGAGAATGGTCCCATGAAATCGATGCCCCAGCAATCAAATGCTTCAATGATAAGAATGGGGTTCAGTGACATCATATTTTTATGGGACAATCCTCCCAATTTTTTACAATGCTCACAATCTTTGCAAAACTCATGAGTATCTCTAAACATAGTGGGCTAGTAAAAGCCGCACTGCAGAATTTTGGTCGTGGTCTTTTTAGCAAAAAAGTGACCACCACGGGCCTGAGAGTGATAAAAGGAGATAACACTATGATGTTTATTATTTGGCACATATCTCCTTAGAATTTGGTTTAGGTAATATTTAAACAGATAAGCATCATCCTAGAAAAACTTATGTACATCGGTGAAGAATTTCTTTTTATCTTGTATAGTCCAATATGTTGGCGTAAAACCTGTGGCAAGATAATTTGCAATGTTAGCAAACCAAGGTAATTGGGAGAGTTTAAACTATTGTTTGTCAGGGAACATGTCATTTATCAGTGTCGGCTCAAGGAAATCAGGAATATCAAGCCTAAAGAGATGGTCAACCACTAGGTTCTCTACTCCCTTTTTGTCTCGTATTTCTATGTTGAACTCTTAGAGTAGAAGGATCCACCTTATCAAGTGAGGCTTAACATCATTCTTAGAAAGAATGTACTTCAGCACCGCATGATTAGTATAGATGATGATCTTGGATCTGATTAAGTATAACATAAATTTGTTCAAAGCGAACACTAAAGGTAAGAGCTCCTTCTCCGTAGTAGAGTAGTTCACTTGGGAATAATTTAGAGTTCTACTTGTATAGTGAATCATATAAGGCTTTTTCTCTTTTCTTTGGCCTAACACTGCTCCAATAACATAGTTAGATGCGTCACACATAACCTCAAAAGGTATGCTCCAATCGGGCGGCTGCATAATAGGAGCGGTAGTCAACATAACCTTAAGCTTAGTGAAAGCTTCCCGGCATTGCTCATTTCACTCGTATGGTGCATCCTTTTAAAATAGATTGCATAAAGGAAGAGAGAGCTGAGTAAAGTCCTTTATAAATCGTTTATAGAATCTGCCGTGTCCTAAGAAGGATCGCACATCATGTATACTTTTGGGAGGTGGTACATTAGAGATAAGATCGATTTTGGCCTTGTCCACCTCAAGTCCCTTAGACGAGATTATATGTCCAAGAACAATTCTCTTGGGAACCATAAAATGACACTTCTCCTAATTCAGAACCAAATTCTTTTCTTCACATCAATTTATCACCTTTTAAAGATTTTTCAGATATTTGCTGAAGGATGGGCCAAAGACGGAGAAGTCATCCATGAAGACCTCTAAATATTGTCCCACCATGTCAGAAAATATACTCAATATGCATCGCTGAAATGTGGTAGGGGCATTATATAATCCAAATGACATCTTTCGATAAGCAAAGGTGTTAAAGGGACATTTGAATGTAGTCTTTTCTTGATCTTCAAGGGCTATCTCAATCAGGTTGTAGTCTGAATACCCGTCAAGGAAACAGTAGTAAGAGTGGCCAGCTAGCCTTTCTAAATTTGATCAATGAAGGGCAAAGGAAAGTGAACCTTATGACAGTATTCAACTTCCTATAGTCAATGCACATTCTCCAACTAGCAGTAACTCTAGTTGGCATGAGTTCATTGTCGGCATTGGGTACAATGGTGATTCCGGACTTCTTAGGAACTACCTGAGTTGGACTCACCCAATGACTGTCGGATATAAAGTGTATGATACCCACATCCAACAACTTAAGTACCTCGGCCTTAACTATTTCCTTCATATTTAGATTTAATCAACATTGTAGTTGCTGGGAGTTTTCATATTATCCTCAAGATGAATGCGGTGAGTACAAATCAAATGGTCAATTCCCTTGAGGTCCGCAATTGACTATCAAGGGGCTCCTTTACGCTCAATAAGCACACTCACCTTCTCTTTCTCAAGGTGGGAAGAAATCACCATCGGGTATATCTCATCTTGACCTAAATAGACTTATTTAAGATCAACGGGCAAAGGTTTTAGGTCAAGCTTAAGTGCTTTAAGGCTAGACGGTAGAGGCATTACATTAGTTTAGAGCAAGGTTTCAAATTGTGGCCTCTACCGGTTAACTTTAAGTACCAGGGCAGAATCAAGCAAGGCATCCATCTCCCTAATCATGTCATTATCTAAATCAGGAGAGTGGGCCAGGCATGTCTCTAGAGGTCAGAGAATAGAGTTATTAGTGCTCTATCTTCCATGAAAGAATCTATCAAGTTAATGTCATGGATATCATCAACATCCTCTAACTATTTGCTCATGTTGAAAAAGATATTGAGCTCCAACGTCATATTCTAGAAAGATAAATTTATAACTCCATTCCTACAATTGATGATGGTATTCGATGTAGCAAGGAATGGGTGACTGAGGATGACAGGTATCTGAGTGCTCATGTCTACAATGGGCTGAGTATACAGGACGATAAAATCTACTGGATAGTAGAATTTGTCAACCTTAACCAACACATCTTCGATCATATCTCTCGGTACACGGACAGAACGATCATGTCATGCCCCAGACTCGGTAACTGGACTCACAATGAACCCGATAGCTGGTTCTGGCCGTAATAGCCTCCGTAGTACCCCATTTTCGGCTCCTGAGGCAAGTTCCGATCCTGGGATCTTATAAGAAGGATTTTCATAACAGTAAAATCATTCCAATACGAGCATACTGAAGATCACAGCAAGTATATCTGAGAATAACAAAGGGCACACATCACAAAATCCATTAAAAATTTGAACTTTTATAAGCTTACATAAGGTCCAAAAGGACATAGATAAAATAATAGAAGAAAGAAAAGAAGTCTGCAACACTGGGTCCTCAAGCTCAGCTTTAATCCAAACTCTACCACTGTGACACCTGCTAAGGATCTCCTGCACGCATCAATCATGCATAAGCTTATAGAAGCTCAGAGGGTGGTGTAAGTGTGTGATAATAGTGTACAGAAGAATAATAGGAGATACAAGAAGGAAACATGATCAAGGCCAACACCACTAGCCTTACCAAGGTTGTTAAGAACGCAAGAAGCTATACAAAGGTAGTACAATAATGCAAGAAGCCATACCAAGGCTATATGATGCAATGAGTATTGTAATGCAATGGGTACTAGGCGTTATGCCAAGGCAATGCAATATGAGACTTATACAACCAATGCAATACAATGTGAAGTAATGTCAATGCTCATATCCAATCCACATATTAAGTATATTTCTATTATAAAGAAATCACTGGGGTCCATTACACTACTGGATGACTACCGCTCTACAGACCCCGCACAGTCAAATGAGTGTAAGAGACCTAACTACCCTATCTGCAGACAGACAATCACCAACAAAGCCTGAAGGTAGCGGACCCATTCTCGAGCTGGTTAGATTCAGCCTAGCAATGCCTCCTTACATTAGGCAAGTAAGGCCACACCCCTATCTAACTGACTACACATCAGTGGGAGTCGCGGCCTAACAGTATAAAGCCCTCGTGCGCTTATATATTTCACCCAGTCACAGCGTTGGAGCAGATCCTTGGTACCATGAAAGTTTTAAAAATTTCACCCATGGGCATCCTATGCACCCGGTATGCTCAATAACATTTTCAGTGTCCAAACATGGTCATCTACAATGTATCTATGGAGGCTACAACCCTAATGAAGCAAGGGCGATAATGCTCACATGTTATGCAACGCCAGATGCATAAATCACACAATCAACCATGCATCAATTCCAAGTATCCAATGTGCTCAAGAGAGAGTATTATGTCCCTCAGAGAAGGTAACATGCAATGCCCAATGACACAATATGACCATACACATAGTGTCAACCAAGCATACAATGATGTACATGGTTATGAGGATGAATTTAATCATACTATATGGTGATATACAATGTATATTACATTCCTCTTATCCAAGAGTAACCAAGACTAGGTACTTAGACAATATCTTTAAGGAAATCCAACTTCTAGTGGGGGCCCATTTACCTGGGGTAGCCCACAAGACTAAGTATATAAGCTAAGGGTCTAAGTAATGTAGAAATGAGCCTAGCAATAATCTAAGATGAGTATCCAATGACTCTTAAATACAACTGGGCCTAAAGGGGACCATAATTGGGACATTTAACCACCATTCCCTAAAAAGGCATATCAACCATGAACTATATGGATAAAAGGCCCAAGGCCTACATTTAAGATAAAAATAAAGGTAACCACATACATATATTCCTCATAATAAGCCATGAAAAGATATAATACCACTTTTAACAACATGGGCCTTGAGAGGGAAATTAAGGCCCAAGGCTCGATTCCCAATGGCTATAGAATCCATGCATTAAGTTGGACTGGTGGGCAGTCTGCGTACACAATATATGGCCCAAAAATAAGTTTAAGTTTGGATGAAATGGACCCCATTACATCAGCCCAATAACTAGCAATTTAAGTGGGCAACCAAGGGCCCAATACTATCCTTATCTCAGCCCACAAGTCTATCAAAATGGTGGAAGTTGGCCCAATATATGGTTGGGCCAAGCTAGGACGTCTCATCCTACTCTAGGCCCATGAGATGCCCTAAGAATCTAATCTAAGATGGGGTCCTCATGTGATCACTAAATGTGACCCAAAATAATGCACTAATTATGCCCAAAGATTATAAGAAAACATATGCATGCAACAGTACACAAGTTCTTAATATGGTAGGTGTGTATATATCATAAAAAGATATAGTGGGCCTGCTACTGAATTGTGAGTCCAGTAGCAACCCAAGGCAGAGAGTGCATCCACAATTGGGCAATCCATGGCTTGGATGGCCTGGACCAAACATGCGTTAAGGTAGGTTCCACATATATACACATTGAGCCTTAAATAAATGACCTATGGTCTATGGTGGGCCTTTAACCATCCATAAGGAAACCCATGGGCCTACCTTAAGATCACCTATGAGGACATCCAACCTCAACTGGTTCCCAAGAGGTAGCTCGCCACTACTCGAACATGAACTAAGGCCCAATGCCTGAGGCAATCCATAGCCTAGTGGGCTTATACTCAAAGCCCAACACATAGGCAATATGGTGAGCACTCAAGTAAGGTTGGGCCCAACCATAAATATCATGAGTCCACTCATTGTGGTGGGCCTAATCGGCAGCCCATTATTCCAACATATGGGTGATCCTTATATTTAAAACAAGTTGGGCCTCACATCTTGGCCCAAGTATGGTTTACTTTAATGAGAAAGCAAGGGCCCAACTACCTGAGTATTTTGGCCCATAAAACCCATCATAATAGTGATTAAATATAGGCCCAACGGTCAGGGGTCTATCAAGGAAGTTTTAAGACATTGGGCCTAGGAAACCCAACAGTCAACTATGAATATTGTTCTACTAAAACCCATTTAAGGTGGGCCTTAAGAGTGTACTAATTAAGCTCAAAAATCCAATCAAGATAGGGCAAGATATGTGTAATAATGTCACCAAATATGGTGGGTCATGCCACCCCAAAACATACATTTGTGGGTAGCAACCTTGGGCCAAATGCTGAAATTGCAGCTCACCAGCTATCTGGGCTTGCTGAAAATTCAATAAAATTTATTTATAATATATTTATTTCTCTAATAGCCCACACACATCACTGTGGGCCCCACCGGATGAGAGGGGAAATATAAAAAATATATATTCAAGTGGGCCATGCCATTGGAATGTAGGCCTAGCAGCCCAAGGTAGGGGCGTCCCATGCTGGGTAGTCCTACGGGCCTAGGTATTCGGCCCAAAGCTGACCCAATTTACAGGTCATACCACAGTCAGTCCAGGGGCCTGATGGCCCTAAAAATTTGTAGAATTATCCTTCCATAAGTGGAACACAACTCCACAAAATTTTAGGATATTTGGATAACTATAAGTATTTTAATTTATTTTTAGAAAACAGTCTGTCCAGAAAATCAGACTGACCTGGACGTCCCAACGTGGTGGGCCAGTCCGGCCCTTTCCACGGTTTTGATAGGTTTGAATTGGCCCTAAAAATTTATATTTGGGTCCTACTATGGGTGGGACACCTCCCTGTAAATTTTTATAATTTTTGGATACTCAGAGGTATTTTAATAAATTCTGGAGTTACAATTTATCCAGGGTGAAATGTTCCTGGAAATAACTGTCCTGAATTTGGGCCATCCAAATGGGTGGGTTTTGGGCCTCCAAAATTCCTAAAATTTAGACCCAAGGTCCCTCATCAAGTCTAAAATAAGGTATGACCCAGAAATATGGCTCACCTTCGGAGAAAATATTTTTAAAAAATTTCATTTTATGGAACTATGCTGCTGGACTACACAACAGAAATTTCTGGCAGCTCTCTATATTGGCCCACCCTTTTGGATGCCCAAATGGGATCCATTTCTCCTAAAATTTTTCAGGTAGCTCCTACCATGGGTGGGACACCTCTCTGCAAAGTTTTATAATTTTTGAGTTAGTATAAGTATTTTATTTAATTCATACAAATTATGGTCAGCAATGAATATCAGAAAACAATTTGCTGGTGTAGAAAATACTGTTGTCCCATGTTTGGCACCACATGGGGTGGGCCTATACTTGCCCAAATTACTGGAAAATTGGTGAGTTTTATGGTCCCACATATGGACAGCAGGTGAGGTCCACTGGAGTGGCCCACTTACTCCCAAATCAAGATGGAAAATGAGCATTTCTAACATGCAATGTTGCTAGATAGTCAGCCTACTTTGGCCCATCCCATAAGCCTCAAGCATGGGGGAAATGATGTGGGCCCTATTCCTTATCAAAGTGGGGTCTACACTCTAGAAAAATCCTAAAGAAATTTATGAGAAAAAGACATGCAAACAAATCCAAACATTAGCTCAAAAGTCATGCTCAAACTGGGCATGAAATATGGACAACAACATATGTTGTCCATATTTCAGCCCATATAACTTAATCAAAGGGTTTATGGCCTTGATTCAATATGTGGGGTCCACCTTGATGGATTAATAAAATTTCAGACCCAGGAGCTCACTCTGACCTCCATGAAAAAGCCATTTTGGAAGCCACCCAAACCATGCATGCATGGTGGGCTTGAACATCTAGTTAAAGTGGGCTTGGACTTCCCATTTAGCTAAGGGTCTGAGATGTTGCTGACCTCTCCTTGGTGGGCCATACATCATTAGAGTACACAGGAGAAAAATAGAGAGAAAGGGAGAAGGAAGAAGTAAACCAGCCATTAGTGGAAGGTCCCACCACTAATGGACCTTCCACTCCACATTCCACACCATCCACTATGTATACACTTACATGCAGGCTATTATGCATCAAGATAATTTGCTAGAGGGTAGAGACACCCTCCCTTCATGCATAGAAAAGCCTACGTGGCCTATAAGATGCAAGAATAAAGGAGAAGGCATCATGGTGGGTCTATGGAGAATGGCCCACCATGGAAGGAAATGAGTAGGATCTAGGCCCATGGCCTTCATCCTAGGAACCATATAGGACCTCCACCATGGATTGGTGGGTCCTACATGCTTCCATGAATGCAAGGAAAAGAAAAAAAAAAAGAGAGAAGAAAGAGGGAAGAAGCTAAGGAGAGCACCCACCTTGCTTGGATCTTCAAAGTTCTTGATGCATTGAAATCCTTGAGATTCAAGGACCATGGATGAAGGGTCAAGATGAGAAGTGGATGGTTAGATGAGGAGGGAGATGGAAGAAATGTGGCTGGAATTTTTAGCAAGGTATGATGTTTTAGAGGTTCTAGTAATGGGAGAGAGAGGAGAAATGAGGGAAAAAGAGGAGAAAATCCTTTTAAGCAAAGCAATCATTACTTTCTTACCTTAGTTAGAGAGGGGAGATGATTGCAAGTAGGGAGTTACAACCAAAGTTATAGGCTTAATAGGTTAGTAGGCATGTGAGTGGTGTTTAAGGGTAGGTGGTGTGTGAGATGGAACTCTAGGTAGTGTGTGTGGTGTTTGTTGGAAATTGCACAAAAAATGGAGTGGGCCACCTTGAAAAATGTGCTCTCCTCACTAGGTAGGCCACATGATCATTATCAAGGGCTAGAATTGAATTGCCTACATCTTATGATTTACACGTTGGATGGATGCACAAGACAAAGCATCGGAACCGCAACGACGATGCGAACAAGATGGCATAGGTTTTATCTTAATCCGAGTCAAGTCTACGTGACTGGACTTAAGGATAACTGTAAACATTATCCGATGGTCGCGGGTCACCAAAATTCGACCGGTAGGATTGCGGGACTAAGATGAACGAGATGCATACTCACACACACATGTGAACTTGGGTTGGGTCTCACAGATCAACAAGTTATAATGTGGTTCAGGCAGGTTTTAATTCACCTAAACCCAATTATTCATAACTGAGAAAGGAATCAAATTAACGCTCACTCCTAAGTCCAGAAGTGTGTGCTCAATTTGGTGATTCCCGATTATACAGGTGATAGTTGGGCGACCAGGATCTTTATATTTTTGTGGCACATCTTACTTGAGGATGGCACTCACTTTTTCTGTCAAAAAAAAATTTCTTTTAAATACTCTACTATCTCTTGGTTATACATAAGTCTTTCAGAAATTGGCGTAAGAGGGAATTTGTTTCACAGCGTCTAGCAGATGTATGTTAACTTTCACTTGTTTTAACACCTCTAGAATATCCTGTGAGTTAGGTATGTAAGTGCACCCACCTTTGTACACTTATTTTTCAATCACGTGACTAATTGTGTCAAGTAGTTGGATGAGTTCTTGGCAAATAAAGACCAACGACCCAACTTGATCAGAAGCACCAAAGCCACATTGAAGACAAAGAACTGCTTCTACGATCTTGACCTTGCAAATAGATGATCCCAATCCAAATAGGAAAACCTACTTTGGTCATCTATTCAAAGCCAATTCCAAGTTCATGTTTTTTATCCTTTAGTCTTAGCTTTAGCAATTTCCAAGTTGATGAATGATTAAATGGACAAGGAATTAAAACAACAAAATTTGTCCACATTCGGTAGGAAAAGGTGTCACCGAATATCACTTTCGGTATCACCGAAGATACCTTCGGTGTTCCCAAAAGTGCTCAAAATAGTCCAACAACATTTCAAAGGTAATTCGGTACCACCGACTGGACATTTCGGTAACATGAATGCCATCAATGAACAAATTTCGGTGTCACCAAAAGGGATCTTTTTCATTCAGCAACTTGAGGATTTAATTCAGTACTACAGATTGATAATTCGATACCACCGAGGCATGTTCGGTGATACCAAAGTTGCTTTGGTATCACCGTAAACTAGCCGTTTTCTATCCGTTGGAACTTTTTCTCTATAAAAGCGTCTTGTAGAAACTTACAAAAATAGTGGATTAAGGCATCTTAAAATCTCTAGTGTATCTCAAACTTATCCTATCCTACCTAGACTCTATCCATATGAGTTTCATGTTCTCATCATTGTGATATTTCACTTCTGTGAGCATTCAAAGCTCCTATTAATGAAGAACATGAACTTGTTCCTTCTCTAGAGTACAAATACCAAATCAATAGGAAAATCCTGTCTTTTTGATACTCTAGAGCATCCATAGGTTCAATCCCTTAGAAAATCCACTCACTATCCTAGATAGGAGATTCAATCAACTCCCATTACCTTGGCCACCTTTATAGTTATATCTTATGCAAGGTTCTTGATCGTGAAGTTGAACCAACAGGAAAATCTAATCTACGCGATCGGGGGAGCACCGGGAAGCTGATTCAAGCACGAGGGAACGAAGATCAAGTAACCCAAGCCAAGCTACATAAGAGGACTCAATCCAACAAGCAAGTGTCATTATTAAGATTGCACAGTTTAGTCGCTATCCTTGTGTAGGATTGATGCAAAGAGTTTGCTATCAATAGACTCGATTAGGTGCCTAGTGTGGGACCTTGGCGGGTAGGCCTAAACGTAGGTGCCTAATGAAGGACCTTGGCAAATGAGCCTAAACGGAGGTGCCTTGTCTGGGACCTTGGCTGGTGGGCCTAAACGTGGGTTCTAGGTGTAGGACCTTTGCTCTTGTGAAGAGCATAAATTGGTGTCCTTAGTGTAGGACTGTAAAGGTTATTGGTGAACCCTTTTTACAACCATTAATAGTGAAATCCGGTGCACTTTGGGATTGAATGTGGATGCCGAGAGTGGAGTAGACATGTAGCCAAACCACTATATATGCTTGTGTTTGGAATTGTCATTTGCACATCTATTTAATCGTGCTTATATATGCTTGAATGTTTAAATTCTTATACATGATTGAATGAATGTTATTGATTGATAGGAAGCTCTTTTCACACACAAGTACACTATGATATAGGCTAGTTGCTTTATTTGTATATCTTGAATAGTATTTGTGATTGAACCCTCTATTGGCTTGAAAGCCTTTAGAGTTACATTGCCTTACTTTCTTTTAACTGAATGATTGTTTAAGTTAGGCAATTAGGATTTTTAAATAGGAATAATATTTGAAAAGTCCTATTACCCCCCTTTAGGACCTTGTCTTATATTCATTCTTCAGTATCAATGGTATAAACAGCAATTTCTATTAGTATCATAGCGAGGTTCTTCTGAAAAAGGTCTAACAACCTAGAGGAAGATCTTGACTGAAGAGAAAATTATGGGCAAAGGAGAGGGACCATCCGTCTCATGACCACCCATCTTTAATGGTACAAACTATGCATACTGGAAGGCCAAAATGATATATTTTCTCAAGGCCTTAGATGATGATGTATGAGAGATTGTTAAAAATGGATATATTGCACTAACAGAACAAATTATTCTCAAGGATGGCATAACAATTACCAAACCAAAACCAAAGGCCAAATGGACCCAGCGTGACAAAGAGATGAGGATGTGTGAAGCCAAAGCCATGAATGTAATTTGTTGTGGAGTTTCACAATAAGTATTTCATCAAATAAGTATGTGTGCAAACTTTAAGGCAGCATGAGAGTTATTAGAAACTACCCATGAAGGAACTAATACAGTGTAAATGTCAAGGCTTCAACTCCTAACATCTCAGTTTGAACATATAAAGATGGAAGAACATGAGATGTTCATGGAGTTTTTCATAAGACAAAATGGTATATGCAACTCCATGGGAGGACTTGGAGAAAGAATTCTGGTACCTAAAATATGTAGGAAAATTTTGAGATCCCTACCGGAACGTTTTAACTCTAAGGTCACTACCATTGAAGAGTGTAGGAATATAGAAGAAATGAAAGTAGAAGCACTTGTAGGTTCCCTACAGACTTTTGAACTACACTTCAAACCACCCACAAAATCTAAAAACATTGTTCTCAAAACCTTTAAAACCATGAATACAATAGAGGAAGAAGATAGTGAGAACAAAGAGGGAGATGAGGAGATTGCCCTCTTGATTAAAAAATTTAAAAGATTCTTTTATAGGAATCGTGGAAGACCATACAATAACAAGGGAGCTCAATTGGACCACAAACGCCAAACTGGAAAATCCAACAAGTCCAAAGAGCTTCAATGCTACACTGTTAAAAGTTTGGTCACATCTCCATGGAATGTCCTACAAAGAAGTCCAAAGGAATAGCTATGGCAGCCACTTAAGATGATACTGACGACTCAAATTCATATTCAAATGAGTTAGATAGTGATGAAGACACAAAATCACTGAAGATTCTCATAGCCTCCACCATTACAGTCATTCCCAAGAATTTAGATGAGGAAGATAAACTTGATCTTGAGAAAATTAAAAAGGGAAGAGGAACTACTGTTAGAAACATAATTTTTGATAATCTTATCAAGAAAATTGAACTTCTAGAATTAAAAGTTGAAAAATTAAAAAGAAAAAACAAGAAACTAAAATGGAAGTAAAACATTCTAATCAAATAGCAAAACTAACCTAAAAATTTACTCAAAGCTATGAAAATTTGAGAAACTTCTAGGCATGGGTAGAAAATCCAAAAATTTGACAAGCCTATGATATGAATCAGAATCCTCCTCTACCTCATCAATGATGACAAATTCAACTGCTCTAAATCAGAAATATCCAGTTGAATGCCATCGTCGTGGAAAGATAGGACACTACAAATAGGAATGTCCTATGGTAAAGAAATCTGATGTTACTTCCAAGACAAATCACAAAGTCACATTCAAATCATTTGAAAGTCACTCAGAGAAATACTCTTTTGGCTCAAAGAAAATGGTTATTAAATGGGTAACACAAAACAAACACAAGTGCCCTGTAAATGACTCGGGCCCATGTAACATCTGGTCCATGTAAATAAAAAAGTTACCTCAACCCATCTTTTGATATATTTTGTAATGGGTCAAGTGAAGGTGAGCCATAAAAATAAAAATAAAATAAAATTGATTGGTCAGGAAATAAATCACATTTGGTTAAAATTGATTCTAGAACTTTAAAAAGCATATTCTTTTTTAATCAATTCACAAAAATTCTTGACTAATAATTTCTTCATCCATGGAGTTTGATAAAAATGCTTTCATGATAAACAACTCCATATATAACAAGTATCATACATAACTCTTGAAATATTCATAAATAATATGAAACTTATCTTGAACCATAAAAGGTTGATATACATACTACAATTAAATGTTTATTACCTATTGATCAACCATCTCTAATGAATGGTTATTGGTTCATTTGAACTAAATTGGTATATTTGGGGATCATACATCCTATGAAAGCTTTAGAGTCAAACAAAAGGATTAAGCCTGATAATTGGTTTAAATGATAAATCTAAGGATTCTTGACCTCTAAACATTTGAATATTCCATGGAAGGCCTCCATTCTCAACCATATCATGGAATCCTATTTTAGAAATGTGCATTATAGGAAAATCAATTTTAAAAGATCTTTTGCGTTCCAAGAACACTTTGGTAACATCGAACTTACCTTTGGTGCTACCGACATCGAGCTGCATCAAGTTTTTTAAAATCCCTCATTACTCAGTTCTGATTAAACTATCTCTTGTTTCTTCCAAAGTTTGGTTAAAGGGCTATGCAATCATAATCAGTTATATGTAAGGTATCTCCTAGTGCTTTCTCTTTACATCACGAAAACTAGGATCATTTGTCTTAGATTTATTTCTCTTAATAGGTCCTTATCATTCCACTTCATTTTGCAAAATGGAGTCATCCCCGCATAGAGAAAAGTCGATCCAAGAAGAAACATGACATTGATGAATCAACTAGAACTAGGCATAAACTCTGCATTCTAAAACAAGGACGATCATCTAACCGAACCTATAAACCCTCGTCTTCCTAAAACCCCAATCCTTCCATGCCCATTACTGCAAAAATTTTACAAAAGATTATGTGTGCAAAAATGTCGATGAAAATTGGCCCGATTAAGTTTGTCCCATTACACACTATCTGAGGGGTTTTGATGTTGATTGCGAGGGTCGAATAGTTAAATCACTCCATACCGCATATCAACTCTTATATGGATACCATTGTGTTCCAAGCAACCTACTGAATTACAATTACAAAGAATAAAAAAGGGTAGTTTTTTTTAAGGAACTCACTATATGATCTAAATGCACTTGATTGAAAAATCAGTGACTGTAACCTCATTCTGTCAGAGGATTCAAGAATCTTTTCAGATTAGTTATTATTGTATTTGTACTTATTATTTTAACCTATGATTTCAGCACAACATGGTCAAGAACAAAGGCAAGGAAGATGAAAAGGAGAGACCACATCTAGAAAAATTAGAACCTATACTCCTTATCTACATTTTACTACCTAGGCAAACAAATTTTCCTTTAATCGATTTGTTAAATCTAGTCTTATAGAGCCAAATGGAATAGACATTTATCTGGGATTAATGGGGTGGGATAACGTCCTCTACTTAAGAGGGGAAATACAATATTACCTTGTTTATCAATTCTTGAATTCTTGTCATAATACTCAAGATGTTCCTCCATCGATCAACATCAATTACATGAACCAAACCAAGGAGATCACTCCTTTAATGTTGGGACAACTTTTGAATCTTCCAATCACACATACATCACCAACTGACCATTGCTTAAATGATCCAAGTATGTAGAAAGAAGTGACCAGAACACTGTGTGGTGACTCAATGATACCCAGAAACAGAAGAAACTACCTGTCTTCATTGCATCTGGAATCTACCATAAAAGTGCTTCACGAGATACTTAGTACCAATACATATCCTTGTGAAGTTTCTCGAGATATTCTCTCACCAGTTGTTCTAAATACCCTATGTGATATCTATCGGAGAACTGAAATATGCCTACCCACTCTAATTTTGAAACAATTAATACAAGTTGTTAAAGGTATTCACCACACAACTATTCCTTTTCTAAGCGTCATCTACAAACTTTTCAAGTTTCTAGCTATGCCACTTACTTATTATACATTATATCCTGTAGTATACCTTACTAAGAAAACACTACTAAAAGCACTTAAAGTCAATCATGAATGCAGGGGTAAAGAAGAAGCTCAAGAAACTCCCATGGCCACTAGCTGGGACTCTTGTCGCACCTCAGTGCCTGCACTAAGTCCATTATCAGTCAGCACTGGGCATCTTCTTCGCCAGAACAATCCATCTCGTCAACTTCTTGAAAGGTAGTCAAATATAGAAGCTCACCTTCGGCAGTGCAAAAATCAACACTCCCGAATTGAACTGCACCTTGACGCTCTTCGACATACTGGGGAGCACATCAATGAATTGCTTCTAACTCGTCGTTCTTATATCTCTCCGTATGAGGGTGGATCGTCTAGATGATTTTTATTATGTTGTTGCTAAATCATAGTACATTTTCTTTTTGGTTAATTATGCTCTTAAGGGCTTAACTTTTAAATTTTTGGATGATGGATGGATCTACAGAATCTTGGGATAGTAATTTTGATGAATTTACGGTGATATCTATTCTGCTCAGGTTAAATATTCCTTTTATGGTTATCTTTTCTATCTAACATATGGTTTGACTTTTTATGATGATATATTTCATTATTTGGATGATGGTCGTTATGCTTATATCATTATATGATTTATATGTTCTATTCTTTTACCTTCTGGATTATCATCTCTATGTTATTGGATTATTTCTTGGTAAATCCTTTGCCAATAACTGACAAAAAGGGGGAGAAGAAACCTACCCTCCAAAATAATGTTTGTTTTATGCAGAAATTACTTTTTCCCTTGTTGCAGGTTGTTCTTGGAAGACACTAAGGGGGAGCAGCATGATTTTGTATTACATGTCAAGTCTTAAGTTATATATTTTACTTTTGATATGTAATCTTTTTGGTTTTGGTATGTCATTGGTATGGACTATGACACGGTCATAGGTTAGGTTTTTTTTGTCACATAATTAACAAAAGGGGAGATTGAAACTGCAACCACCTTTGCACACTTGTTTGTCAATCACATGACTACTTGTGTTAAGTAGTTGGATGAGTTCTTGGCAAATGAAGACCGGTGACGCAACTAGATCAAAAGCACCAAAGCCACATTGAAGACAAAGAACCGCTTCTACGATATTGACCTTGCAAATAGATGGTCCCAACCCAAATAGGAAAAGCTACTTAGGTCATCTATTCAAAGCCAATTCTGAGTTCATGTTTGTTATCCTTTAGTCTTGGCTTTAGTGAGTTCCAAGTTGATGAATGATTAAACGGAAAAGGAATTAAAACGGGAAAATATATCCACATTCGATAGGAAAAGGTGCCACTAAATAGTACTTTTGGTATCACCGAAGATACCTTCGGTGTGTTACCGAAAGTGCTCAAAATAGTCCAACAACATTTCAAAGGTAATTCAGTACCACCAACTGGAGATTTCGGTAACATTGACTACCACCGACGAACCAATTCCGGTGTCACCGAAAGGGATCTTTTTCATTCAACAACTTGAGCATTTAATACAGTACTACCAATTGATAATTCGGTACCACCAAAGTAAGTTTGGTGATACCGAAGTTAACTTCGGTAGCATCGTAAACTAGCCGTTTTCTATCTGTTGGAACTTTTTCTCTATAAAAACGGCTTGTAGAAACTTGTAAAAATAATGAATTAAGGCATCTTAGAGTCTCTAGTGTATCCCAAGCTTATCCTAGCCTACCTAGACTCTATCCATACGAGTTTCATATTCTATTCATTGTGATCTTTCACTTCTATGAGCATTCAAAGCTCCTATTAATGAAGAACATGAACTCATGCGTTCTCTTGAGTACAAAGACTAAACCAATAGGAAAATCCTTTGTCTTTTTGATACTTTAGAGCATCAATAGGTTAAATCCCTTAGGAAATCCACTCACTATCCAAGATAGGAGATTCAACCAACTCCCATTACCTTGGTCACCTTTATAGGTATATCTTATGCAAGGTTCTTGATCTTGAAGCTGAACCAATAGGAAAATCCAAGCAACGTGATCGGGGGAGCACTGAGATGCTAATTCAAGCATGAGAGCGTGAAGATCAAGCAACCCAAGACGAGCTACACAAGATGACTAAATCCAACAAATGTCATTATTGAGAATCCACAGTTTAGTCTCTATCATTGTGTAGGATTGAGGCTAAGAGTTTGCTATCAACAAACTCGATTAGGTGCCTAATGTGGGGCCTTGGCAGGTGGGCTTAAACGTAAGTGCCTAGTGTGGGACCTTGGCCTGTGGGCCTAAATGTAGGTGCCTTGTGTAGGACCTTGGCCAGTGTTCCTAAACAGAGATGCCTTGTGTGGGACCTTGGCCAGTGGGCCTAAACGGAGGTGACTTGTGTGGGACCTTAGCTAGTGGGCCTAAATGTGTGTTCTAGGTGTAGGACCTTTGCTCTTACGGAGAGCATAAATTGGTGTCCTCATTATAGGACTTTAAAGATTATCGGTGAACCTATTTTAAAACCATTAATAGAGAAATCCGTTGCACTCTGGGATTTAGTGTAGATACCGGGAGTGGAGTATGCACGTAGATGAACCACTATACATGCTTGTGTTTGGAATTGTCATTTGCTCATCTGTTTAATCATGCTTATATATGCTTGAATGTTTAAATTCTTATACATGATTGAATGAATGTTATTGATTGATAGGAAATACTTTTCACACACAAGTACACTATGATATAGGCTAGTTGCTTTATTTGTATATCTTAAATAGCCATTATGATTGGAGTCTTTATTGTCTTGGAAGCCTTCAGAGTTATATTGCCTTACTTGCTTTTAACTAATGATTATTTAAGTTAGGCAATTAGGATTTTTAAATAGGCATAATATTTGAAAAGTCCTATTCACCCCCCTCTAAGAATTTGTCTCATATTTATTCTTCAGTATCATCAGTATAAACCGCAATTTCATGCTAAAAGTTTTTGTGTAATCAACCGTTGGGGGAATGGTGCAATCGGCTTACTCACTTTTCCCAGTTCTTCCTCATGTGGGGCATTGCTAAGTCCATCATTCTTAATTTCCTCCAGGTCCTTGGGCTTTTCATCCCTCACTGGAATAGTTTTGTCAATAATCTTCCCACTCTTAAGAGTTATGATAGACTTAGCCTGCTCTATTTGATTTGAAGAGCTTGGGTCACTAATTTCGCATTGTGGTTTTAGATTGGGGAGGGGTTGGGCTGGAAGCATGCCTTTCTCCCCACTCGCTAAGTGTGACTTAATCCTTTAAATTGACGATGCAAACATTCCCATTATTGCTTTGAGATCTCGGAATGCTTATACCGTATTTTGGTTGAATAGCTCTTGTTTTTGCATGAATTTTTGAACTGTATCCTCTTGAGGCCTCTTTTAATTTAAAATTTGAGTAAGGGCCTCTTGTGGGTTAGTCATTTGTCCATTCCTCCAACTAAATTTTGAATGGTTTCTCCAGCTGGAGTTGTATGTATTTGAGGTGGGTCCTTTGAAAGGTTTTTATTAGTTGTTTACGACATTTCATTGCTCATTCAATATCTCTTGAAAGGTAGGAATTGTTGGGCAATTTTCAGTTGTATGTATGTTACAAGCATAAATACCACAAACAACTTCCGCAGCCTTTTCGGGTTCTGCCTTCTTAAGTTCCATGGCCTCAAATTTTCTTGTGAGTTTGGTCACTCCTGTACTTATATCATCTTCCTCTTTTAAAACATAAATTCCTCCCATTTTCTTTAATTGAGTAGGCTTAGAAATAGTGGTTCTTGAGGAGGTATCCCATGATTGCACATTTTCAGTGAGTTTATCAAAATAATCCTATGCATCATCGGCTTCCTTGTTCATGAATTCCTCATTACACATCATCTCCACAAATTGGCACATGGATGAGGTCAATCTTTCATAGAAAAAGCTCGATATCCGCCATGTTTCGTAGCCATGTTGTAGACATGAATTTATGAGATCCTTAAATCGCTCACAACATTAGAAGAAGGTCTCATCCTATTTTTGTGCAAAATTCATAATTGTTTTCCTTAAGGTATTCATTTTATGATATGGGACAAACATTTTAAGGAACTCCTTTGTCATCTCAACCCATACGTCAATAGATTGTGGTCTTATGGAATGTAACTGAGACTTAACCTTTTCTTTCAAAGAAAAATGAAATAATTTCAGTCTTACTATGTCCTCAGACATAGTGTAATGTGCATATTATTTCATTGAACTCTTTTATATGTAAGTATGGACTTTCATATTCTAGTCCATGAAACTTAGGAAGGAGTTGAATCACCCCTGGTTTAACATCTGCAGTTCCTACATTCAATAGGAATATCATATAGGAAGGTGTACTCATCCCCACCAGTTGTAAATAATCTTGTAGAGTATGAGGTGGGGGTACATGATACATCTCATTCTCATCCTCGGCCTCCTCAACTGGATGTAGAGGTTGATGTGCAGCCATAACTTCTCCTGACTCAGAGGATCTTAAGTGGTGTTTAATCCGGTGATGGATAGGCGACCCTTCAACTAATCCTCCTTCACTCAAGAGATGTAGAGTGTTATCACGAACCCACTTGCACATGAAACAATCGCAACCCTCAAGTAACAAAACAACTAAAATCTAAGAGAAAGAAAGCTAAAATCTACAACAAATAAGAAATCTAAAAAGATAAGAGAGATTTGGAGAGAAGTGACTCAATTGGGGTTGTTATGTTAGGATTCCACAAAACAGAAAACAAAGTTAGTTTCCAAAAATAATTTCAAAAAAATCCTAACCTAAAAGTATAGCAGAAAAATAAACCCTAATCTTAACTTAATCCTAATACTAATTAATCTTAAAAAATGCAGCTGTAATCTCCAACAACGGCGCTAAAAACTTGTTCGCTACCCCAAGTGTAGGGTTGTGATGTAGTAATAACTCAGTGAGACCGAGGTCGAATCCATAGGGACTAATCTTGTACGTATTCTGAAAGTAACTAGAAGTAGAACTAGAATAAGATCTAAATCTAAATCTGGAATAATTGAGAGTAATTATGAATAAAGTATTAAATATAAAAGGGAACTAGAGCGTCAAGGATCCACTTGTAGCTATCAGGATGCTATCTTTATTCAAGAAACAAAATTGAAATTGGAGTCCTATCCTATCTAATTGGAAGATGAAGAAATTAAACCAAATACGAACTTTTCATTGACCTAGTCACACATGAAGGAGTATTGTGATGATTGGAAGAGATTCCATCATCCTACCATACCCAGGAGATGATGGCGAACAATAGGATTTGTTGATCTCACAATCTCAGAATGGAAAAGAAGATATTTAAGTCTATCATAACATCTATTGTAATTTGAGTCACAATAAATCATAGAAAACTGAAAATATTCCTTAAATTCAAACTAGACATCAATGAGGTTCTAGAAAAATAAGAATTAAAGCAAGAAAATCATCCCAACATGCTACAAGCTTCACCTCTTAGCCCTAGCTACAAGGTTTAGCTAACCATAGACATGATTGAAACTAAATCTCCTAAAAAAACATTAAAAATAAATAAGGAAGAAAAACTCTTGTGAGTTGCTACACCCTTTGGCTCTGCTTTTGAAAACCTAATACATCTTTAGAACTCGAATAACCCATATTTATAGCCTTTGTCCGGCCATCTTTGAAAACTGCCTCAAATTTATGCACTCTACGTAACGCCTTCAATATCATCGAATAGCCTTCGATGTCATCAAACGTAAATCGAATACAGAAGTCATGCCTTTTCACATTGTGTAAGGCCTTTCACACTGCATAACTATTCATATCATCGAACATACCTTCGATGTCATCGAACAGTCCTTCAATGTCATTGAAGGGTGTTCGAGTAATCGAGAACGTGTCTAGAGTGTTCCAGCGAGTTGCTCTAGAAATTCGTAAAAATCTCGATGTCATCGAGCAGGTCTTCGAGCAGTTGAACAGGGCTTCGATGTCATTAAGAACTGCATCCAATTTGTCCAGCAACTAAAATTGATTTTCATGTAATCTTCAATGTCATCAACCCGTGTTCGATCTCATCAAACAGTGGCTTCGATGTCATCGAACGGCAGTCGATGACATAGACAGTGAAGTTCAGATTTTGTGAATTTGTGCACTTTGCACTTTTGACTTCCTTCCTTCTCCACTTGGTTTCCTTAAATCTTGTGGGTCTTGAAATCTTAAATCTTGGTCTCCTAAAATACATCCCTGCCTTGGTGATTCTTGAGCATAAAATCCATGATTTTAACATTCTTTTCAATCCAAGCTCTTGAACTCACTTCGCAATACAAATATGTATAAAATATACTCATTAAGCATTATCATGTTCATAAAACCAAGATATAAACAAGGGAAAATATGCAATATTGGACTCTCAATATTTAGCTTTATTTATATTTTGCCGCAAACTTTAAATATTGTAATAAGCTCCCATTGGAGAGAGCATTAGACAAATAGCTGAATTTTTATGCTTAAATGGAATGAGAAGTATAGTTGATTTTATTCTCATGAATGGTTACCTTCATGAATATAAGTGGATGTAATCTTAAAAAAAAGGTGTGATTTTGAGGCATCCAATTATTATATTGTTAACACCCGAAATTCTTAGGCACGAGTATATACTCGGGCCACAAAAATTCACGGCTTTACAAAAATGGTCCTCTCCAAAGTACAGACTTTTATGGGTGACTTCATAAATCCCCTTATACAGGTGGCCGATCATCAAATGTGTTAGAGTAAGCTTATGGGCGTGGGTAAGGACCTCGGCCAGAGAAACGTATTCGGTGGTGATCCATAAGGCATTCATGCAAAAGCATATGTCAACATATCCAAAATAGCAGGAAGGTCGTATGCTCTTTATAATCAATCGGTCCACTATGATTATGATAGGCCATCATGAAGTGAGAATAAGTTTGCCACCTCTGTTCATGAAGTGTTTGGCATCTTTGTGCAAGAAGCTTGAATAGATGGTTGTTGGAGAAGAAGAGTAAGGAATGAAAGCGTAAGAGGAAAGAATTCGAAATGATGCTTATATCGACTAATAGAGTAAAGTATTTATTAGGGCATCATTATAGTTTTGTTAGTAACAATGTAAGTACATGCATTAGCACGGGGTTCATCCCAGTGAAGTCATCGCTAACATGTTGCGGTGAGTAGGCCGAAATCGGTTAGTGCCCTGCTGACATGTGTAGGCAATAAATGCTACATTTATGAGGGGTCGCATGACACTTTCACCTTATTCTAAAGGCGAAGCGATGTGGGGGGCAATGTTCATCCCTATTATCGTATTCCCTGTGAGAACTAATCAGGGGGAACTACGTGTGATCTATACGGTCCACATAGTGTATTTGAAGATCTATAGATATGTACGAAGAAGATTTCTCAATAGTCGCAGAAGTAGCATATTAGATGGTGTCGTGTATTGCTTAAGCAGCCAATGAAGAAGCAATCGTGTGAAAGTGGTTACAGGACAGGTGGCATGAGGAGAAGTAGAAAAGTCCAAAGTGGTGGCGAGCAGTTATGATAACCACCAAATGTGGGAAGGATCTAGATGGGAAAATCAAGGCTATAAATAGTAAAGGAATTCAGCAAGAAAAGCTGTCTCATACCAACGTAATCAAACCAATCGATTATCTTTCGATTACTATTTCAAATTATCAGTCAAATTACATTCCATAGTATAATCCTTTACTTTTCCTATCAAGCAAATTACATTCCATAGTATAATCTTTTACTTTTCAACTTGTTGTTTACATTCCATAGTGTAATATGTAGCGTTAACCAAGTAGTTGATAATCTTTAGCTGTAATTTGAGTTTATGCTCACACGCTGGATTCAGTTCCTCAATCAGAAAAGTGTTCCACAATTGTTCTTCGTGACTGACTGTAAGAATATCTTCCTCATTCTTATTTATCTATACTAAAATATCCTTTCATATGGAAGGCAAAGGAGTAACTCATCATCAGAAAATGAACCCCATTCTTTCAATATCGCCAGAACCATTTTTACACATTGAGCGAGTGGCTAAATAGGCGACCGATCTCAATAGATCTCAGTCATACACTACGTGTCCCCCTATCTTGGCACTTGGGGTCATTATTGTTCGATTTGAATTGAAGTTGCAATTTCGATTCTGGCACTCCCGCACACCTAGTACTGAAAATAACGCCAAACAAATCCAAAACTTGTGACCCTAAGAAGTTTTCAATAGTAGGTGTTCAATACACTATTTCCTGTAGTGTAGTCCATTTGAACTTTGGATATACTTTACTTTTGAGATCATGCTCTAAAATGAACCTGTCAAATAGATGTACAACATAGAAGAAGTGGTAACCAGTAGATTAATAATTTGCACATCTTTCATTTTCAACTAATTGCATTCTTCACTTAATTATAATATATATTATTTAGTAGAAGTGAATAGCTTTAATTTAATGATGCTTGTTTCAAAGTTTTCTTGTGTAAACAGGGGCCTCCATTAAGAGATCAAAACCAATAATATGGTTGGCCTCACCTTTAATGGCCATCCACTAAACATCTCTTGTGTTGGTGCTAAGATCTGGTCATCCCTGCTAGCCCATCGTGTACTTGTAAAACCAAATGACAATCGGGGCCATGGTTGTTGTAACGCCCTGAAATTCGAGGGTCGAGTAGCAACTCAACTCTCAAGTTCTAAAACATCACTTATGCAACATAGATAATGATGATTACATGTTCTCTGTGTTAGTGCAATAAACATGAGTGAGATTATACCAAAACAGTAATTCATACTCCGGATCAATTGTATAAAGGTAAGCTGAAGACTGAAACTGTATATAATTGTATGTAAAAGAAACAAAACCATCACAATCTCCAGAGAATGAACCCAACTGAGTCACCATATACATGTATCTGTTTTACCATCAAAATGTCAAAAGTATTACTAGAGAAGTAAACCCTGTAAGTCCCGTCGATCCAGGCAGTCTAGGCAAAGCCACCAGCATACTGCATATACGAGAACTCGTCCTGGTCCTCGTCGTAGTCCGGCTCAACCTCTTGAGTTGTTACCTCATCTGTACCTAAGACAGAGTCTGGTTGGTGTGTACAACACCGTCCCGTAGCGTGGGAGTGAGTAGCTAACTCAGTGGAACAATAAAGCATAGGTTAACATGTTATCAATGTAGTCAAGCAATAATGATAAAGCAGTACAATCGAACAATCCTAACTACTCTTATTAATGCAAGTATGAAATGCAGTCATGATGCATGCCCTCACCGACATACTCCCTCATGCGACACCATCTTACGTCCGCGGCATGGTTCATTCCTCAGTGCTCCATATCTTCCAGGCACATGCAGTGCGATTATGAGCATGATTACCGAGTTGTTATTAGTCCATTTTAAACAGCAGGATTGGGAAACTAAGGTACCTCTTTTGTATCATTCCCAAAATTGATCCATTCTAGGGTCCTTAAACCTAGATAATCTCATATGATAGTGTGGTTCTAGGGCACTGCAAAGGCTGCCAGAGCTGTTACACGCAATCGTTACACCACTCCCCCATCACCTTTTTAACAGTTCATCACTAAATTGATACAGGCCTAGTTCATACTCTATTCACCACGGCAAAACTCGTCGCCTCACCGCAAATTCAGAGTATGCTCGAGGTCACTACAAAGGGCTCGTCACCAATCAGTGTAGGCCAACAGCTCGAATATAATGTCCCATACCACCGTATTCGGCTCACGAGTCAGGGTTGCTCACTGGTCACTACGGGGAGGCATGTGGCCCTAGCGTAAACCGACAGCTCGATCACTGTGTCTCATACCACCATGCCCAGCTCATGAGTCTTAGCGGATCGAGGTACCATGGTTAACAGGATTTCATTGATAAGTTTGGTACCCTAGGTTCAAGCAGTAGCGTCCAAACATGGTGAACATACATTAGACAGATCGGGTTACTTGACGAGCCAGACTAGCACGAGCGCACGACCAGCCGAACGACATGAAGTACATAAGCACTTCGCGTGGCCTAACCACTGTTGCCAACCGAAGTACGACTCGGGTTCGTCAGAAACATCCTTCATGGCGAAATGAATCTCAACCACGAACTCAATTCCGTTACCGATGGTCTCGACTATAATCATAGCCCCAAACATAATCAATCCTTGACCAGAAGCATGTAGGGTAAAGTAGAATAACCAAAGTAATTCAAGCATGTTAACAAGCATGTCATAAAGCATGTTACAAAGCACAATACATTTCATAGTAAGTGATTAAATTAAACAACCAATCATAGAGGAAATCATATACGTTTCTAAGGTCGTTGAGAATCCCATCTCAACACCTACCTAAAGCACGATTATCTAAGCACTTACTCTTACAAGCATTTTCACAAACACTTAGAATACACTATTTTAACATACATAGTGTATATTACCAAAAACATGTATTAGGGCGAACCCTTTCGCCAAGTAAGTATTATACACATATATAGCATGATCATACAGTAATTAATCATGGCAAACACACTTTCAAAATTTATACGTATATGGTACTTTCTAAAAATACGAAGAATACAGTATATTCAACATAGTTAACATATAATCGAAAAATGAAACGGACAACACTTTGTACATGTACAATAACATACAGATCATGAATCTATCATTATCTGACATTGAAAGCGTTGACAACCATAACCTATATGTCTAAAGTCCGTACCTTTTGTCATATAATCATAACGAATTCGATAGGTTTGCTAAGCTTTCGTATACGGCTATTCGGCAACCTAGAGAGTGAAATAGGTTAGCTATTTCATCACGTACAACTATCAAAACCCCAAATCAGTTTAGGTTTAGGGTTTCTTACCTAGAAACGAAGCTGAAAATCATCGGGAAAGCGATGAAAAGTGAGTGGTGAAGCTTGTGTAGCGGCAGGGAAAAAGGGTAGGAAGAATCCTCTCACTTTCTCTCTCTTTTCTAGGGTTTTTTCTCAAATTCGTATGGCTGAATGAGAGAGGGTTTTAAGGTCCTTATATAACCTAAAACTACACCGAAATAGACCTAAGGTCAAGGTTTACTTAGGTTATAACCAAAGTGGGTCAGTTTCAGCTCAACGGAGGACTTCTGGCGGCCTCTCTTGAGCCAAAGGTTGGACTTAAGCTCACCAACCTTAGATCTAGGTGGAGTTAAGTTTTAATTCCAGTCGGATTCTCAGATCACGCGTGGAAGACCAATTTCAGTTCAACGGTCATAGAATCACGATCGGGGATTTCAAGTACATGGATATGTTTGGGCTAATATCCCTGATCCGAGGGTGTAATCTAGCCTGATTCTGACGGTCAAGTTGCTCAATACTGAACCGCAAGCATCACATGCCAGATTTCATAAATCCTTATTTATTTTGGAATTATTTTCATGTTTCTCACACTCCTTGCTCCGGACTCAAGCGAATAGCCGTGGGACACTGTCTGGATTTGATCTCCGAGATGGTTATCAAGCCCAGTGAGGCGGTCCTAAATCTATAACCTCGTATCATTCGGACTTTTGATGTGCAGTCCAGATCTGATACGGAGTTTCAATGTGCTCCCGAGAGCAGTTGGGTAATGAGTTTGATCCTAGATTTTAAGGTAACCTAGTGTCAATGATTCTACAAGTTTAGGTCTTACAGATCATATTTAAAGCGATTCTAGTGGATTTCATGGCTAATCTAGTTTAGCACTTAGTTAACTTTATCAAATTTCTAAAGGATTTGATCCTAAGCGATTTCTGCCTGAGGTGATACTCGGGTCTTTGTATGGGATTTTCCGAGACGTTACAATCTACCCCCCTTAATGAAAATTTTCATCCTCGAAATTAGTACCTTTTCGTACTCCTCGAGAAGCTGAGGGTAGTTCTTTCGGATCTTGGCTTCTGTCTCCTAGGTAGCTTCCTCCTCTGTATGATGTGTACACAGTATCTTCACGAGTGAAATCACTTTACTTCGCAACACCTGCTCCTTTCTGTCTAGGATACGCGTCGGACGCAGTACATATATAACATTGTCACTCAACTGTACCTGCTCACAATGGATGATGTGTGAAGGATCAGGGATGTATTTCTTCAGCATAGATACATGAAATACATTGTGCAAGCCCGCGAGTGGTGTGGGTAAAGTGAGACGGTATGCCATTGTTCCCACTCGATCAAGTATCTGAAATGGGCCAATGAATCGCGGTGTAAGCTTCCTCTTCTTCCTAAACCGAAGAACTCCCTTCATAGGAGAAACTTTAAGGAATACATGATCTCCGACCTCGAACTCAAGCGGTCGCCGCCTCATATCGGCGTAACTCTTCTGCCTGCTCTGCGCTGTAAGAAGTCGATGCCTGATAATGTCAATCTTCTCTGAGGTCGCCTGTACCAACTCTGGGCCAATCAAACTGCACTCGCCAACCTCAGCCCAGCAATGCGGTGCCCTGTAAGGATGACCATACAAGGCCTCATATGGAGCCATGTCAATACTCACCTGGAAGCTGTTGTTGTATGTGAATTCTGCATAAGGAAAATAGTCATCCCAACTGTCCTTGAAGTCCAAGACACAAGCCCGTAACATATCCTCCAAAATCTGGTTCACCCGCTTTGTCTGCCCGTCGGTCTGAGGGTAAAACGTAATACCGAACTTCAATTTCACACCCATCGGTTCCTGGATACGAGTCCAGAAGATAGACGTGAATCGTGCGTCTCTGTCCGACACGATCTCTAAGGGAACTCCATGCAGACACACAATCTCTCTGATGTACAGCCAAGCCAGCTAGTCTGCAGAGTTCGTGACTCTGACACGGAGAAAATGGGTCGATTTGGTCAACCGGTCCACAATCACCCAAATGGAATCATGTCCCTTCCTCGTCTTTGGCAGCCTCGATATGAAATCCACGGAAATGAAGTCCCACTTCCATTCAGCTATGGGCATGGGCTGAAGCAGTTCGGGAGGTCGGCGATGTTCTGTCTTGACCTGCTGGCACGTCAGATAACGAGAAACATACTCTGCTATATGGGTCTTCATGCCGTCCCACCAATAAGACC
This sequence comes from Magnolia changhungtana, assembly GCA_030180095.1. Lineage (NCBI taxonomy): Eukaryota > Viridiplantae > Streptophyta > Magnoliopsida > Magnoliales > Magnoliaceae > Magnolia > Magnolia changhungtana. The sequence continues at coordinate 5,015,741 of JASAUF010000602.1, forward strand.
GTCTCATGTCTTGGTACATCTTCGTGCTACAAGGGTGCATTGCAAGCTTCGATTTGTAGGCAGTCTTGAGGAGCTTCTGTCGGAAGTCATGAATATTAGGAACGCATAAGCGGCCACGGTATCGTAGACCCCCATTTATGCCAACTCTTCACTCGGAGTCCTCGGCGTCGTTAGCTTGCTCTCGAAGCTCAAACAACCGCTCATCGCCCTTCTGGGCCTCAATAATTCTATCATCAATAAGTGGCCAAACCCGAACGTGCGCGGCACACTCAAATGGTCCTCCACGGTGAGTTTCTACTCGAAGTCCTGCACGAACTCCAAATTATCTCACTCTGCTATCATCAGTGGAGCTACAAATGCAATAGCCTTCTTGCGACTCAACGCATCTGCCACAAGGTTGGCCTTGCCAAGATGGTAGGAAACCTCGAACTTGAAGTCTTTCAAGGTCTCCATCCATCGGCACTGCCTCATATTCAAGTCCCGCTGAGTGAATATATACTTAAGGCTCTTGTGGTCGCAGAAAAGCTCGAACTCCTCTCCATAGAGGTAATGTCTCCAGAGCTTCAATGCAAAGATGACAGCTACTAACTCAAGGTCGTGTGTAGGGTAATTCTCCTTGTGCTTCCTTAATTGTCTCGAGGCATACGTAATCACCCTGTCCTTTTGCATAAGGACACAACTCAAACCAACGCGAGACGCGTCAGTATATATAGTGTACTTAACCCCTTGCTCTGGCAATACTAGCACAAGGGCGGATGTTAATCTGTCCTTCACCTCCTGAAAAGCTGCTTCTGCCTTCTCATCCCAGGCAAACTTCAAATCCTTACGCATCAACTGTGACAACGGCTTGGCAATCTTCGAGAAGTCTCGAATGAAACGTCGATAGTACCCTGCCAGGTCAAGAAAACTCCTCACCTCGGTAATCGAGCTAGGATGCTTCCAATCCTGAATCGCGGCTACCTTAGCAAGGTCCACAGTTATCCCATCCTTGGACACCACATGTTCCAGGAACTCGACTTCTTCCTGCTAGAAGTCGTACTTCTTATACTACGCGAACAACTGGTTCTTCCTCAAAGTATCCAACACCACTCTCAGGTGCACCTCGTGCTCTTCCTGACACGTGTAATATATCAAGATGTCATCAATGAATACGATGACGAATCGGTGTAAGAATGGCCGAAATAATAATTGTAATAATAAATAATATTATTAAAGTAGTATAACATGATGCTTAGTGTTATAAAATCATAACGGGCCACATACCCATAAACTGACCTTTGGTTCCTAGCTTGAATGGTCCCTTGGACCACTTTAACCATCGACGTTCAATTTTGAGAAGATCTAACCATTAGATTGGCAAAAACTCACAGTGGAACCCAATCTGAGTTGTGGGCCCCACCTAGAACTTCGATCAGGCCGAACCAACGATCAAAGACCCTAACATAGGCCTCCTAGAGTGAAATAACCGTGTGGATCAGATCACATACATCACTATGGACCCCACAATTGTTGCGTGTGCACAGCAGGAACATGCACCCGTTGTGCACTAGACTTTGGAGAACGGTCAGAACTCCTCTGACCCGCGTTTGCTAAAAAAAGAGAGACACTCTCTCTCCTCTCTGTGTTTTGCCAGCAAGCGGACGCTATTCGCTTGCATCAATCGTGGCCCACCATCCGATCCCCACCTTCACAATTCAAACCGTCCATTGGAAAGATTACACACGTGTAACTAGAACCCCTAAGTCCTAAGTAATTCCACACGTGTACATGCACACATTCCTTCCTGCAAAATGACCCCTCAAGCACAACATTCTGAATATGGAAACTGTCTACTCGCCAGCAGGGCGATCCGTGTGAGCCCTCCTCTCACAATCTTAGCCATCCACCCCAGTGCTATCACAGACCTCCATCTAATGCAGGCAGTTTAGGTTTTCCTTCCCTTAGAAAAAACAGAAACCAGCTGACGGTTTCCTCACCTTACCACTTGTGCCTTAGGCGGTTGCAAACCAAAACAATCCTGGCCATCTGATTCTGATCCTACAGCTCAGAGGAGATAGGGATCTCTATAAGAAACTGATAAATCGAACTGCAAACAGTCTTCACAACAGCTACACTAAAAAACCCACCGCTAGCTCCCAAACTCAAACCCACCACCCAAGTCTCTCCCAAGCTTCCAAAGAACTCTTTCGCAAGCTCTCTACGACCCATAGGAATCATCTGATCAGAGCAGATTGAAGGGAGGTGTGGTGTTTCCAAATCCGCCATTAACAGCGGTCATCTTCCTGACTGCTCAAAGCTGCGTCAAACACAGTCGGGGTGAGGTTTGGTCCTGTGGGAGCTGCTCTTGGTGCTGTAGATGGCAAGGGAAATGGATGAGAGAAGAGGAAAGAAAGGAAGAAAGAAGAACGGAGGAGGAGCTGGCAGCTGTTGCACTCGCTGCTGCTGCACCAGCTCAAGATGCTGTGGGTTCGGTCCGAGTTGGGCTGGTTCGTGCCACGCTGAGTCTCCAGCATGGTAAGAAGAAAGGAAAGAGAAAAGAGAGGAGTGAGGGAGAGAAAGCAGAAGAGAATGAGGGGGAAGAAAATCTGGGTGAGTGCAGCCGTTGCACTCATCACCGAGTCGAGCATGACCCAGGTGCTGGTCGAGTCCAGAACTGTTGCTGGGCGTTCCAAGGAGAAAAACAGAAAGAGAAAATGAGAAGAAAAGGAAGAAGAAAAGGAAGAAGCAGATAGAGAGGGAGAGAAGCCGAGTTGTGGGTCGGATTGTTGTGCAGACTGAGTCAGGTTCTAACTGGGTTCGCCCTAGCTGAATAGGCACTCTGGCCATGAAGTTGGGGTTGGGTTGCTGTGTTGGGCAAGCTGAATCACGTCCACACAGTGCTGATGGGTTTCAGCAGGGAATGAGAGGAAGAAATAAGGATAAAGAGGCTAGGGGTGGGGCAGCTGCAACGTTACCAACCCACTACCGAGTTGTTGGCGCATTCGAACTCGGTCCAGGCCTATCCGAGTTCGTCAACTTGCTGGCCATCCTCTGATTTATTCAAGAGCTAGTCTGAGAGTCCAGCAATGAAAAAAAAGGGAAGAAAGAAGTAAAGAAAGAAAGAGAAAGGAAGAAAGAGAGAGTTATTCCGAGTTTACCCGACTCGGCTGAAACTCACTAAGTCAAGTTAGGCGACTCGGGCAGGCTCTGGTTAGTCCAGAGACTTGCTGATGTAGGAGTTCGGGTGAGGAGAAAAGAAAAAGAAAAGGGAAAGAAGAAAGAAAGTGAGAAGGATGCTTGTGTTGGTCTGAGTCAACTTGACTCGAAACGAGTCGACTAAGGTGAGTCCACGTCTTCCTCTATTTTGAGATTCTTTTGATTACTATTAGCATTGTTGATATCATTGTTAGGATTATTAGTGGTAGATATGAATAACCATTAGTAAATCTTTCATACTAGTAATAGTTATTGTAGATAAATAATAATAATAATAATACCATTATTAAATCCTAGTGCTTAGATTACCACTCTTAAACGTTATCATTAATAGTAGGTCAAATATTAGATAACATCATAGCAATTATTATTATGTTAGCCAACATGAATAATAACACATGCTAATAGTTATTTTGTAGTTATTAAAGTACATCATAGTTAATAATACCCCCAACTAGGGTTCAAAATCCTAAATCTAAGCCTAGAACTAAACCCAAGGGTGAAACCCTAAAACCATGGTAATCTAAAACCATAGGACAAGACCTTAACCAAGAATAGCGTATAGAACTTATATCTGACCATACAATTTTACAATTCATGGTAGGATGGATTCTAAGGGCACGTGTACTTCCTAGCAACATTAGTGGTGATCTATAAGGTGATAATTCTTCCCCTTGAGCTTTCCATCTTCTCATTAGCTTAAGTTATAGTTTTTATTTAAATTCATAATTGATATCTCTCTCTTATAATCACATGTGTTAGTTGGTGGAAATTGAATTGTTGTATTGCCTGCTTAATGTTCATCCTGTATATTTGTTCATGCTAGTGTATTGCTTATGGACTTTAAATTGGTACATTAGTGGGAAACCCCACCTATAAATGTACACCCATACTTGGGATGTAACCCGACTAGTTGTGATTGTAATGGACCTTCGACTTGGTGGTTATTGAGTGGTGGTCTAGATGGATCATTGATGTGGGCCTGCCATCCAGGTTTGTTGTGCCCAATGGTTTTTAAGGATGGTCTTTATCGTATGGTTTTGATATTCGCCCTATGTGGCATATTTTGATAGTCGCTCTACGTGGTTTTATTTAATATTTTTCCTACATGGGTTTAATGTTTTATACTATGCAACCATGCGTGGTAAGCCCCACATACTGTAATATGATTGGCCACTAGTCGATGGATTTCCATTAAACATCTTAAGGTGGTAGCCTCATGAGCCAAGGTTGGTGGAATGGGACACTATGCCTGAGCTGTCGGCCTACGCTGGGATCTGAGCTCCCCGTAGTGACCTTTGAGCTTATTAAACCTACTGAGTGTAATTGGATTAATAACAGATTGACTAATCATGTATACATGGCACGTATTGTTCCAACTGGATGATATTTCTCAGGTTCGATGATTCCGAATGGATGATATTTCACAGGTTCGATGACTGCATGAGCGACGGCCCACTGTCCACACGGATAAGCATCCCTGGGGCGATGATTACATTCACGCATCCATGCATCTAATAAGACTGCATTTACTCTATTTTGGTTGACTAGATGTTTTATAACTATGCTTACCTAATGCGGCGGTGTGTAATCTTTGACGGAAAATCACACTGAGTTGGCCACTTATCCATCAAATATACAACCGTACAGGTAGTACAAATGGCTTTAGTGATATGCATGTTCAGACTTGATGAGGAGCAAGGTACGATCGCTAGGGATGCATGATTGTATTTTCCTGGAGGAGCTGCATGGCCTTGCAGCTTATATTTATATATTTTCTGTTATTCTTCATATATTAAATTCTTGTAAATCTTGTACTTGTTAATTTTATAGACATTGGTTTGTATAAGTTATTATGGGCAGCTTCTTGTATATTTGAATGATAATGAAATTTTCCTTTATGTCGATTTGTCTACACTACACTCATCTGCTTACTCTGATAAAAGAAAAAAAAATATACACTCAAATTTGACCATCCCTTAAGGTTAAAACTCAGGTTTTTGGGACACGGGTCATATAATCGGGTCCTGAAAAGTCGGGGCGTTATAGTGGCACCCCAGGAATCGGTTCAAACACGTCCGCAAAAGCCTGAACTACAGGCGTATCCTCAAGCATCGGAACATCAATAGCCTCTAATGAAGAAGTGTAATGTAACGACCCGTAAATTTTCGTACATTGGGTCGAGTACCACCTCGACCAGAAATCACGTAGGATTAAATTCTTTAGAAATTTAACAAAGTTAACTAAGAACTAAACTCGATTAGCCATGAAATCCGTTAGGATCGCTTTAAATACGATCCGCAAGACCCAAAAGTTGCGAGAATCATTGACGCTAGGTTACCCTAAAGTTTAGAACCAAACTCATTTCCCGTCCGCTCTCGGGAATGAAACGAAACTTGTGATAGGTCTAGATCGCACATCGGGAGTCCGATTAACCCGAAGCTAAGGAACTAGGACCGCCCCACTGGGCTTACAATCATCTCAAAAATCAGCTCCATCCGATGTTCCATGGCCATTCGCTTCGATCCGGAGCGAGGGTGTGTGAAAAACACTATTCCCATTCTAAAATAAATATCTGGAATAGTGATCTGGCATCATTCGTTGACGCGTCAGTATTAAGCAACCTGACCGTCAGAATCAGACCAAATTACACCCTCGGATTAAGAAAAATTTCAGGAACATTTACATGTACTTGGAATTTCTGATCGTGGCCTGCTGACCGTCGAACTGAAAGTGGTCTGCCACGTGCGATCTGGGAATCTCGATCGAGTCAAAACGTAATCCCACGTAGATCCATAGATGGTGAGCTTAAGTCTGACGTTTGGTTCAAGGAGGGCCACCAGAACCTCCCTTTTGAGCTGGAAAAGTGACGAATATCCTATATTAGCAGTAACCCTTGAACCTGAGTCTATTTTGGGAATGTTTTTGGCTATAAAAGGAGCTTAGAATGCCCCTCTCACAGCCATACGAATTTGGGATAAAACCGGACACCTCACGAGAGCCGCTCTCGCGCATGAGGGTTAGTGGATTTGCGCCACCGCAGAGATTGGGTCGCTCTTATCCACAGCCATATCAGCTCCGCCGCACTGACCGTTCCTCGCACATCCTTCATTCTCGACCTCCCGTGTCGCTCCTTCAAAGCCGCACACAGCGACCCTTGGCTCCTCGCTCACGAACCGCCAAAGAAGGCTCGCGTTCATACGCTTGTGGCTGAGGCACCTGAGACGTCGGTTTCAGCTCCGATGGCTTTCGAGGGTATGACTTTTATTCATGACACTCCCGTTTCTTTATTGGTGGACACCGGGTCCACCACTTCTATTGTTTCTTGTGGGGCGGTTAAACGCCTATCTTTGCATACGATTCCCACAAAGGGAATGAGACTCACTACGGCTACTGGGACCTGTTCGGATGTCACACGGTTATGCGAGGGTTGCTCGGTAGTTTTGGGTAGCAGCACAGTGCTCGTCGACCTCATTGTTGCTCCACTATGGCACTACGACGTTATCCTTGGTATGGATTGGCTCACCAGGATGAGGGCGGAGATAGATTGTGATACTCGGATCGTGACGGCCTATGGACCTGACGGCACAGCTTTTACGTTTCCAGTACAGGTCAGTTGGCCCTGCCATGTTGATTGTTACGCTACTTTACTTGTGCCGATTGATGGTCCGACAGTAAATGGTACGCCGGTGGTTCGAGAATTTGCAGGCGTGTTTGAGACTATCCCTGGTTTGCCTCCTCGGCGTGAGATTGATTTTACGATTGACCTTACGCCTGGTGCGACGCCCATCTCGTTGCCGACTTATCGTATGCCTCCATATGAGATGGAGGAGCTGCGGAAACAGATTGACGAACTTGTAGAGAAAGGTTTTATTCGACCTAGTGTGTCTCCTTGGGGAGCACCTGTGTTGTTCGTGAAGAAGAAGGACGAGTCGCTACGGTTGTGTATTGATTACCGTAGGTTGAACCAGGTCACGGTGAAGAACAATTATCCTTTGCCCAGGATTGATGATCTGTTCGATCAGTTGAGGGGGGCAAAGTATTTCTCGAAGATTGACCTTCGCCGGTACCACCGGTTGCGCGTGAGAGAGGAGGACGTGCGTAAGACGGCCTTCAGGACGTGCTTTGGGCACATGAGTTCTTGGTGATGTCGTTCGGTCTGACGAACGTACCAGCCGTGTTCATGGATCTGATGAACCGGGTATTTCGGCCCTTCCTTTACCGATTCGTCATCGTCTTTATTGATGACATTTTGATATACTCTATGAGTCGTGAGGAGCACGAGGAGCACTTGAGCGGTATTGGATACACTGAAGAAGAACCAGTTGTTCGCGCAATATAAGAAGTGCGACTTACGTGAGGAGGAAGTCAAGTTCTGGGACATGTAGTGTCCAAGGATGGGATAGAGTGGACCTTGCTAAGGTAGTCGCGGTTCAGGATTGGCGGCACCGAATCGGTTACTGAGGTGAGGAGTTTCCTTGGTCTGGCTGGGTACTACAGACGCTTCATTCGGGATTTCTCGAAGATCGTCAGGCCATTGTCTCAGTTGACTCGGAAGGACCTGAAGTTTGCCTGGAATGAGAAGGCGGAGGCAGCTTTTAAGGAGCTGAATGACAAGTTGACGTCCGCCCCTGTGCTAGTATTGCCAGAGCAAGGGGTGAAATACACGGTGTATACCGACGCGTCTCGCGTTGGTTTAGGGTTGTGTGCTGATGCAGAAGGATAGGGTGATTTCGTATGCCTCGAGACAATTAAGGAAGCACGAGGAGAATTACCCTACACATGACCTAGAGTTGGCAGCTGTCATCTTTGCATTGAAGCTCTAGAGACATTACCTCTACGGTGAGGAGTTCGAGCTTTTCTGCGACCACAAGAGCCTTAAATACATATTCACACAAATGGGATTTGAATATGAGACAAATGGCTGATGGATGGAGACCTCAAGGACTTCAAGTTCAAGGTTTCCTACCATCATGGCAAGGCGAACCTTGTGGCGAAGCTACGCTGAGCCGCAAGATGGCGATTGCATTTGCGGCACAGCTGATGATAGCCGAGTGGGACATGATGGAGTTTGTGCGGGACTTCGAGCAGAGATTCACTGTCGAGGAGCCTTTTGAGTGTGTTACGCACGTTCGGGTGCGGCCACTTATTGACGACAGGATTGTTGAGTCCCAAGAGGGCGATATACGGCTGTCTGAGCTTCGAGAGCAGGCTAGCGACGCCGTGGACTCCGAGTGGAGAGTTGGTTCTGATGGGGGTTTACGATTCCGTGGCCGCCTATGTGTTCCTGATGTGGCTGACTTGAGACGCGAGCTTCTCGAGTCCGCCCATAACTCGAAGTTTGCGATGCATCTTGGTAGCACGAAGATGTACCAGGATATGAGACGGACATATTGGTGGGATAACATGAAGGCCCACATTGCTGAGTATGTGTCTCGATGTCTGACGTGCCAGCAGGTCAAGGCAGAACATCGCCGACCTCCTGGACTACTTCAGCCCATGCCTATAGCGGAGTGGAAGTGGGACTTCATCTCCATGGACTTCATATCAGGGTTGCCGAAGACGAGGAAGGGGCGCGATTCCATTTGGGTGATTGTGGACCGGTTGACCAAATCGGCCTATTTCCTCCCTATCAGAGTTACGAACTCTGCAGACAAGCTAGCTAGATTGTACATCAGAGAGATCGTCCGTCTGCACGGGGTTCCCTTAGAGATCGTGTTGGACAGAGACACGCGGTTCACATCCATCTTCTGGACTCGTATCCAGGAGGCGATGGGTGTGAAGTTAAAGTTCAAGATACTGGCGTTTCATCCTCAGACTGATGGGCAGACAGAGCGGGTGAATCAGATTCTGGAGGATATGTTGCGAGCATGTGTGTTGGACTTCAAGGACAGCTGGGATGACTATCTTCCGTACGCAGAGTTCTCCTACAACAACAACTTCCAGGCGACTATTGGCATGGCCCCATATGAGGCTCTATATGGTTGACCTTGTAGGGCATCGCACTGTTGGGCAGAGGTTGGCGAGCGTAGTCTGATTGGCCCAGAGTTGGTGCAGGCGATTACAGAGAAGGTAGACATTATCAGGCATCGATTACTCACAGCGCAGAGCAGGTAGAAGAGTTATGCCGATACGAGGCGGCGACCGCTGGAGTTCGAGGTCAGGGATCATGTGTTCCTTCGGGTTTCCCCTATGAAGGGAGTCCTTCGGTTCGGGAAGAAGGGGAAGCTCACACCGAGGTTTATCGGTCCATTTCGACATCTTGGATCGAGTGGGTGATGTGGCGATCGTCTCGCCTTGCCTACACCACTTGCTTCCGTACACAACGTATTTCATGTATCTATGCCGAAGAAGCACGTTCTCGATCCTTCACATATTATCGATGGGAGCAGTGCAGGTTGAGTGAGGATGCTACGTACGAGCCGCGCCCCCGACGCGTATCCTTGATAGGAAGGAGCGGTACTACGTAGCAAGGTCATCCCACTTGTGAAGGTGCTTTGGACACATCATTCGAGGAGGAAGCTACCGGGGGACCGAGGCCGAGGTCGGGAAGAACTACCCTCGCTTCTCGAGGAGTACGAAAGGTATAAATTTCGAGGACGAAATTTTTTGTTTAAGGGGGTAGATTGTAACGACCGTAAATTTCCGTACATTGGGTCGAGTACCACCTCGATCAGAAATCACGTAGGATTAAATTCTTTAGAAATTTAACAAAGTTAACTAAGAACTAAACTCGATTAGCCATGAAATCCGTTAGGATCGCTTTAAATACGATCTGCAAGACTCAAAAGTTGCAGAATCATTGACGCTAGGTTACCCTAAAGTTTAGAACCAAACTCATTTCCCGTCTGCTCTCGGGAATGAAACGAAACTTCGATTAGGTCTAGATCGCACATCGGGAGTCCGATTAACCCGAAGCTAAGGAACTAGGACCGCCCCACCGGGCTTAACAATCATCTCAAAAATCAGCTCCATCCGATGTTCCATGGCCATTCGCCGATCGGAGCGAGGGTGTGTGAAAAACACTATTCCCATTCTAAAATAAATATCTGGAATAGTGATCTGGTATCATTCGTTGACGCGTCAGTATTAAGTAACCTGACCGTCAGAATCAGACCAAATTACACCCTCGGATTAAGAAAAATTTCAGGAACATTTACATGTACTTGGAATTTCTGATCGTGGCCCGCTGACCGTCGAACTGAAAGTGGTCTGCCACGTGCGATCTGGGAAACCGATCGAGTCAAAAACGTAATCCCACGTAGATCCATAGATGGTGAGCTTAAGTCTGACGTTTGGTTCAAGGAGGGCCACCAGAACCTCCCTTTTGAGCTGGAAAAAGACGAATATCCTATATTAGCAGTAACCCTTGAACCTGAGTCTATTTTGGGAATGTTTTTGGCTATAAAAGGAGCTTAGAACAGCCCCTCTCACAGTCATACGAATTTGGGATAAAACCCTAGGGAGAGAGAGAGAGAAAAGTGAGAGAATAGCTTGGAGTTTGTGGGCGATCTTCCTCCTACTGCTTCCATTCATCGCACGGCCTACACCGCCCCGTTCTAGGTGGTTTCCCGGCGGTATCCATCCCATTTGAAGGTAGGAAACCCTAACCCTAGGTCTGATTTAAGGTAGGATCGATGTGGGTTGTGTAACGACTAACCGATTCCGCTCTTTAGGCTAGAAAACTCCCGTATACGGAAGATTTACTACCCTTGCTGATTCGTTGCGTTTTAAAAGGGCAAAGTTGAGGACTTTAAGTGTATAAGTTACAGTTTTCAATGCTTTCAATGTCAGATAATGGTAGATTCATGATCTGCTTGCAATTACACATGTACAAAGTGCTTTCCGTTTCCTGTTTCGATTAACGTTGCAAAATATGGAATTTCACATACTCTAGGTATACGTAGAAATACCGTATACGTATTTTTTTTGGAAAAATGTTTGACATGTTTATTTAATGTATGATTATATGATATGTAGATAAAATACTAATTTGGCGAAAGGAATCGCTGAAATACATGTTCATGTGTAAATGATACGTATGTTGAAATAGTGTATTCTAGGAATACCGTATACGTATTTTTTTTGGAAAAATGTATGACATGTTTATTTAATGTATGATTATACAATATATGTATAAAATACTAGTTTGGCGAAAGGAGTCGCTGAAATACATGTTCGCTTGTAAATGCCTAGTATGTTGAAATTGTGTATTCTAGAAGTACCGCATATGTGTGAATTTTGGAAATACAATTGTAATGATTATTTGCTGTACGATTATGATATACATGGGTAAAATACTCACGTGGCGAAGGGATAGCCCTAACACGTATTTTGCTAACATACATCATGTATGTTGGAATAGGGTATTCTAAGTGTTTGTGTAGATGCTTGTGTACGTAAATGCTTGAGTGTTAGTGCCTTAGAGAGGTGCTGATATGGGATTCCTGACTCCCTTAGAGACATGTAGGATCCCCTCCACGCGGTGGTTCGCTATAACCACTCACTTATGATGTGTATGTAATCGTATCCCTATATGTATAGTGCTTTACAACCTGCTTTATAACATGCTTTACTTCATGCTTTACTTCATACTTTATAACATGCCTGCTAACATGCTTGTATTGATTGCTTATCATGCTTTACTCCACATGTTATTGATGAAAACTGTTTGAGTTTGGGACTATGCCTATAGTCCAAGCATCCGGTACCAGACTTGCGGTTGTGGCTGAGATTCATATCGCCACAACGAACGTGTCTGGTGAACCCGAGTCGTACTTCGGTTGGCGATAGTGGTTGGCCACACGGAGTGCTTTTGTGCTCCATATCGCTCAACTTGTGGTGCGCTCGAGCTAGTTAGGCCCGTCAAGTAAACCGGAGTGTATATGTATGTTCACCATGTTTGGTCGCTACTGCTTGAACCTAGGGTACCAAACTTACCAGTGGCGATCCCGTTAACCATGGTACCTCGATCCGCTAAGACGCATGAGCCGGGCATGGTGGTATGGGACACCGTGGTCGAGCCGTCGGCCACGCCCGGGGTCATGTGCCTCCCGCAGTGACCATTGCGCAACCAAACTCGTGAGCCGATTATGGTGGTATGGGACACTATATTCGAGTTGTCGATACTTACGGCGAGAGCCGAGTACGGTGAGACCTGTGCTCGTGCTGACGGGCGACGAGTCCTCCGTAGTATCTTCGAGTATACTCCAAGTGTAATGCGTGATTGGCGACGAGTCTTTCACAAAAGAACTAGAGTATGAGTTGAGCCGAGTACGGTGAGACCCGTACTTGAGCCGACGGCTAGTGATTGAGCCAAGTACGGTGAGATATGTACTTGAGTGACGGCCAACAATTGAGCCGCATACGGTGAGATCTCAGTATCCGTCACCGACGAGTGACGAGCCCTTTGCGATGCCTTCACTACGCTTCTCAAACCATAATATCGTATGAGATTAGCTAGGATTGACGACCTAGAATGGATCATGTTTGGGAATGATACAAGGGAGGTACCTTAGTTTCCCAATACCGCTGGTTGAAATGGATTAATAAAAACTTGGTAATCATGAGCATCATCGCACCGCATGTGCTTTGTAGATGTGGCGCACCGAGGAGTAAGCATTCGCGAACGTAAGATGATGTCGCTTGAGGGTGGTTTGGCAAGGGCATACAAAGACATCATGTCATATCATTTTTGCACTTAACAAGAGTAATTAGAAATGTTTGATTTGTACTGCATTATCATTACTGCTTTATTGATTTGATAACATGTTAACCTATGCTTTATTGTTCCACTGAGTTAGCTACTCACTCCCACGTTACGGGACGGTGTTTACAACACCCACCAGACTGTCCGCAGTGTAGATGGCGCCTCTGTTCGGGAGCCGGAGCTCGACTTCGAGGAGGATCGGGAGGAGTTCTCCTTTATGCAAGACTCGACGGCTATGCTTAGGCCGACCGCATCGCGGGGATTCCAGGCTTATCTATAGAGTTGTATTTTGATTTTGACTTAGAAACAATTCATGTATATTGGTACTCGGCTAGTACTCATACTCTGGAGTTCACAAAATTTTGATACTTTACATATTTTGAATATAAAATTTCGATCTTCCGCTTGCCTTTATACAATTGAACTGGAGTATGAATTACTGTTTTGGTATAATCTCATTCATGTTTATTACGCTAACTCAGACAACATTTAACCATCATTGTGTATGTTGCATAAGTGATGCGTTGGAACTCGGGAGTTGAGTTCATACTCGACCCCCGAATTTCAGGGCGTTACACGTAACATCTCAACTGAGTAGCGTGACTGACCTGAACAGGAAAAGTAAAGGCCGTGCCATCAATTCCAAGGCTATCACCACCCTAGTCTCCCTATCGATCTCTGCTCGCATCTCAGTGAGCCAATCTATACCGAAGATAACGTCGTAATGGAATAGGGGGACGATGATCAGGTCAACTAGTATCATCCTGTCACCGAAGTCTATCGGGCAGCCCTCACACATACGAGTAACTTCAGAGGAAGTCCCTGTGGCAGTGATGACCCTCACTCCTCTCGTAGGAGCAGTAACTAAACCCAGTCACTTGACTGCCGTGCATGAAATCATAGAGGTAGTGGACCCAGTGTCCACCAATAAGAAGACGGGAGTACCTTGGACGTGTGCAGTGACCTCGAAGGCCATAGGCGCTGAAGGTGCTGTCTCCTGTTCCTCTGCTGTAAGCGTATGAACATGCGCCTGCTGAGATCGGTTAGGCTGAGGTACCATGGGCCGTTGAGGCGGCCTGAAGCGAGGTGCAGGTAGTCTGAAGGACGGATGTGCAGGTGCCATCCGAAGTAGTGGAGTCGATAGAGCCTATGGGCGAGGGCGATCAATCCTCTGCGGTGGTGAGAACCCGCTATCTCTCATCCGGGCAAAACAACTCTCTGCAGTGTGACCCGGTTTCCCACAGTATGTGTAGGTCACACCTGGGCACCGTATCGGAACCACTGGCACTGTGATCCTGGGAGGCGAATCAGCACGAGGCCTCTTGCCAAGGAAAGGCCTGCTTTAACATCTGGTCGTGGTCTCATAACCATAGCACCACGAGAGTGTGTCAGCCGATCAATATCCTGCTCTGCCCCAATAAACATATGAATCAACTCCGTATAAGATGGTATGCGAACACAACACATCTTCGACTGGATGTCAGGTCGCAAGCCCTCAGAGAAGCGTCGAATCTGCATCTACTCATCAGCAAGTATTGTCGGGACAAAGCAGCCTAACACAGTAAAGCGATGCTCATACTCTGTAACTGTCATACCTCCCTGTCTGAGGCCCAGAAACTCATTCTCCCTCTCATGTCGGTAGGCCTGATGGTAATATTTCTCGTGGAAACGGAACTCAAATGCTGCCCAGGTCCACACATATCCCACTGCGACGGTCCGCAGTATACTGTCCCACCATAAGCTAGCCTCCTTCTCGAACATGAAGGCGGCCAACTCAACCTGTTCAGCCTCAGAACAATGCAACATCTTTAGTATCTTTGAGATGCGGTCTAACGAGTACTCAGCCTTCTCGGGTCTGTGAGAACCCCTAAAAGTCAGAGGCCTCAAGCGCTGGAATCCCTCGAGTAGACCGCGAGTACCCATGTCTCTCGTAGGGTATACAACAGGTGTGGGCGGAGGCACATCCTCAGCCTGAACAGGAGGCTCTGTAGGCTCAGCAGGACGTGTAGATGGCGAAGGTGGAGTCGCACTCCCACCTTGACTTGATAAGACCACAAGAAGCTGCTGGTGCTGCTGCTGCATCAACATCATCATCTGCTCAAACCTGTCAGTAGGTGGAGCAGCCTGCGGCAGTCTTTCTTTTCCCCATAAGAGAAAGGACGGCAGAGACGGAGAAAATGGCCGAAACAATGGCGAAGAAAGCCATGGAAAGTGAAGATAAGAGAGAGAAAGGGCTGCTCTCTTTCCTTCTCCACGGACTTGGGTCTCAACAGTGGTTGTAGAGGCCTAAACAACCAGGGTTTAAGAAGAAAAATGAAGAGATGGAGTGGGGTAGGCGGTGTGCATGAATTTAAGATGAAATGGAGAGTGCAGGGGCTGAAGTGAGAGAGAAATGGAGAGGATAGGGAGGTAGGGATGCTGTGAACAAAGGAGAGGGATGGGTTATGACAAAAAATAATGGTTTTGATGATTGGGAGGGAGAGTTGAGAGAGGGGGGCAAACGAAATAGAAATAGGGGCCCCCACGCGATTACGTTGGCCCCACACGTGTCCTGAGGTCGGGTCGACCCTGACCAGACCCGGTCCAACAAGACCCGACAGACCCGACCGCGGTGACCGCGGTTCCACCGCAGTCCGATGGGCTGGGCACGGCACCTCCACGGTAGGGCGGTTTTCACCACCCTTCCAAGGTGCCAAAGACACCCTGGGTCTGTCCTGGGTCCCTCTGGATTAGCGCGGGGAGGCCCACGACTCCATTCCATTCCAAATTCGGGTAGTTTCAAGAAGTCTCTGATCTAAACTGACATTTACTGAGTTTTAACAGCTGGGGATGGGTGGATTGTGATATAGACCCGTCAATAGACGGCCTAGAAGTATTTTGGGATTGACTCGTGTGACCAGGGTTGGGTACAGACTGGATTTCGGCATTCGTTTCTGTGAACTTTACCGTTGGATGAAACTGGGATGCCTAAGACTGTTAATACATTGTTCTCGCACCCTCTTATGTCCAAAGGCGTCAGCGTAAGTCATGGAAACATTACTCAGGTCTAGTTTAATCAAAATCATGCTTTGATACCAACTTGTAACACCCTAAAATTCGAGGGTCAAGTAGCAACTCAACTCTCGAGTTCCAAAACATCACTTATGCAACATAGATAATGATGATTACATGTTGTCTGTGTTAGCACATAAACATACGTGAGATTATACTAAAACAGTAATTCATACTCCAGATCAATTGTATAAAGGCAAGTGGAAGACTAAAACTGTATATAATTATATGTAAAAGAAATAAAACCATCACAATCTCCAGAGTATGAACCCAACTGAGTCACCATATACATTTATTTGTTTTACGATCAAAATGTCAAAAATATGACTAGAGAAGTAAGCCCTGTAAGTCCCGTCGATCCAGGTAGTCTAAGCAAAGCCACCAGCATACTGCATATACGAGAACTCGTCCTAGTCCTCGCCGTAGTCCGGCTCAGCCTCCAGAGTCATCACCTCATCTGCACCTAAGACAGAGTCTGGTTGGTGTGTACAACACCATCCCGTAACGTGGGAGTGAGTATGTAACGACCTGAAAAATTCCATACATTGGGTCGAGTACCACCTCGACCAGAAATCACATAGGATTAAATCCTTTAGAAATTTAACAAAGTTAACTAAGTACTAAACTCAATTAAATATGAAATCCGTTAGGATCGCTTTAAATACGATCTGCAAGACCCAAACCTTGCAGAATCATTGACGCTAGGTTACCCTAAAGTTTAGAACCAAACTCATTCCCCGTCCGCTCTCGGGAGTGAAACGAAACTTCGATTAGGTCTAGATCGCACCTCGGGATTCCGATTAACCCGAAGTTAAGGAACTAGGACCGCCCCACTTGGGCTTAACAATCATCTCAAAAATCACCTTATCCGATATTCCACGGCCATTCGTTTCGAATCGGAGCGTGGTAGTGTGAAAACACTATTCACAAGCCGAAATAAATATCCGGAATAGTGATCGCATCGTTCGTTGACGCGTCAAGATTAAGCAACCCGACCGTCGTAATCGGACCAAATTACACCCTCGGATTAAGAAAAATTTCAAGAACATTTACATGTACTGAATTTCTCGATCGTGGCCCACCGACCGTCGAATCGAAAGTGGTCCGCCACGTGCGATCTACGTATCCGAATGAGTCAAAACGTAATCCCACGTAGATCCGTTGGTGGTGAGCTTAAGTCCGACGTTTGGTTCAAAGAGGCCTACCGTAACTCCCTTTTTGAGCCGGGAAAAGCGCCGAATATCCTATATAATGTGCACCCCATGAACCTAAGTCTATTCTCGTAATGTTTGAGGCTATAAAAGGGGCTTAGAGCAGCCCCTCTCACAGCCATACGAATTTAGGGAGAAACCCTAGAAGGAGAGAGAGAAAAGAGAGGGAAGAACTTGGAGATCGTTGCCGATCTTCCTCCACTTGCACCGGATTGCTACACGGCCTACACCGCCTTATTCTCGGCGTTCTCCGGTGTTTTCCGCCTCATTTGAAGGTAAGAAAACCTAACCCTAGGTCTGATTTGTGGTGGAATCGAAGTGGGGTGTATACCGACTAACCGATTCCGCTCTTTAGGCTAGAAATCGGCCGTAGACGGAAGATCCATCACCCTTGCTGATTTATTCCTGTTTCCAAAGGCAAAGGTGAGGACTTTAAGCTTATAAGTTACGGTTTTCAACGCTTTCAATGTCAGATAATGGTAGATTCATGATCTCGCTTGCAATTGCACATGTACAAAGTGCCTTCCGTTTCTGTTTTGATTAACGGTGTGAAATATGGAATTTCACATATTCTAGGTATACGTATAAATACCGTATATGTATTTTTCTTGGATAAATGTTTGACATGTTTATTTAATGTATGATTATATGCTATATGAATAAAATGCTAGTTTGGCGAAAGGAATCGCTAAAATATATGTTCCTTTGTAAATGTGCCGTATGTTGAAAATACGTATTGAAGAAATACCGTATACGTATTTCTTTTGGAATAATGTTTGTCATATGTATTTAATGTATGATTATACAATACATGATTAAAATACTAGCTTGGCGAAAAGAATCGCCGAAATCTATCTTCCTTTGTAAACACTATGTATGTCGAAATTGGGTATACGTAGAAGTACCCTATACGTATAAAATTCGCCGATGTGTTTGCTATGTTTATTTGCTGTATGAATATGTTGTATATGTATAAAATACTAGCTCGGTAACGGGCAACCCTAGTACACCCTCCTCTAGCATACGTCATGTATGTTGAAGTAGTGTATTCCAAGTGTTGGCGAAATCACTTGCGAGTGTAAGTGTTTAAGTGTTAGAACCTTAGTTAGGTGCTGAGATGGGATTCTCCGCTACCTTAGAGTCATATATGACACTCTCCATGTGGTTGTTCACTCTAACCACTCACCTGTGAACTCTAGGCATTTGTGTCCCTATGTGTATAGTGCTTTATAACATGCTTCGTAACATGCTTGATAACATGCTTTACAACATGCCTTATAAAATGCTTTACTTCATGTTTTATAATACATGCTTTGCCCTATGCTTTACTTCATGTTTCACAACTGACTGAGCTTGGGACTATGTTCGTAGTCCGGCATCCGGTATCAGACTTGAAGATGTGGTTGGGGTTTCATTCCGCCACGCACGATGTGTTGGTGAACCCGTGTCGTACTTCGGTTGGCGATAGTGGTTGGCCACACGAGGTGCTTCTGCGCCTCATATCGCCCAACTTGTTGTGCGCTCGAGCTAGCCGAACATGTCAGTAAACCGTATGCCTTATGTATGTTCACCATGTTTGGTCGCTAATGCTTGAACCTAGGGTACCAAACTTACCAGTGAAAATCCGTTAACCATGGTACCTCGATCCGTTAAGACTCATGAGCCGGGCATGGTGGTATGGGACACCGTGGTCGAGCTGTCGGCCTACGCTGGGGCTACGTGCCTCCCCGTAGTGACCAGTGAGCAATTCAACTCGTGAGCCGATTATGGTGGTATGGGACACTATATTCGCGCTGTCGGCCTACACTGATAAGGTGATGGGGGAGTGGTGCAGTCTTTGTGTGCACACATCGGCGCACCCTTTGTAGTGACCGCGAGCATACTCTGAAGTTGCAGCGTGCCTTAGGGTTCGCCGCGATATATAGAGTATGAACTAGGCCTGTTTCTGTATAGTTGTATCGTGATGAATCGTTTAAGGGGTGATGGGGGAGTGGTGCAACCTTTGTGCGTAATGTTCCGGGCAAGCCTCTCGCAAAGTGACCTAGAAAACACACCATCGTCTCGATATTAACTAGACCGACGACCCTAGATTGGATCATGTTTGGATATGATACAAGGGAGGTACCTTAGTTTCCCAACCCCGTTGTTTGAAATGAATTAATTAAAAACTCAGTAATCATACTCATCATGCATCGCATGTGCCCTGGGAAGATGTGGAGCACTGTGGGATGTAAGCATGCGCGAACGTGAGATGGTGTCGCATGAGGGAGGGTGTGGTGAGGGCATCCATCATACCTGCATTCATACTTGCATTAATCAGAGTAACTAGGAGTGTTTGATTTACCGCTTTATCATTACTGCTTGACCGTATTGGTAACATGATAACTTATATCTTACTTGTTCCACTGAGTTAGCTACTCACTCCCACGTTACGGGATCTGTTGCGCACACCAACCGGACTGTCTCGTGTTTAGGCGATCCGGCTATTCTCGGGAGGCGGAGCCCGACACGACGAGGACCGGGGAGGAGTTCTCGTATATGCTGATTCACGGCGGCTTCGACTAGGTCACGGATCGATGGGATTTACAGAGATTGTATTTAGTTATTTTGACATTTTGTTTATTACACGTACATGTATATTGTGACTCGTAAGGATTCATACTGGATGATGAATCATTTATTTTGTTTCTCTACATATATATATATACAAATCAGTCTTCCGCTTGCTTTTTATACAACGGATCCGGGAGTATGAATTATCGCTTTGGTATAATCTCATTCATGTTTATTGCGCTAACTCGACAACATTTAACCATCATCGTGTATGTTGCATAAGTGATGCGTTGGAACTCTGGGAGTCGAGTTCATACTCGACCCCGATTTTCGGGCGTTACAAGTTGGTATCGAGCATGATTTTGATTAAACCGGACTCGAGTTATGTCCCCACTACGTACGCTGACGCATTACACTTAGGAGGGTGCGCAAAATATATAGCAACAGTCTTAGGGTCTCCCGATTTCGCCGTTCGGCGAAGTTCGCTGCACACGGACAGTTTGATCGAGTGCGTACTCGATCCCGACCACACTTATGGACCCCAAGTCACTCCTAGACCATCTATTGACGTGTCCAGGTCACAAATTACCAAAAATAAGTCGTTAAAAATCGTAAAAACCAGATTATGTCAGAACTTTCCTGGAACTGACCGTTTTGGCACAAAACTGAGTTCGTGGGCCCCCCACGACTAATCCGTTAACATTTTGGACCAAGTCAGGGTGGATTTGGCACCCTGGGTGTCTGGTGAACAAGACCAGACCGCGGCAGCGCGGCTCCGGCCAATCCCGACCGCGGCGCCACCGCGGCACCGGCGGCGGACCGCGCCTCCGTCCGTTTTCCGGCGTGTTTCTAAACATGAGGGTGGTCGGTTTGGTCCCTTATACCCCATGGCACGTGCGGTTTTTGCATTAGATTAGGTTTTAAGGGGCTGGAGCTCCCTTCTCTCCCATTTCCCCTCTTTTTCAAGCACCCCACCTCCATTTTCGATTTTTCTGAAAAACCATCCCTCCAAACCTTCAATCCCTCCATTTTCTTCCATAACTCACACACACCTACCTCCTACAACAGCCCTAGCCTCTCCCTTTCCCCATTTTCACAAGTTGGAGCTCTCATAACCCTCCTTGGAGCTCAAAATCGGGTAATCTCCCAACCCATTCCACTTTCTTTTTGTTCCTTCTTCATTTTCTACCTCTTGAGCTTCTTCCACACCTATTGGGTTGTTGATTGTGGAAGGTAAAAGAGGTCAGCCCTTTGTTTCCCATTTTGGAAAATTTTCATGGCCCTCCTTGGTGTGGTGGCCACCATTTTCTCCATTTCCTCCATCCTATCCTTCATGGGAAAGAGGAAAACCGCGGCCGATGACGCCGGCCCAAGTAGGCCAGCCCGTTCCCGAAGAAAATCTGATGTTGGGGCCGGCACAAGTACCGTGCGGGAGTTTAGGTCAAAGCGAGACCTGGATCCTGACCACCCCGCCAGGAATGCTTATCCAATAGGCATGGAATATGGGCGCTTCGGGCAGCCGCAAGGTAGTGTTTGAAGCTCATGTGGATGAGGGGATGTTTGGCCTACACCCGATGATGGACCACTTGGTGGATATCGGGTGGAATCATATTTTTGAAGGCGAGTCTCCCGCATGTGAGCACACGGTTCGTGCCTTCTACGCTCACATTATAGACGCATCAATAGAGCCTCTTCGCCATCGTCTCGTGAGAGGCATAAGGCGCACCATCACCGTGGACGAAGTGGCTCGAATCACGAAGATCCCGCTTGGTCAAGTACTGACCTAGTGATGACTTCTCTAGGAGTGCGCGGAAAGGGATCGCCGCACGCGATTTCTCTGTGGTCGCCGGGTTACTTGGAAGCGAGGAAGTTGTATTGCGGCGACAAAGATGTCTGAAGACTTCCATTTGCTCCATCACATCTTCACATACAATGTATACCCACGGTGGGGTAACCGCACGGAATGTACTAGGGTGATGGTGGACTTTCTCTGTACAAGATGGGACGCCGGGAAAACATATGCCTGCCACATTCATCCTATCCCAGATAGTTAATGTGGTTCGTTCTGCCAGGAACGATCTTTCGCTCCCATTTGGCCGACTGATCTGCAGGATGGCTCGTGATGTAGGCTACAGATTGAATATGGAGGATCTTGCACCGGTCCGAATCATAAATGAAGCGACACTTAGGAATATGAAGATCGGCCCCAACAGCGGCAAGCCCGACTCGATGAGTCCTGGAGATGAGTCGGATAGCGCCGGCGAAGAGAGTGTTGACCTCCAGGCTGACAGTGATGAGGAGCGCAGTGATGACATACAGGAGGAAGAACCAGAGGCTCAGGACACAGAGGAGAGTTCACCCCCTGCGGCTCAGGAGCAGGGTGTGGATCGAGATGTATCTGATGCGCGATTTACCCGTTTGAGGAGAGGCAAGCCGCCCTGCAGCAAGAGGTTGGACAAGTTCGGGCTGAGATTGGACAGTTCTGGTGAGCTTGGTCAAGTTCGAACTAAACTTGAAGAGAATGAAGCCTACATGAAGAAGAATTTCAAGAAGATGTCCCGTACGAAGGCCATCTGTCTTTGTGCGCAGGATAAGAATGCTCCTCCTCCACCGCCTACTTCGGATGCTTAGTCATCCATATCGTTGTTTGTTGTGTTTGCTTTGGTTACCGCGATAGGCGGTTTGTGTTTTCGTTCTGATGATGTATTAGGTAGTAGAATGTTAGTGTTTGATGTGTGGATGTATTGGCTATAATGTAATTTCGGTCATGATTCATGTAAACTCGTAGTTCATGTATTATGACAATTTTGAGTTAATGAAAAGCATATAGCCTCTTTTGTTTGATGATGTGTGGAATGCTTAAGTGCTTTATGGAGTGTATTATGTCAGTATCTCACAAATGTTGTACTCGTGTTGTATAGGGCATGCCGCGACAAGATACGCGAGCACCGCACATCTCCTTTGACCGGCTCCATGGACCAGACACCTTCTAGTAGTAGTGGTCCCACGGACCGTGGGTTGGGATCCGACGCCCCCGCCGGTCCTACCGGCGGGTTGCCACCATACACGCCCGGTCCGTGAGCGATTCCGGCCATCATCGTCCGCGAAGAGACTCCTGTGTCGCTCCGCCGACCGATAGGTTTGAGTACCGATGATGATGATGCATCGAAGAAGAGATGCAGAAGAAGAAGACAGCAGATGCTAAAGAGAGAAGAAGCAGCAGCAGACACAGCAGAGCAAAGATCGCAGCCTTATGGCCACTATCGCTGAGGCCTTATCCCGTGGTGGTAGTGCGACTCCACC
Source organism: Magnolia changhungtana (assembly GCA_030180095.1). Classification (NCBI taxonomy): domain Eukaryota; kingdom Viridiplantae; phylum Streptophyta; class Magnoliopsida; order Magnoliales; family Magnoliaceae; genus Magnolia; species Magnolia changhungtana. Next base: position 5,038,763 of record JASAUF010000602.1, read on the forward strand.
CACGACTCCCTGTTTGTCTCGCCGGCACCCTGAGCCTCCTGCTCGCGTGTGAGGATGTGCCCCTGCCTCCACCCGTGGTGCCTCCTACTGGAGATGTCGGCACGCGCGGTCTACTCGAGCGGTTTCAGCGCTTGAGGCCTCCTTCGTTCATGGGCACTCATAGGCCCGAGGAGGCAGAGTTTTGGCTTGACCGCATCTCGAAGATGCTTCGGATGCTGCATTGCTCAGAGGCAGAGCAGGTAGAGCTGGCCGCCTTCATGTTTGAGAGAGAGGCGAGTTTATGGTGGGACAGTGTGTTGCGGTCTGTCGCAGCAGACTACGTATGGACCTGGGAGGCGTTTGAGTTCCGGTTCCATGAGAAATACTACCCGCCGACTTACCGACATGAGCGGGAGGACGAGTTCCTGCGCCTCAGGCAGGGAGGTATGACCATTACAGAGTACGAGCACCGCTTCACCGAGTTGGGCCGCTTTGTCCCGACTATACTAGTGGACGAGCAGATGCGGATGCGTCGATTTTCATTGGGCTTGCGACCGGAGATACGGTCGAAGATATGCTGCCTCACCATACCTACATATGCAGCACTGGTTCACATGTCTATGACGGCAGAGCAGGATGTGGACCGGTTGGCCCGATCACGTGGCACTATGGTTGCGAGGCCACGACAGGAGATACAGAGCAGGCCTATCCTAGGCAAGAGGCCTCGTGTTGACTCGCCTCCTAGGATCGCAGCGCCAGGGGCTCAGATGAGGCGCCCTATTGTGACCTGCACGTACTGCGGGAAACAGGGTCATCCTATCGGGGAGTTGCTTCGCGCGGATGAAGGACAGTGGTTTCTCTCCGCCACGATGATGGGCCGTTCTCGCCCACAGCCATATCGCTCCACCGCTACTGACAGCCTCCCGCACATCCTTCCTTCCGACCTCCGTGCAAGACTTGTGCCGCCACGGCGACCCTTGGCTCCTCGCCCGAACCGCCAGCCAGCAGGCTCGCGTTCATACTCTCGTGGCCGAGGCACCCGAGACGTCGGTTCCGGCCCGACGGCTTTCGAGGGTACGGCTTTTATTCACGACACTCCCGTCTCTTTATTGGTGGACACCGGGTCCACTACTTCTATTATTTCTTGTGGGGCGGTGAAGCGCCTATCTTTGCATACGATTCCCACTAAGGGAATGAGACTCACTACGGCCACGGGACTTGTTCGGATGTCACACGATTGTGCGAGGGTTGCTCGGTAGTCTTGGGTAGCAAAGACACGTTGCTCGTCGACCTCATTGTTGCTCCGCCGTGGCACTACGACGTTATCCTTGGCATGGATTGGCTCACCAGATGAGGGCGGAGGTAGATTGCGACACTCGGATCGTGACGGCCCATGGACCGACGGCACGCCTTTCACGTTCCCGGTGCGAGGTCGCCTGGCCCCGTCGAGTTGATTGTTATCGTTTGCTTGCTTGTGCCGACCGATGGTCCGACAAGAGATAGTACGCCGGTGGTTCGAGACTTCGCAGCGTGTTTGAGACTATCCCGGTTTACCTCCTCGGCGTGAGATTGATTTTACGATAGATCTTACGCTCGGTGCGACGCCCATCTCGTTGCCTACTTATCGTATGCCTCCATGTGAGATGGAGGAGCTGCAGGACACAGATTGATGTACTTGTAGAGAGAGGTTTTATCCGACCTAGTGTGTCTCCTTGGGGAGCACCTGTGTTGTTCGTGAAGAAGAAGGACGGGTCGCTACGGTTGTGTATTGATTACCGTAGGTTGAACCAGGTCACGGTGAAGAACAAGTATCCTTTGCCCAGGATTGACGATCTGTTCGATCAGTTGAGAGGGGCGAAGTATTTCTCAAAGATTGATCTCCAGTCAGGTTACCACCAGTTGCGTGTGAGAGAGGAGGACGTGCAGAAGACAGCCTTCAGGACGTGCTTTGGGCACTACGAGTTCTTAGTGATGTCGTTCGGTCTGACGAACGCACCAGCCGTGTTCATGGATCTGATGAACCGGGTATTTCGGCCCTTCCTCTACCGATTCGTCATCGTCTTCATCGATGACATCTTGATATACTCCACGAGTCGGGAGGAGCACGAGGAGCACTTGCGAGCGGTATTGGAGACACTGAAGAAGAACCAGTTGTTTGCGCAATACAAGAAGTGCGACTTCTGGCAGGAGGAAGTCAAGTTCCTGGGACATGTAGTGTCCAAGGATGGGATAGCAAAGTGGACCTTGCTAAGGTAGCCGCGGTTCAGATGGCAAGCACCGAATCGGTTTGAGGTGAGGAGTTTCCTTGGCCTGGCTGGGTACTACAGACGTTTTATTCGGGATTTCTCGAAGATCGCCAGGCCCTTGTCTCAGCTGACTCGAAAGGACCTGAAGTTCGCCTGGAATGAGAAGGCGGAGGCAGCTTTTAAGGAGCTGAAGGACAAGTTGACGTCCGCCCCTGTGCTAGTATTGCCAGAGCAAGGGGTGAGATACACGGTGTATACTGACGCGTCTCGCGTTGGTTTGGGTTGTGTGTTGATGCAGAAAGATAGGGTGATATCGTATGCCTCGAGACAATTAAGGAAGCACGAGGAGAATTACCCTACACATGACCTGGAGTTGGCGGCGGTCATCTTTGCATTGAAGCTCTGGAGACATTACCTCTATGGTGAGGAGTTCGAGCTTTTCTGCGACCACAAGAGCCTTAAATACATATTCACGCAGCGAGATTTGAATATGAGACAGCGCCGATGGATGGAGACCTTGAAGGACTTCAAGTTCGAGGTTTCCTACCATCCTGGCAAGGCGAACCTTGTGGCAGACGCGTTGAGCCGCAAGAAGGCGATTGCATTTGCGGCACCGCTGATGATAGCCGAGTGGGATATGGTAGAGTTTGTGCGGGACTTCGAGCAGAGACTCACTGTCGAGGAGCCATTTGAGTGTGTTGCGCACATTCGGGCGCGGCCACTTATCGACGACAGGATTGTTGAGGCCCAAGAGGGCGATGCACGGTTGTCTGAGCTTCGAGAGCAGGCTAGCGACGCTGTGGACTCCGAGTGGAGAGTTGGATCTGATGGGGGTTTACGGTTCCGTGGCCGCCTATGTGTTCCAGATGTGCCTGACTTGAGACGCGAGCTTCTCGAGTCTGCCCATAATTCGAAGTTTGCGATGCATCCTGGTAGCACGAAGATGTACCAGGATATGAGACGGACGTACTGGTGGGACAACATGAAGGCCCACATTGCTGAGTTTGTGTCTCGGTGTCTGACGTGCCAGCAGGTCAAGGCAGAACATCGCCGACCTCCTGGACTGCTTCAGCCCATGCCTATAGCGGAGTGGAAGTGGGACTTCATCTCCATGGACTTCATATCAGGGTTGCCGAAGACGAGGAAGGGGCACGATTCCATTTGGGTGATTGTGGACCGGTTGACCAAATCGGCCCATTTCCTCCCTATCAGAGTTACGAACTCTGCAGACGAGCTGGCTAGACTGTATATCAGGGAGATCGTCCGTCTGCACGGAGTTCCTTTGGAGATTGTGTCGGACAGAGACACGCGGTTCACATCCATCTTCTGGACTCGTATCCAGGAGGCGATGGGTGTGAAGTTGAAGTTCAAGATCTGGCGTTTCATCCTCAGACTGATGGGCAGACGGAGCGAGTGAATCAGATTCTGGAGGATATGTTGCGAGCGTGTGTGTTGGACTTCAAGGACAGTTGGGACGACTGTCTTCCGTACGCAGAGTTCGCCTACAACAACAGTTTCCAGGCGACGATTGGCATGGCGCCATATGAGGCTCTATATGGTCGACCTTGTAGAGCACCGCACTGTTGGGCAGAGGTTGGAGAGCGTAGCCTGATTGGCCCGGAGTTGGTACAGGCGACTACAGAGAAGGTAGACATTATCAGGCGTCGATTACTCACAGCGCAGAGCAGACAGAAGAGTTACGCCGATACGAGGCGGCGACCGCTGGAGTTCGAGGTTGGTGATCATGTGTTCCTTCGGGTTTCCCCCTATGAAGGGAGTCCTTCGGTTTGGGAAGAAGGGGAAGCTCACACCGAGGTTCATCGGTCCATTTCGAGATACCGGATCGAGTGGGTGATGTGGCGTATCGTCTCGCCTTGCCTACACCACTTGCTTCTGTACATAACGTATTTCATGTATCTATGCTGAAGAAGTACGTTCCTGATCCTTCGCATATCATCAGATGGGAGCAGGTACAGTTGAGCGAGGATGCGACGTATGAGTTGCGCCCGACGCGCATCCTTGACAGAAGGAGCTGTGCATCGCGTAGCAAGGTCATCCCACTTGTGAAGGTACTTTGGACACATCATTCTGAGGAGGAAGCTACCTGGGAGACTGAGGCCGAAGTCAGGAAGAACTACCCTCAGATTCTCGAGGAGTACGAACAGGTATAAATTTCGAGGACGAAATTTTTTGTTTAAGGGGGGTAGATTGTAACGACCTGAAAAATTCCATACATTGGGTCGAGTACCACCTCGACCAGAAATCACATAGATTAAATCCTTTAGAAATTTAACAAAGTTAACTAAGTACTAAACTCAATTAAATATGAAATCCGTTAGGATCGCTTTAAATACGATCCGCAAGACCCAAACCTTGAGAATCATTGACGCTAGGTTACCCTAAAGTTTAGAACCAAACTCATTCCCGTCCGCTCTCGGGAGTGAAACGAAACTTCAGTATTAGGTCTAGATCGCACCTCGGGATTCCGATTAACCCGAAGTTAAGGAACTAGGACCGCCCCTTGGGCTTAACAATCATCTCAAAAATCACCTTATCCGATATTCCACGGCCATTCGTTTCGAATCGGAGCGTGGTAGTGTGAAAACACTATTCACAAGCCGAAATAAATATCCGGAATAGTGATCGCATCGTTCGTTGACGCGTCAAGTATAAGCAACCGACCGTCGAATCGACCAAATTACACCCTCGGATTAAGAAAAATTTCAAGAACATTTACATGTACTCGGAATTTCGATCGTGGCCCACCGACCGTCGAATCGAAAGTGGTCCGCCACGTGCGATCTACGTATCCGAATGAGTCAAAAACGTAATCCCACGTAGATCCGTTGGTGGTGAGCTTAAGTCCGACGTTTGGTTCAAAGAGGCCTACCGAACTCCCTTTTGAGCCTGGAAAAGCGCCGAATATCCTATATAAGCGCACTCCCATGAACCTAAGTCTATTCTCGTAATGTTTGAGGCTATAAAAGGGGCTTAGAGCAGCCCCTCTCACAGCCATACGAATTTAGGGAGAAACCCTAGAAGGAGAGAGAGAAAAGAGAGGGAAGAACTTGGAGATCGTTGCCGATCTTCCTCCACTTGCACCGGATTGCTACACGGCCTACACCGCCTTATTCTCGGCGTTCTCCGGTGTTTTCCGCCTCATTTGAAGGTAAGAAAACCTAACCCTAGGTCTGATTTGTGGTGGAATCGAAGTGGGGTGTATACCGACTAACCGATTCCGCTCTTTAGGCTAGAAATCGGCCGTAGACGGAAGATCCATCACCCTTGCTGATTTATTCCGTTTCCAAAGGCAAAGGTGAGGACTTTAAGCTTATAAGTTACGGTTTTCAACGCTTTCAATGTCAGATAATGGTAGATTCATGATCTGCTTGCAATTGCACATGTACAAAGTGCCTTCCGTTTCCTGTTTTGATTAACGGTGTGAAATATGGAATTTCACATATTCTAGGTATACGTATAAATACCGTATATGTATTTTTCTTGGATAAATGTTTGACATGTTTATTTAATGTATGATTATATGCTATATGAATAAAATGCTAGTTTGGCGAAAGGAATCGCTAAAATATATGTTCCTTTGTAAATGTGCCGTATGTTGAAAATACGTATTGAAGAAATACCGTATACGTATTTCTTTTGGAATAATGTTTGTCATATGTATTTAATGTATGATTATACAATACATGATTAAAATACTAGCTTGGCGAAAAGAATCGCCGAAATCTATCTTCCTTTGTAAACACTATGTATGTCGAAATTGGGTATACGTAGAAGTACCCTATACGTATAAAATTCGCCGATGTGTTTGCTATGTTTATTTGTTGTATGAATATGTTGTATATGTATAAAATACTAGCTCAGTAACGGGCAACCCTAGTACACCCTCCTCTAGCATACGTCATGTATGTTGAAGTAGTGTATTCCAAGTGTTGGCGAAATCACTTGCGAGTGTAAGTGTTTAAGTGTTAGAACCTTAGTTAGGTGCTTTGAGATGGGATTCTCCGCTACCTTAGAGTCATATATGACACTCTCCATGTGGTTGTTCACTCTAACCACTCACCGTGAACTCTAGGCATTTGTGTCCCTATGTGTATAGTGCTTTATAACATGCTTCGTAACATGCTTGATAACATGCTTTACAACATGCCTTATAAAATGCTTTACTTCATGTTTTATAATACATGCTTTGCCCTATGCTTTACTTCATGTTTCACAACTGACCGAGCTTGGGACTATGTTCGTAGTCCGTGCATCCCAGACGACTTGAAGATGTGGTTGGGGTTTCATTCCGCCACGCACGATGTGTTGGTGAACCCGTGTCGTACTTTGGTTGGCGATAGTGGTTGGCCACACGAGGTGCTTCAAGCGCCTCATATCGCCCAACTTGTTGTGCGCTCGAGCTAGCCGAACATGTCAAGCAAACCGTATGCCTTATGTATGTTCACCATGTTTGGTCGCTAATGCTTGAACCTAGGGTACCAAACTTACCAAAGTGAAAATCCCGTTAACCATGGTACCTCGATCCGTTAAGACTCATGAGCGGGCATGGTGGTATGGGACACCGTGGTCGAGCCGTCGGCCTACGCCGGGGCTACGTGCCTCCCGCAGTGACCAAAGTGAGCAACCAACTCGTGAGCCGATTATGGTGGTATGGGACACTATATTCGCGCCGTCGGCCTACACCGATAAGGTGATGGGGAGTGGTGCGTCTTTGTGTGCAATGTGCCCTGGCAGACCCTTTGTAGTGACCGCGAGCATACTCTCAAGTTGCGGCGTGCCTTAGGGTTCGCCGCGATATATAGAGTATGAACTAGGCCTGTTTCTCGTATAGTTGTATCGTGATGAATCGTTTAAGGGGTGATGGGGAGTGGTGCAACCTTTGTGCGTAATGTGCCTCCGGGCAGCCTCTGCAAGTGACCTAGAAAACACACCATCGTCTCGATATTAACTAGGACCGACGACCCTAGATTGGATCATGTTTGGATATGATACAAGGAGGTACCTTAGTTTCCCAACCCCGTTGTTTGAAATGAATTAATTAAAAACTCGGTAATCATACTCATCATGCATCGCATGTGCCCGGGAAGATGTGGAGCACTGTGGGATGTAAGCATGCGCGAACGTGAGATGGTGTCGCATGAGGGAGGGTGTGGTGAGGGCATCCATCATACCGCATTCATACTTGCATTAATCGAGTAACTAGGAGTGTTTGATTTATCGCTTTATCATTTCTTTGATCGTATTGGTAACATGATAACTTATATCTTCTTGTTCCACCGAGTTAGCTACTCACTCCCACGTTACGGGACGGTGTTGCGCACACCAACCAGACTGTCTCGTGTTTAGGCGATCCGGCTATTCTCGGGAGGCGAGCCCGACACGACGAGGACCAGGAGGAGTTCTCGTATATGCAGTCACCGGGCGGCTTCGACTAGGTCACGGACCGATGGGATTTCAGAGATTGTATTTAGTTATTTTGACATTTTGTTTATTACACGACATGTATATTGTGACTCGGAAGGATTCATACTCTGGATGATGAATCATTTATTTTGTTTCTCTACATATATATATATACGGTCGCCTCTCCGCTTGCTTTTTATACAACGGATCCTGGAGTATGAATTACTGCTTTGGTATAATCTCATTCATGTTTATTGCGCTAACTCAGACAACATTTAACCATCATCGTGTATGTTGCATAAGTGATGCGTTGGAACTCGGGAGTCGAGTTCATACTCGACCCCCGATTTTCAGGGCGTTACAGAGTAGCTAACTCAGTGGAACAATAAAGCATAGGTTAACATGATATCAATGCAATAAAGCAGCAATGATAAAGCAGTACAATCGAACAATCCTAACTACTCTTATTAATGCAAGTATGAAATGCAGTCATGATGCATGCCCTCACCGACATACTCCCTCACGCGACACCATCTTACGTCCGTGGCATGCATTCATTCCTCAGTGCTCCACATCTTCCAGGCACATGCAGTGCGGTGATGAGCATGATTACCGAGTTGTTATTAGTCCATTTCAAACAGCAGGATTGGGAAATTAAGGTACCTCCCTTGTATCATTCCCAAACATGATCCATTCTAGGTCGTCAAACCTAGATAATCTCATACGATAGTGTGGTTCCCAAGTATTGTAAAGACCTGGGCACATGTTACACGCAATCGTTACACCACTCCCCCATCACCTTTTTAACGGTTCATCACTAAATTGATACAGGCCTAGTTGTTGAGGGTCGTATATTGCATATTAGACCCTGATTAGTACCTAATTTTATGTACATGATAATGCTTAATGCCATATTTTAATTGTGTTTTTATTACAGGATGAAATCAGGAGCGTGTATTGAAAAATGATGTTAAAAGGATGGATTTGATGCTCCGAAATTACCAGAGCACGGGATGAACCTCAAAGGACTAATATTGAAGAATTTACATGCCAGGGACCAGAGGAAATCAAGCCGTTCACGTTTAAAGAGGCCCGAAACTGGTCCATAATGAAAGATCACATGATTCCCTCCATCCAATTGGCTCGAAAATTTATACATGGGATTAGGGACATAAATTAACCGTACATTTCAAATTTCAACCTCTGGATATCTCAGGAAGTGTTCCAACGGCTAGATCAGCCCCTTAATTCAGTAAGTGGGGCCCACTAGATAACATGATATACTTAAACTTTGGTCTCAACCCCTTAATCTGGGAGACAAAGAAGATGGACGGTGCGGATTCCCAAGAAACATTGTAGTGGACCCCACGTCATGGTGAGTGTACACAGTCTACATATTTTCCTGCGGCGCACCGGATAAGTGAAATCGGTCCAAGACCGCTGACCCGCGGCCGAGATTCTCAAAACGGAAATTTCCGTTTCTAAGCAGCGTTAACGTCCGGGGATCGGTCTCTGTTGTGGGCCCCACACGTCCATAATAACATCAATCCCGGCCGTCCATCAGGTCCAGGTGAAGCATATTAACATTGCCTAGGTGGCAGAATTGCGAACGGTCATCCGGAGTAAAATCTAGCCGTTCGAATGCAGTCGGACGGTGAGTCGAAGTAATCAGATGGACCACACCGAAATCACCCCAATCTCAGCAGGTTCGACTGGATTTTCGAGAGGGATCCAATGAATGGAGTGGATTTCTCAACAAAATATCACGGTGGACCCCACCATTTACGCAGAGGAAGCCATCCGCGTCCCTGTTACGCGGCGGCGAGGGGACGACCTTGTCCGTTTTTGGATTTGTGGGCCCCACACGTGTCCCTTCTGTCCGATCCAATCCGTCCATCTTGAAGATGGGCTTGAGCACTACAAAACCATGCTACTACTTTGCAACCATGCGTACACACGTGTGCGGTACAGAGGCCACAAAAGGGCTGCTCTGCAACGTCCAAATCTGATTTTTCTGTATTTTCTTCTCTGGGCCGCATCATTGGACGTTCAAAACTACCTATTTTTTACTGAAATTTCATCCTGAATCCAATGGACGGGATGGATTTCCCAGAAAACACTTTCCATGGGGCCCACCGATCACGACAGCCGAAAGGGTGCGAAAGTTTTGCACAAATTTGGAAATCCGGTTTTCCGGGCGGTTATGGGCCACCATCTTTGATCATATGGCAGATCGAACCGTCTATCATGTAGAGGACCCAAGAAAGTCCTAAGGGACGGTGTTTGTTGGAATTTGAACGAGGAAAGTATGGTGTTTTAAGGTCCCGAACTTGGTGCGAAAAGGAATTTTCTTCTTGCGCGTGCATGCCTTCCCAAATCCGAATTTCACCACTCCGTACCACTCCATCGGCCTATAAAAAGAGTTGCAAAACATGAGGAAGGGCATTCGAGAGATTGGAAAAGTGGAGAATTCCGATCTAGAGCAAAGGAGAGAAGAAAAAAGAAGAAAGAAGAAAGAGAGAAATTGGTTTGATGTTTGTTATTGAATTTTATTTATCCATCTGTTTAATGGATTTTATGGGTAACTAATCTCTCACTAGGGTGAGATGAAACCCTAATTTGAACACCTTTTTCTATGTTGATTTTATTTTAATTAGATTGGTTTGTTTCTTTCCCTAGTGTGCTTGATTGCTTTAAATTCTATACTTCTCCATCTATGAACTTGATCGAGTCTATGGATGGATGTGGTCTGGATGCTTATTCTAGGTGCTTGTATCTCGATCATGAATGTGTTCCCGTAGAGGAAGAAACAGGGTGCTTTTATCGAATCAGCATATTCCATATGCCCGATTTGGACATGGGATATGTTATTCATGGCATTGCTTGAAGGAATTAGACAATCAGTATGCCCGATTAAGGACATGATTGTGCTTTCTCTAGATAAGTTAGATCAATCTATATTAAAGTGAATTAACAGATAAAACAAGGGTTGGGATAATTAGGGGTGGATTCGAAAGTCCTAGTGCTCTTTCTCTTATTGAATTTTCTTCCCTATCCTCAATAGTTATTTTCCATAAATTTGTGTTAATAATTTGCCCCATTATTTGTTGAATTAGTTAAGGAGGATCACAGATTTGAATTGTGACGATCAGTCCTCGTGGGATTCGACCTCGATCTTACCGAGTTATTACTACATCACAACCCTATACTTGGGGAGTGAACAAGTTTTTGGCGTTCTTGGGATTGTTTTCGATCCAAATTGGATTTAAGATTCTCTCTTATCATAATTCATAGTCATAGGATTTTACTAACTTTAGATTAGAGTTTTTGTTAGAAATTAACCTATTTCCTATTTTGTAGGGTCCTGACATAAATTTCTAATTTGGTAATCCCTTTCTAAATTTCTTACTTTTTCTAATTTCTATTTTTAGAATTAGGATTTTATTTTTAGAAATTTTTTTTTTTTTAGTTTCTAATTTTAGATTTAGATTCTTCTTTTAAGTAACTTTCTATTTTCTACTTTTAGAAAAAAATTTTCCTTTTTAGAAACTAACTTAACTTTTTATTTTTAGTAACTTTCTAATTCTAGAATTTCTTTTTTTTTTTTTTAGAAACTAACCCTTCTTTTTTTAGTTCTTTAGAAAATTTCTAATTTTAGATTTTCTATTTTAGAAACTAACTTGTTTTGTTTTCTTTTGCAGGATTTTATCATAGATCTCCAATTGGTAACATCTTTCTAAATTCTCCAGTCCTCTCTACTTTCTATTTTGAGATTTAGGATTTCAATTTTTAGGAATTTTCTACTTTCTAACTTTGGATTTGGTAACTTTCTATTTTCTAGTTTTAGAAACTTTCTTTTTTAGAAATTAACCGTTGCTTAGGATTTTTCTTCATTATTTTAGGAAACTTAATTTGTTTTTGTTTTTATTTACAGGAATTGGGGAAGGAAGCTACTAAGTGAAGGAGGAGCTTCTTAAATCTTCTGACATCAATCATCTCCTTTCCTGGGTTCTTTCTTCCCATTCTTGTTGACATAGTTTTAACTTGTTTTAGAATCTCATAGTTTCTAGTTCTAGTTTTCTTTCTCTTAGGTTGTTACTTAGTTTATGCTAGGACGTAGATCTCTAGATAAAGAACTAGCACCTTTTGATCCTGAAATAGAAAGAACATTCCATAGAAGATTGAAAGACATCTCAGTTGAAATGGCATAAGAGAATGGAACTAAAACTCTTAGAGATTATTCAGCTCTGTCCAATTCAATGCGCCTTCATGCATAGTGTTGCCCACCACCACGGCAAAGACACTTTGAACTCAAGACTGGGTCATACAATTGTTGCCTTCCTTTTATGGGTTGGACAAGGAGGACCCATATCATCATGTGAAAGAATTCCTAGACATTTGTTCCACCTTTAAATTCCAAAACTTCTCAGACGATTCGATCCGCCTACGCTTGTTTCCTTTTTCTTTGAAGGATAAGGCTAAAGCATGGTTGAATTCTCTAGAAGTTGGGTCTATCACTACATGGGACCAATTGTCTAGAAAGTTCTTAAACAAGTTCTTCCCTCGTTCACAAAACTAATGCTCTCCGTAGAGAAATCACTAATTTCACACAAAAAGAGGGAGAGCACTTTCATGAATGTTGGGAAAGATGGAAGGACTTGCTTCTTAAATGTCCACACCATGGTTTTGAGAAGTGGCAACAAGTGCAATACTTTTATGACGGTTTGACACCCCATAACCGTCGCATGGTTGATGCCACCAAGTGGAGGGTCCTTCATGACCAAAAGCGATACCGAAGCATGGAAATTCTTTGAAACTTTGTGTGAAAACTCCCAAAGAATGGGACTATTCAGATAGAGGTGAAAGAAGTTCTCAACCACAAAAGAGAGGTGGTATATATGAGATAGGAGTCACACAGATCTCCATGCCAAGATTGATGGCCTGACAAAGAAGGTTGATGCTCTGATGTTACATAATGGACCTCCACAAACCGCTCAAGTCGAGGCATGTGCCATATGTTCTAGTCCTGCCCATCCTACGCAATCTTGCCCATCCAGTGCAAAGATTCCCGAATTCTCTCTCGAACAAGTTCATGCTTTGAACACCTTTCAAAACCCGGGAATGATCCTTACTCAAACACGTACAACCCTGTGGTGGGCTAGGCATCCAAATTTCTCTTGGGCAAAAGGACCACAACAAGGAGGACCATCTGGAAATCCTCCTATGCAACCTCAACAGTTTCCGCAATATCAACAAGTCCCTTCACAATCACTGAAACCATCTCTTGAGGATACACTCCATCTTTTTATGCAGAGTTCTCTCCAATTCCAAAAAGACACCCAACAAACTTTACTAGCCAACCAGCAAAGCTTACATGCAAATGCACAATCCATTGCCAAGCTGGAAGTACAAATGGGTCAACTAGCTGCCACATTGAGTGAGAGAGAGAAAGGCAAGTTCCCTAGTCAACCTGTGGCTAATCCAAAGGGACAGTATGAGATTGGCTCTAATTCTAACCAAGGTCAATATCATGAGCAAGCCAAATCGATCACTACCCTTAGGTCAGGCAAACAGATTGACAATGAGAATAGAGATGCCTAGGGATGAATCAAATTCTAAAGCGGAAGATCAAGATGAAGCAGAGAGACACACCAATGCATCCAAAATTCAAAAGCTCTCTGACTCTCCAAGAGCCGCTGACGTGCCACCCTATGTGCCCAAAGCACCATTTCCTCAACGTCTGGCACCAATGAAGAAAAGAAATAACTTTGATGAAATCCTGGATGTGTTTAAAAAAGTGCAAGTCAACATTCCGTTGCTTGACGCTATCAAGCAAGTCCCTCCTTACGCTAAGTTTCTTAAAGATTTATGCACTCAAAAGCGTAAGCAGAATGTTCATAAGAAGGTCTTCCTTCGAGAAGTACTCACTCCATGATTCAACATAACACTCCTCCTAAATTTAGGGATCCAGGAGCCCCACCATTTCTTGCGGCATAGGAGATCATAAGGTCGGGAAAGCATTGCTTGATTTAGGGCGAGTGTTAATTTGTTACCTTATTCGGTTTATGAGCAAACTAGGACTTGGTGAGTTGAAACCGACTAAGGTAACATTACAATCGGGGCCGATAGATCCGTCAAGGTTCCTGGGTATTATTGAAGATGTGCTAATCCGAGGTTGATAAATTCTATTTTCCAAGGATTTCATAGTTATAGATACTCACCTGTCCGTAATCCTCATAGTCGATCCCGGTCATCTTGGGTCGTCCATTTTTGGCCACATCTAATGCTATTATAAATTGCCGAAATGGAGTTATGAAGTTGTCCTTTGGTAACATGAATATTAAACTTAATGTTTTTAATGCAGACAACAATCCGCATTTGGATGACATATTTGAAGTGGACATGATCGAGAGCCTTGTGCAGGACTCCTTCCGTACATCTTTTGAAGATCCTCTTGAGACATGCTTAGCACAACATGGCATGGATTTCGACATAGATAATCCCATCCACGAAGTCAATGCAATGCTCGACTCTACTCCTATATTGGAGACTGAAAAATGGAGAGCGAAAGTGGAACCTCTTCATCCTCTCGAGACTCTTCCCGACAAAGACACGGTTCTAACTCGAGAAGGCAAAAGAGAACAGGTTGCTTAATGTTCTTCGAACATATAAGGCAGCAATTGAACGGAAGATAACAGAAATACAAGGAGTGTGCCCCACTGTATGTAAGGATCATGCTGTGGAAATGTCACGTAAAATACAAAGGAAGCATGATCTTAACATGGAAGAAGTTGTTCGAACGGAAGTCCTTAAATTGTTTGATGATAGTGTCAATTACCTCATTTCAGATAGCACAGTTTATGGGAACTCGCATCACTTGTCTGGGATTGGTTAACCACGTGTTGAGGTAAGTTCTTTGGCGGACCTTGGTCTTAAAGATTAATAAATTCATTGTCCGTTCTTGTCTGGCTGAAGACGTTAAACTTAGCGCTCCTGGGAGGCAACCCAGCGTTTCATTTGATTTCTTTGTTAGTTAATTTAATGTTTGTGGGTAACATTACTGCAAACCCTCACGAGACTACAACTCGTCCACTAGGGGTAACCTAGGGGTTTAAAGGCTTGTTGCATACGCTAAATGCAATCGAGAGCACCTGCGAAAGTGGTATAGGTAGGATTTTCTTTTTGTTTTGTTGATATCTCTCTTGTGCTAACTCGCTTTTATGTTGATATTCTTGAGAACGCCTCTTGATTCTCCATCCAGGTACTATCTTTTCCTCACTCCCCTTTTCTTTTCGTTGTCTCATGTGCATTGCATGTTTATTATTATTTTTTTTACATCGAGGACAATGTAGATTTTAGGTTGGGGGTGGGAGATTAGGTTACCTAATCAGTATTTTCTTGGTCTTGAGCGAAAAATTGTGAAATTTTTAAATTTTTTTTTTTTGGAATTTCTATTAAATTCAAAGAGATGTTGATGGATAGTTGTGATTTTGAAATTACAAGATTCAGAATGTGAGAAATTTATGACTCTTGGATTCAGTTGTCTGGCAAATTTCACACTGAAGTTTGAATGGTTAATCCATGATTAGAAGTTGTAAACATTGATTGAGCCATGATTTCACATATCAGATCTCGTTAACACATTAAGTTTTCAGTTCGATATTAATTGATAACATGGTAATAAGCATGAAAGGAATCAGCCTGAAAAACAAAATTTTCAACATCAGTCTATAAAGAAGAATTGAAAGAATAAGTCACATAATCGTCATCATAGGTTTGCTCCCTATAGATGAAGATTCGATTCCTTATAGTTGACATGAGAAAAGATTTAGGCGACAAGTTTTCACCATAGGTTTGCTCCCTATAGGTGCAGATTTGATTCTCCTCCTTGGCATACTATTCATAAAGAAAATCAAAAAAATGGTAGAATGAAAGGTTAATGAAGGCAAGTGTGGTTCCAGCTTTGGGTGACATGAGTTGTCGTTGTTAATTACCAAAGATATCATGAAATTGACAATTGAATCTCTTAATGGTTGAAAGCTGAGATGACACTATACACTCATGAAACTCAATGTTTTAGGATTATTCTAATTCATGTCTTAATATTTTGAACTTGATTATGAAATTTACAGTGAACTTCATTCTAGGAGAAAAATTCCACTCACCATGCATGAATCCTAGAATTTTCACATCTCAATTATCTGTTCACCCGTCACTCGAGTTTACAGGAATTGCCTTTTATTTCTGAAATTACTTTTCACATGTTTTGCTCGGGACTAGCAAAATGCTGGTTGGGGGTTGTGTTGAGGGTCGTATATTGCATACTAGACCCTGATTAGTACCTAATTTTATGTACATGATAATGCTTAATGCCATATTTTAATTGTGTTTTTATTACAGGATGAAATCAGGAGCGTGTATTGAAAAATGATGTTAAAAGGATGGATTTGATGCTCCGAAATTACCAGAGCACGGGATGAACCTCAAAGGACTAATATTGAAGAATTTACATGCCAGGGACCAGAGGAAATCAAGCCGTTCACGTTTAAAGAGGCCCGAAACTGGTCCATAATGAAAGATCACATGATTCCCTCCATCCAATTGGCTCGAAAATTTATACATGGGATTAGGGACATAAATTAACCGTACATTTCAAATTTCAACCTCTGGATATCTCAGGAAGTGTTCCAACGGCTAGATCAGCCCCTTAATTCAGTAAGTGGGGCCCACTAGATAACATGATATACTTAAACTTTGGTCTCAACCCCTTAATCTGGGAGACAAAGAAGATGGACGGTGCGGATTCCCAAGAAACATTGTAGTGGACCCCACGTCATGGTGAGTGTACACAGTCTACATATTTTCCTGCGGCGCACCGGATAAGTGAAATCGGTCCAAGACCGCTGACCCGCGGCCGAGATTCTCAAAACGAAAATTTCCGTTTCTAAGCAGCGTTAACGTCCGGGGATCGGTCTCTGTTGTGGGCCCCACACGTCTATAATAACATCAATCCCGGCCGTCCATCAGGTCCAGGTGAAGCATATTAACATTGCCAGGTGGCGCCTAGGTGGCATTAATTCAGTCATCCGGTCATCCGAGTAAAATCTAGCCGTTCGAATGCATATTAGACGGTGAGTCAAGAAATCAATCGATGGACCACACCGAAATCACCCCAATCTCAGCAGGTTCGACTGGATTTTCGAGAGGGATCCAATGAATGGAGTGGATTTCTCAACAAAATATCACGGTGGACCCCACCATTTACGCAGAGGAAGCCATCCGCGTCCCTGTTACGCGGCAGCGAGGACGGACCGCTGTCCGTTTTTACGGTTGGCAGTGGGCCCCACACGTGTCCCTTCTGTCCGATCCAATCCGTCCATCTTGAAGATGGGCTTGAGCACTACAAAACCATGCTACTACTTTGCAACCATGCGTACACACGTGTGCGGTACAGAGGCCACAAAAGGGTCGCCTGCAACGTCCAAATCTGATTTTTCTGTATTTTCTTCTCTGGGCCGCATCATTGGACGTTCAAAACTACCTATTTTTTACTGAAATTTCGTCCTGAATCTAATGGACGGGATGGATTTCCCAGAAAACACTTCTATGGGGCCCACCGATCACGACAGCGAAAGGGTGCGAAAGTTTTGCACAAATTTGGAAATCCGGTTTTCCAGGCGGTTATGGGCCACCATCTTTGATCATATGGCAGATCTGAACCGTCTATCATGTAGAGGACCCAAGAAAGTCCTAAGGGACGGTGTTTGTTGGAATTTGAACGAGGAAAGTATGGTGTTTTAAGGTCCTGAACTTGGTCTGCGAAAAGGAATTTTCTTTCACGGCGACAAATTTTGACTTCCCAAATCCGAATTTCACCACTCCACCACTCCATCAGCTATAAAAAGAGTTGCAAAACATGAGGAAGGGCATTCAGAGATTGGAAAAAGTGGAGAATTCCAGATCTAGAGCAAAGGAGAGAAGAAAAAGAAGAAAGAAGAAAGAGAGAAATTGGTTTGATGTTTGTTATTGAATTTTATTTATCCATCTGTTTAATGGATTTTATGGGTAACTAATCTCTCAGCTGGGGCTGAGATGAAACCCCTAATTTGAACACCTTTTTTCTATGTTGATTTTATTTTAATTAGATTGGTTTGTTTCTTTCCCTAGTGTGCTTGATTGCTTTAAATTCTATACTTCTCCATCTATGAACTTGATCAGAGTCTATGGATGGATGTGGTCTGGATGCTTATTCTAGGTGCTTGTATCTGATCATGAACAAGGTTCCGTAGAGGAAGAAACAGGGTGCTTTACTGAACTGCATATTCCATATGCCCGATTTGGACATGGGATATGTTATTCATGGCATTGCTTGAAGGAATTAGACAATCTGTATGCCCGATTAAGGACACAGATTGTGCTTTCTCTAGATAAGTTAGATCAATCTATATTAAAGTGAATTAACAGATAAAACAAGGGTTGGGATAATTAGGGGTGGATTCGAAAGTCCTAGTGCTCTTTCTCTTATTGAATTTTCTTCCCTATCCTCAATAGTTATTTTCCATAAATTTGTGTTAATAATTTGCCCCATTATTTGTTGAATTAGTTAAGGAGGATCACAGATTTGAATTGTGACGATCAGTCCTCGTGGGATTCGACCTCGATCTTACCGAGTTATTACTACATCACAACCCTATACTTGGGGAGTGAACGTTCATACTCTATTCACCGCGGTAAAACTCGTCACCTCACCGCAAATTCAGAGTATGCTTGAGGTCACTACAAAGGGCTCGTCACCAATCAGTGTAGGACGGCAACTCGAATACAGTGTCCCATACCACCGTATTTAGCTCACGAGTCATGGTTGCTCAATGGTCACTACGGGGAGGCACGTGGCCCCATTGTAGGCCCACAGCTCGACCACGGTGTCCCATACCACCATGCCCGGCTCATGAGTCTTAGCGGATCGAGGTACCATGGTTAATAGGATTTCACTTGTAAGTTTGGTATCTTAAGTTCAAGCAGTAGCGTCCAAACATGGTGAACATATATTACACAGATCAGGTTACTTGACGAGCCAGACTAGCACGAGCGCACGACCAGCCAAACGACATGAAGTGCATAAGCACTTCACGTGGCCTAACCACTGTCGCCAACCAAAGTACGACTCGGGTTCGTCAGACACATTCTTCATGGCGAAATGAATCTCAACCACGAACTCAATTCCGTTACCGATGGTCTCGACTATAATCATAGCCCCAAACACAATCAATCCTTGACCAGAAGCATGTAGGGTAGAGCAGAATAACCAAAGTAATTCAAGCATGTCATAAAGCATGCTACAAAGCACAATACATTTCATAGTAAGCGATTAAATTAAACAACCAATCATAGAGGAAATCATATACATTTTTAAGGTAGTTGAGAATCCCATCTCAACACCTACCTAAAGCACGATTATCTAAGCACTTACTCTTATAAGCATTTTCACAAACACTTAGAATACACTATTTTAACATACATAGTATATATTACCAAAAACATGTATTAGGGCGAATCCTTTCGACAAGTATTATACACGTATATAGAATGATGACACAGTAATTAATCATGGAAAACACACTTTCAAAATTTATACGTATACGGTATTTTCTACAAATACGAAGAATACAGTATATTCAACATAGTTAACGTATAATCGACAAACGAAATGGACAGCACTTTGTACATGTGCGATAACATACAGATCATGAATATATCATTATTTGACATTGAAAGCACTGAAAACCATAACCTATATGTCTAAAGTCCACACCTTTTGTCATAGAATCGTAACGAATTCGATAGGTTTGCTAATCTTTCGTATACGGCTATTCGACATCCTAGAGAGTGAAATAGGTTATCTATTTCATCACGTACAACTATCAAAACCCCAAATCTTTCAATTTTTCTAAGTACTTTCACCCTAGACACTATCTTAAACTAGCTAAGTAGTATAACTTGGATCACTTTATATACAAACTACAAAGGACTAAGTACCACCTCAGACAGAAATCTTATAGGACTAAATCCTTTAAAAATGAGACAAAGTAACTAAGTGCTAAACTAGATTAGCTACGAAATCCATTTGAATCACTTTAAATACGATCTGCAAGACCCAAAACTTGTAGAATCATTGACGCTAGGTTACCCTAAAATCTAGGATTAATCTCATTACCCGACCAGTTTTCTCTAGATCGGGAGCACGTTGAAACTCCGTATCAGATCTGGACCGCACATCGGGAGTCCGAATAATACGAAGTTAAGGAATTAGGATCGGCTTGCTGGGCTTGACAACCATCTCGGAAATTAAATCCAGATAGTGTCCCAGCGCTATTCGCTTGAGCTCGGAGTAAAGAGTGTGAGAAACGTGAAATTAATTCAAAATAAAATATCTCAAATAGTAATCTGGCACCTCTCACTTGCGGATCAGTTTTAAGCAACCAGACCGTCAGAATCAGACCAAATTACACCCTCGGATCAGGAGAAATTTCATACACATATCCATGTATTCGAACAAGATCCGCTGACCGTTGAACTGAAACTGGTCCGCCACGTGCGATCTGAAAATTTGACCGAAATAAAAACTTAACTAAACCTAGATCCAATGTCTGTGAGCTTAAGTCCGACCTTTGGCTTAAGGGGGGCTGCCAGAAGTCCTTCGTTGAGCTGAAACAGAAGCCCATTGGACAAAACACAAGTATACCTTGTTCCCAAGTCTATTTCGGTGAAGTTTTAGGCTATATAAGGACCTTAAACCCTCTCTCATTTCAGCCATCCGAATTTGAGTTTGAGAAGAGGGAAAAGAGAGAGAAAGTGAGAGAGAAGTGGGAGCTTCTTCCTGCCGTTCTTCCCTGTCATATCCAAGCTTAAACCACTTCGTTCTTATCGCTTTTCCAGCGATTCCAGCTCCGTTTCTAGGTAAGAAACCCTAACCCTAATCTATTTTGGGGTTGTATAGGTTGTAGGTTATGAAATAGCTAACCTATTTCATTCTATAGGTTACCAAACTGCCATATACGGAAGCTTGGCAAACCTATCGACTCCGTTTCGATTCTACGATAAAAGGTGCGAACTTTAGGTGTATATGTTATGGTTTTCAACACTTTCAATGTCAGGTAATGATAGATTCATGATCTGCATGCAATTACACATGTACGAAGTGCTTTCTGTTTTCTATTTCGATTAAAGACGTAGAATATGGAATTTTACATATTCTAGGTATTCGTAGAAAATACCGTATACGTATATATTTTGGAAATGTGTTTGACATGATTATTTGTTGTATAAATATATAATATATGGATAAAATACTTATTTGGCGAAAGGACTCGCCCTAATACATGTTTTGCTAACATACACTAAGTATGTTGAAATAGTGTATGCTAAGTGTTTGTGAAAATGCTTGTGTGAGTAGGTGTTTGGATGATGATGCCTTAGGTAGGTGTTGAGATGGGATTCTCAACTACCTTAGAGACATGTATGATTTCCTCCATGAGGTTGTTTACTTAAACCGCTTATTTGTGAAATATATGTGTTTGCATTCTTGTTTATATGATGCTTTATGACATGCTTTATAACATGCTTTATACATGCTTATGACATGTTTATTAGCATGCTTGAATTACTTTGTTTATTACGCTTTACTCCACATGCTTTGAATATGGATTAATTACGATTGGGACTATGTTTATAGTCCAGATAATCGGTACCAGACTTGAGATTGTGGTTGAGATTCATTTCGCCACGTGAGATGTGCTCGACGAACTCGAGTCGTACTTCGGTTGGCGATTGTGGTTGGCCACGCGAAGTGCTTATGCACTTCATGTCGTTCAACTTATTGTGCGCTCGAGCTAGTAGAGCTCGTCAAGTAACCCGATCTGTCTAATGTATGTTCACCATATTTGGACGCTACTGCTTGAACCTAGGGTACCAAACTTACCAGTGAAATCCCTTTTAACCATGGTACCTCAATCCGCTAAGACTCATGAGCCGGACATGGTGGTATGGGACACCGTGGTTGAGCTGTCGGCCTACGCTGGGGCCATGTGCCTCCCCGTAGTGACCAGTGAGCAACCAGACTCATGAGCCGATTATGATGGTATGGGACACTATATTCGTGTTGTCAGCCTACATTGATAAGGTGATGGGGGAGTGGTGCAATGAATGAGAGCAACAGCCCTGATAGCCCTTTGTAGTGACCTCGAGCATACTCTGAAATTGCGGTGAGCCTTAGAGTTTTGCCGCGGTATATAGAGTATGAACTAGGCATGTTTCTGTATAGTGATGAATCGTTAAAGAGGTGATGGGGGAGTGGTGTAACCTTTGTGTGTAATGACCACAGCTGACCTTTGTAGTGACCTAGAAAACACACCATCGTCTGAGATTAACTAGGACTGACGACCCTAGAATGGATTATGTTTGGGAATGATACAAGGGAGGTAACTTAGTTTCCCAATCCTGCTGTTTGAAATGGACTAATAAATACTCGGTAATCATGCTCATCATGCATTGTATGTGCCTGGAAGATGTGGAACACTGAGAGATGAAAGCATGCCGCGAATGTAAGATGGGTCGCATGAGGGAGGGTGTGGTGAGGGCATACATCATGACTACATTCATACTTGCATTAATAAGAGTAGTTAGGAGTGTTTGATTTTACTGCTTTATCATTACTGCTTGACTGAATTGATAACATGTTAACCTATGCCTTATTGTTCCACTGAGTTGATCACTCATTCCCACGTTATGGGACGGTGTTTGCAACATCAACCAGATTTGTTAAGTTTCAGATGATGGTGATGCTTATGAAGCAGAGTCGGACTACTACTATGATGTTGAGGAGGAGTTCTCCTACATATAACTCTCTGACAGGTCTATGAAGACCTGAGATTGTATTGACGTGGCTATGATACTTGGGATAGAAGGCATTACACTTCCTCACATTACGTATATTTTAGAATTGTACTTGTAATTAATTAACCTGGTAACATCATCACACTCTGGAGACTCACTATAGTTCATATATGTTATTTATCTATCACAGTCTTTCGCTTGCAATTTAACTGTCTCTGGAGTATGATATGTCGTTTTGGCTTAATCTCACTCATATTCAATGCACGAATACAGTCAACATTCAATCATCATTCATTTTGTTGCATAAGTGATGTTCTGGAACTCGGGAGTTGAGTTACTACTCAACCCCCGATTTTCGGGATGTTACATCTTCCCCTGGGTATATGGCATTTATCTCGGCATGATTCTCGATGAAGATCTCGGGGAGGTAATCCTTTCCGTATACGAAGGGGATATTTCCTAGTGGTTGGCATTCAAGGATATCATGGTCGATAGCCAAGGCTGACCTCTAAGTCTCTTGGTCGAGGTCCTATAGACCGAGCTTAGTTGATAATCAGCGTCGGGGTCGAGTTCTATAATTATGTCGGCGTCCATAGTTGTCCCTTGGTCAAGACAGTGAAATGTTGACTAACCGACCAAGGCCACCACTCATAGCTAGTGTCTGGATTAGTCGCGGAGCTCGTGGTTGGCATCTGAGGCCAAGCTCTTTCCCGATCTCTCATTTGAGAAGTAAATGGACTTGGACTGATGCCAAAGCATGAGGACCCACATATGGGAGGTCAGCTTGAATAGGGCCACCAGTCATTATAATGGAAGAGAAAAATGTGGCAAATGCGGGAATTGCGGAGGATTCAGTAATGATAACGACGTCATATGAGGTGTGTGTGGAACGCCTCTTCATCTCTGAGGGAATGGTAGATAGACACCTATCTCTACCTCGATAGTGGGGTCTACTGACGAACACTCAGTCGCCATGTGGATGGAGGTATGTACTGAGGTTCCTCATTGAATGGCAGCATTAAATGCATGCATTTAGTGATACTACCAAAAAGGATATATATAGGGGACGGGAGTGCCCTAGACCCCTTTATTTACTTCATTCACCTCTCCTGCCTTCTCTTACTGTCGGATTAGGCGATTTTCAGTGAGTTAGAATTCCTCTTCTCTCTGTTTCTCCGGCTAGTCCTCCTGCCCTTCTCCGTTCTCTCAGTCTTTCTTTCTTCTTCCTTATTCGAGATGTCGGAGGGTTGCGGCAAAATGTCAGTGTCTAGAGCCTTTCATAAGGAGTCCATCCTAGAAAGTGTGGACTCTCGATTGGGCGCACCCTCAGGTGTACCATCTTTGATGATAGAAGGCCAAGAGGAGGTAGTGTCGGCCCCAATAAGGTCAGAGCTAGTGTCAGTTGAGGGGTCGTCTATGGATGTTAGCCCCTTTAGGTCAAGGCTATAGGATGCAGACCTAATCCAGAATAGGTTGGAGTTCTAGATCTCTAACTACATGGTGCTCTAAGTTCCCAAAGTTTAGGAAGATTCGGGCCATCCTCGCAAGGGAGATGTGGCAATATATCTCATGGCCTTGCAATATGGTCTGAGACTGCCTCTCCACCTTGTCGTGCAGGAGGCCGTCCATCGCCTTAGGCTCGCCCCAGGCCAGTTGATCCTAAACATCTGGCGAGCCATTTTTGGTACTTTCATTATGTGGCATAAGCTCGGACATGCCAAGTTATCCACAGATGAGCTCTTATACTTGTTAAGAGCGAAGGTCAGCCCTAGTACTTGGGGCTAGTACTATTTCTCTACTTAGGTGAACAAGGGTCAAGCCCTCATCACCGACAACTCGTCCTCCAACAAGGGCTGGAAGAACAAATGGTTCTTCATGTCGTGAGAATGGGAGGTCATAGCGCTGCTAAGAGAAATTGGAGGAGGCTTATCACTCCTTAGTTCTTGTACCAAGTTGGCCTGTCTATGGTCAAGCCAACAAGTATATTGTAGCTAGTCAAATTTTTATTAGACTTTTTGTGCTCGAACTTTATTTCTCCATGTCTAACCCTTGTAAATTTTTTATAGAAATGGCAGATCGTCCTTGCCCCTTGAAGAGGATCAAGATTCCCTTCATAGCCGAGTTGGAGAAGCTGAGGAGGATAGTTAAGAAGGTTCATTCCCATCTGGCTCATCGAGGGGAGTCCTCCAAGGTTGCTGGAGATCGGCTCAACCCTGCCCCAAAGGGGCTAGACACTGCATAGCCAAGGTCGGTTGAGGTAGATAAAAGTGGGGGAACCAGGGCAATTCAAGGGGTTTCTCTAAGTGCCTCGGCAACAGAGGTCCTCTTTAGATAGTCCATGACAAAAGTCATGATTTTGGAGTCGTCCCCAACTCAAGACGAGGCTCACCAAGCTGGAGGGGCCACAAATGCTCACGACCAACAGGCGGAGGAGGGTGGTGTCTTGGAGCATCAAGCTTATGGGACCACTGCCACCAGTCAGTCTCCACACCCCCCCCCCCCCCCCCCCCCCCCAAGTCATCACATGGCCCTCCTAGCTCAATGTGGGACCTAACGTGTGCCCGAGGAGGATATCTCGACACTGTTGGCACTCCACCCGATGACCCTCTTAAGAGAGCTGGCAGCCTCCTTCCTTAAAGTGTGGCTTCATCCCTTCTCTTTCCGACATGTTGTTCTTATGGACTTCCGCCCCCTTCCCTTTATTTGTTGCTTTTATTTTTATTTCTTTTTTGCAGACCGCCTCTGGGCTCTTAGCTTCTCACTGAGCATTTTAGGAGTTGGGGTGCAAGCTCGACAAGGTGAGGGTGAGTCTCCAGACCAAGGGTGCCGAGTTTGAGGCCTCTGTCACGGCTAGCGGCACGGCCTTCATCCAGGCCGAGTCTCTTTAGGAGGCCTTATAGATTGTTAAGGAGTAGGAACTCTTGGGAATCAACTGGATGAAGTATGGGGGGAGAAGGATGTGCTATGGGCGAAGTCAAAGGGCCTAATGTCGTGCATATCCATCTCTAAGGTTAAACAAGAAGAGGCAAAAACTAAATCCGTGCGGGTGGAGGCCAGGTTGGCTGAGGTGGTGGGAAGTTGGTAGAGGTTGAGGCATCTATCCTAGTCGTGCAAGCAACAGCGATAGAGGCCTATAAGGCATCCGGGGAGAGAGCTGATGAGCTAGAGGAATACTTCAACGTCGGCTACAGGCAGTGCAGAGTGCATGTCATGCAGAAATATCCAGAACTCGACATAGACTACTTGGTCAATGAGTATCTCAAATATCTTACCCCTGCTGCAGCCGAAGTTGAGCAATCCCCCAAAAAGTAGACCAAGCCTCTCCTCCCGCCAATACTTATAAAAAAATTAGTTTTTTACATTGTACATCCCTTTCACTTGTTAATGAAAAGACATTTTTTTTGCAATGATTGCCCATGAATGTTGCGTGTATGATCTTCTTAAGTTAGTAGAATTAATAGGTCGGACGAAGTAAAGCTAGTAGGTCAAGCATTGTAGGACTGATAAGCCAATTATGTAGTGGTAGGCCGTGCACGATATAATTGATAGGCCATCCACATAGTAGTATGCCGAGCACTTGGAAGGACTTTCTTCTCTTAAACTGAGGGAAGTCCTTGTGGTTGGTCATATAACTCAAGTAGTCGGGATAATAATGTTAAAAGAAATTCTCTTCTCCTGACTTGGAGAAGTTCTTTTATTATAGAATTCATAGTAGAAAAAAATAATTGTAGTATCATGAACACCTTTTTCCCTTTCAAAAGGGAGGTTGCTCTTAGTTAATCGAGCACTAATCAAGTCGATTAACATGGTCAATATATTTAGAACGTTCCAATTCCTTTTTATGAATAGTAGATCTTCAGGTGCTCGACGTTCCATGGATGAGGCAAGGGCTATCCATTCATGTCCTCAAGTCGATATGCGTCGGGTCGTGTTATGCTTGTTACTTTGTAGGGTCCTCCCCAGCTTGGACCCAATGTTCTAGAGCCGGGCTCCTTAGTGCTCTGGACGGTTTCTTGAAGGACTAGGTCCCCTACTCAAAATTTATGCATCTTGACCTTGAAGTTATAGTACTTGGCAGCCTGCTGTTGATAGGCAAAAATTTTCAATTGTTCTCGTTCCCTTTCTTCCTGAAGGAGGTCTAAATTCAGGGCCATCTTCTTAGCATTTTGACTTTTGTTGAATAATTCAATGCGTGTAGTCAGAAGTCCTACTTCGACTGGTATCATGACTTCTGTGCCAAAGGCTTGGGAGAATGGAGTTTCCCCAATTGAAGTCCAAGCGGTTGTTTGGTACATCCAGAGGACATGCGATAACTCCTCATCCCAAGCTCATTTGGAATTCTCAAGCTTAGTTTTGAGATAGTTTTTTATGATCTTATTAACCACCTCTAACTGTCCATTAGCCTGGGGATGTCGAGGTGATGAGAAGGCATTGCGAGTGCCAAGTCTTTTGCAAAGTCCTCGAAAGCATATGTTGTCGAATTGTTTGTCGTTATCGATAACAATTGTGTGTGGGATGTCGAATTTGTATATCAAGTTCTTCCGGACAAAGTCAGTGATCTTCTGCTTTGTGATTTTAGCCAGCGGCTCGGCCTCGACCCATTTAGTGAAGTTATCGACAACTACGACATCGAACTTGGTCTGACCCCTACCCATCGTCGGTAGTGGTTATGATGTCAACCCCCCACTGGGTGAATGGCCAAGGGCCAGTCATTGAGGTCAACTACTCGGATGACTGTCGAGGTATTATGGCAAATAGTATTTTCGTATTTTCTTATATACTGCTTGGCACCTCGTGAATGGTCGGCCAATAGTACTCATGTCAAATCACTTTGTAGCAAGTGCTCTTCCACTGGAGTGGTTACCAGAAATGCCTTCGAGGATTTTTTTTCATGACATATTTAGCCTCGTCGAGTTAGAGGCACCTAAGGTATTCTAGGAAAACTCTCCTCTTGTATAGGACGTCCCCTATCAGGGTGTACTGAGCCGCCCGATTTCAAATTCTTCGTGCTTGGATCTTATCATCGGGTAGTTCGTTCCTCTGGAGGTAGCCATGATCGGGTCCATCCATCTTGGCATCGAGATGATAGGGAATACTTCCTTTAGCTCAGGTCGGCCAATGCTGGGCTCAAGTAAGCACTCGATCGAGATTATTTTGGCAATATCATCGTTGGTCACTATGAGTAGCTTTGTTAGTGCATCTGCCTAGGAATTTTTTGCTTGGGGGACCAAGGCAACTTCGTACTTGCAGAACTTAATGATAAGCTCTTTCGCCTTTTGGAGGTAGGTGATTATTTTCCCCCCTTGGCCCAATAATTGTCAGCGATTTAGTTAAAGATGAGTTATGAATCGTTGTAGATCTTCACAGCTCATGCTTCTATAGCTTTCACCAGCCTGAGCTCGGCGAGGGGTGCCTTATATTATGTCTCATTGTTGGATGTCGGGAACTTAAATCACAAGGCATATTGTGTGTATGTCTGGTCAGGTGCCATAAGGATTATCCCTGCTCCACTACCCCTTGAATTGGAAGATCCATCAACGTGAATGGTCCATTCTTGCAGGTTGATCTCTTCCGCGTTTTTGGATTCTTCCGGGGTCTCAGCTTTGGTGAACTCAGCAATGAAGACGACCACTGCCTAGCCCTTAATAGCAGCTTGGGATCAGTATTCAATATTGAACTCATCGAGCTCAATTGCCCACTTCGTCAGTCTTCTTGACACCTTAGGTTTTTGGAGCACCTGACGTGTTGAAGCATAAAATTTGGTTAAGAAGAAAAGGCCAAAAGAAGAAAGAAGAAGGGAATCAAGTTGCGATAGGAGCAAGTTGTGCGGGTCGCGATTTGTACGGGATCAAAAGTTACGCGGGGAGCAGATTGCAGAAGATTCAAGTTGTGCTGGAGAAATGAGTAGTGCGAAATCAAGGAGCAGCGCGGATCAGCGCAACTCATCACAATTACACGAGTCCGCGCAATTTATCATTGGGATGGTTGAGTCGAGACACGCAATGATACGAAGTGGGGTCCACAACATGAGATTCGAGGGGCCACTCATGCGGAAGCCTATAAATACCTCTGCCCCCTCATTTGCAGGATCGGATGTTCAGAAGACCAGTGCCTCTGACAGGTATTGGAGATGGAGAGAAGGAGAGGGAGTATAGAGTGCAGAAGGACAGGCCACGCCACTCCTTCTAAGTTGCATGGGCCCGCGTAACTCATGGAGGAGTTGCATGGATACTCTTTGGGGCAACACTACATTACATTTTCTCAAGTCCTTAGGCCATTCTAAAAGTTTCAAAGTGATTCAAGCACTCCTTTATCATGTCAATTAGGGACGAAGTGCACAGAAAGCTTGCACAACTCATCTCCCCTAGAGACATGACTGATATGAGACGAAATGCTGCCGAAATTTATATTTGAGCCTATTCAATACTTGCACTTTTATATTTTTTAGAAATTCTATCTCGGAATCAGAGGATCAAAAGGATTTAAAGAACTCAGAATGAATAAATTCAATGATTGTTCTCTTAGTTCTTTCTTTTTATCATTATTGAGTGAGATAATTCCTCAAATCAAATGCTTTTCATTTCTGGTCGAAATAAAATGGTGACTCTGCTGGGGATCTTTATCTTGCTTAATATTGACTTAAGAATGACTTAGAGAATTTCATCATTATTTGGCATCCTATAAGGTGCCAAAATGGCGACTCTCAATAAGAAACATCCTTCCTTTCATCCCCGGGATAGAATAAATTTGTGAATAAATGCTAATTAAGTTCTATTGTTGATTTTTGTCAGATGCAAGAGCAATAAACTGACAACGAATGTAACAATTGTTCAAGAAACCACTGGTAAGAGAAATGGAAGACGGTCATTTACTAAGGCAGATAGGCAAAGACGCAGTAGTCACGTTACGCTCAGGAAAAAGGATAAAAAGTCCCCATAAATAGAACATCGAGGTAATAAGAAAAGAAACATTTGAAGAATGCCATGACAGTATTAGAGAATGAAAGTGCCCTGGTTTGTCAATTAGCGTGATTGTTGAGTCAGTCAGACTGCAGATCCTCATAGGAAGATCAATTCAAGCGTCTGTCTCAACCTAATGTGTGCAAGCTCGCCACAAGTAAATCTAAGCCTCACATCCTTTGTCCTAAAACACCAGGTAAATAAAACCCTTAAAATAAACTAGAACATCATAGGGTTTTAAGTTAAGAAAATTTTATCAAAATAGGAAAATTCTCTAAGTTTTCTTGCTTTGTCGATTTTATCAATACACATCTCGATATGATCGACCTGCACCATCAATGTCCTCGATACTTAAATGATATCATCGATATGAGGAGAAAATTCGTCCAGCAAACACATACTCATCTGGATGGAATTATCAATACATCGATATTCAAATTTTCGAGTCCATCAAAGGTGACTCAATAATATCGACAGGCAGATCCCCGACGCCCCTATTTTTTCTTACGAATATCATATACGCATCGATATATCAAAGCCTCCTCGATACCATCGAAGTTCAAATCTTGATGATATCGGAAGGCTCTCGATGATATCGGTCTTTGGCGGCAAGTTCTTCCAGCAAAATATTTCAAGATTGTTTATCTATGATCGAGGGTCACTCGATAGAATCGATATTCAAATATCGATGATATCAGTATTATTTCGATGGCATCGAACAAGGACAGAAACTGTCTAGCAAGCCTAATGTGAAATCCGTTGGATTTATCGATGCATCGACACAGTTATCGATATCATCGACATTAAAATTTCGATGATCTCGAAGGTCCCTCGATCATTCTTATAAACTTGAAATATTTCATGTCAAGTCCCTCTCATTTTCAAATGTCGATGAATCGATACTAGTATCGATAGAATCGGAGTTCGAAATTTGATGACATCGACACCTGTTTCGATTCCATCGACTAGCTGGCAAGAGGTTTCAAAAGCGTATGACATTTGAGTTTGTGTCATTGAGTGGACCATCAATGTTATCGAGAGTATACGCTCGATGATATCGAACCCACTCGATGATATCGAACTCTGTCATAAATGTGACCGTTTTATATCTGTTGGAACCTTTTGCCTATATATAGAGGACTTGCCAATTATTGCTGGGAGAGAAAGAAAAGAGTGCTTTTGAGTGTTTTACCTTAGATCATATACGTAAAACCCTTTCTCTCAGGGAAGTTCATCCTCAAATCCACCCTCATCATTAATATTCAATAAAGTGGATTGGGGAATGAACTTCCACATTCAAGGATCCTCTATTTACTATCTTAATGAAAAATCATTAAGCTGGGATGCCTTGAATGCATAATCGGAATCACTCTATCTTCCTTATAGGAAAACATTTTATAGAGTAGGATTCCGTCTTAACCTTGACCCAACCCAAAGTCTCGTATTGGTACATCATCTGTGTTGCGTATTAAGGAAACCGAAGATTCTTCATCAACAAGGAGGACATCTTCGTCAACGTGCTAAATGGGACTCATCCACTTATTTATAAGTTACTAGAGTTCGGAGGACACTTGTGATCATTCCTTTTTAGGATTGGGTCTTAGGTGTTTCTCACCCTTGCAAGCCCTTGTAGGAGGCCTTTGCCGGGAGTGTACGTGGTGGGTACGTAGTGTTGACCCTTGCTCTATGGAGAGCATAAACTTCCAGTTGAAGGTGAACCTGTCTAAAACCTTAGGTTCGAGGTGATCTGAATGAAACCTCCGTTAGGGTCTTATGGAAGATCATTGGCCAGTGTGCCTAAAAGTGGGTGCATTGTGTTGACCCTTGCTCGTGAGACAGTCAGCCTCATTGTAGGTTGTAAAGGTTGAAGCTGAACCTGATTTAAAACCTTAGGTTTGAGGTAAACCGCTGTGAAACCTCCTTAGTGAAATCCAGTACACTCAAGGGTTGAGTGTAGTTACCGGGAGTGGAGTAAATAAGTAGTCAAACCACTATAAAAATGACTGTGTTTGAAATTGTTATTCTTCCGTTTGAGTGATTTACTTTAATATTTTCATATCTAAATATCTGAGATCACACCTCACACACATACACAGTCATATCCACCATAAACTAGTTTGCATATTGTTCACTTCTTAAATAGTTTGTGATTGGATCCTCTACTGGGCTTTGAAGCCATTAGAGTTACTTTTGAGTAATCTTAATAAGTGCTTGTTGTTAGGATTAGTATAATAGAATTTTAACTAAACCATAAAAACTTTAAAAAGTCCTATTCACCCCCCTTTATGACATATTGGCATATTCCTACTTCAACTAAAGCGGTCTCCACCGCTATTTCAATTGGTATCAGAGCAGGTCTCTCTTTAAGGGCTTCACCACCTATAGAGTGATCTTGACTGAAGTTGGGAATATAGCCGAAGGAGAGGGCTCATCAATCACTAGAACTCTAGTATTTAATAGATGAAATTATGCATACTGGAAGGCTATGATGCACTACTTTCTGAGATCTGTGGATCACGATGTTTGGGATATAGTTGAAAGTGGATATGTGCCACCAACTAAACAAATTGTACTTGACAATGGCACAACCATCACAAAACCCAAACCCAAAGAGACGTGGACGACGTTCGATAAAGAAAGATAAACTGTTGAAGCTAAAGCTATGAACAAATTGTATGTGTGGGACATCCAAAGAAGCATGGGATTTATTGGAAAAAAACCCATGAAGGTACAAGTACTATGAAGAGATCTAAACTTCAACTCCTGACTTCACAGTTCGAAAGTCTCAGAATGGAAGAGCATGAGACCTTTATGGAATTTTTCACTAAGTTGAATATCATTTGCAACTCCATGGGTAGATTGGGAGAAAAGGTTCCGATTCCTAAAATCTGTAGGAAAATACTTAGATCACTACCAAAACGGTTTAATCCCAACGTAACAACTATTGAAGAATGTAGGAATATTAATGAAATGAAAGTAGAAGAACTAGTAGGTTCACTACAAACTATTGAACTACACTTCAAACAAACTCCTAAATCCAAAACAACTGTCCTAAAAACTTCAAAGAAAACAACAAACGAGCACAGTGGAAGTGAAAAAGATGATGAAGATGAGGAAGTGGCTTTACTGGCACAAAGATTCAGGAAATTCTTTTAAAAGAATCGTGGTCGGCCTTCCAGAGGAAGATGGGTGGACAACAAACCTTCGGTAGGAAAATTTGGTAAAAAGACCAAAGAACCACAATGTTATGCTTGTCAGAACTATGGACACTTGTCTACTAAATGCCCAAATAGAAAAACTAAGGGCAAGGCGATTGCTGCCACATGGGATGATACAAAAGAGTCAAACTCAGAATCCAGTGACTCAGAGAGCAATGGTGATAAAAAATCTTTGAAAATTCTTATGGTCTCCACCACTCCAATCATTCCCATTGAAACTGAAAATGAGAAGGAACCACAAGCCACTGAATCATTTCCATCAGATAATGAGGAAACAGAAAAAGAAGAAGAGGAAGAACAAAACAAGCTACAAGATGCTTACAATCAACTTTACATCCATAACATCGAAGTGGTTAAAAGACTTGGAATATCTGAGAACAAAAAGGAATTGCTAGAAAAAGATTTGGATAAAATTCTAGAAATTAATACACATCTATTCAATGATTTACAACAATGTCACTCTGATAATGATAAACTCAAGAGAATTAACTCCTTCCTTAAAACCAAGTCCGAAAAACTAAATAAACTGGTTGAATAATTAAAAGACAAAAATATACTCCTTCAAAATGAAATCACACACTCCTGTTTGATCTAGAAGAGTCCGAAAGAATTGTCAAGCTAAACTGTAAGTTTTCCCTAAATAGTGAGAAGTTAGAAAGACTTTTAGGTATGGGAACATCTGAAAAAGAGAAAAATGGCTTCGGATATGAACAAGCTAATGCAAAAACAGATATGGAGTACAAATAGAAAAATCTGGTGCTGCCAAAAGAAATACAAGAACTAACAGGATGAATGAACCATTAAAGCAAGTGGGTGAATCAAATGAGAAAACTAAAACTACCACAACAAAAGATTCTGTTACAAAATGGGTAATTAATGAAAAGAAAAACTGCCTTGCTACTCACACAAATCTTTTAACAGGCAAAAATACTAAGTGGTACTTAGACAGTGGTTGCTCAAGACATGTCACAGGTGACAAATCCCTTTTTTTAAACTATACAGATCTTTATAATGGGATAGTCACCTATGGAGACGGAACCACCGCCAAAGTAATTGGACAAAGAATCATAAGAGGAATTAATCCTCTCAAAATTGAGAATGCTTTCTACATAAAATGATTGGCACATAATCTACTAAGCATATCTCAAATCTGTGATAATAAGCATGTGGTTACATTCAACAAAGATGAATGCGAAATCTTAGACCTATTAGGGAAAACAGTTATAAAGGGTTGTCGCACAAATAATCACTGTTATGTCATCAAAGGCAAAGATAGGGCTGATTCCTATGTTTAAAATGTCAAAATCTGAAATGATCAAGTCCAGGTCATGCATTGAGATCTGGATATTTGCTGAAATGATGCAATTTTGTTTAACTCTTAATGTTATATCTGAGGTGTCTCATCTCATCTTTTGTACATAAACATCTTGATGTTTATAATTTTGATCTGAACAATGCTTGTACAAAATTTTGTTGTGTATATTATTGATAAAATTACCTATTAAAAGTATACATGAAAGATTATCTGAAAGCTGAAAATTGAAAACTTTCACTTTTGATATGATTGTCGATAATTCATGAGCATTCATTGATCAAAGCGATCAACTATCGATATCATCAACATCTCTTCAGAATACAGAAAGCCACATGATCAGGTCTATTATCGAAACTATTATCAATAACATTGAATGAGGATCATCGATACAATCGAAAGTAAGTTTGATAAAATCGAAAACCGCCACTCGATAAAAGGCAGTCGAGCAGAAAAATTCTATTTTTTTTAAAAGAAACTTTCCATTTTTTTTGCTAAATCAGACGGAAGTTCATCGGTGGGTCCCAGAAGCTCCTCAAAAACTAGTACTATCCTTCCATTCCTTCCATTTCCGAGTTTATCTTGCTTTTTGGTCTGATATTGTCAGTTTCTTTGAAAAAGGAATTTTGTTTGTTCTTCCCAAATCTGTCTTTATGGGCAAGGACAAAGAAATGGTGTCGGGTCTTAGAGAGTCGTCCAGACCCTCTCGACGAAAGACCCTTACCTCAAAGGAAAAGGCAAGTGCTCCCGAACGTGGGATCCCCACTCATTAGGGATCTCGACAAACTTCACGTGGTGGGTCCCAATCCGAAACTTCGGCACCTCCTGCAGCTAGCTTAAATCCACGTCCAACAAAATATACGGAGCGGAAGCTCATTCACGAGTGAAAGGTAGATAGGGATTGTCTAAAATCATACAATCTCGAATCCTTGTTTGCTGCAATCGATTAGTTACCTGTTCTAGATTTCGGTGGACCATACCAACTCGAACGAACACACAACTTCCTTGCCACGTGTCACTCACCCGTGTCTGTTCCTCCTTCTATCATGGTCTCGATGGATGGTGATGATGTGCTGATCACGCCTACTACAATGGCAAATATCCTTGGAATAACAATGGCACTGGAGGGTCTCCCTGAAATGGACCTCGAAAATGTTGAAATTCGGTCCATGGTAACTAAGTACCTCTGTCATGGTAGGGACATCCCTTGGTATCAAGGGAATGCGTTGAAATCTAGGTACATGGAACCAAAATTTCGAGCTGTGCACTGTATCTTCACAACAAATATATATCCCAGAAGTACCAACTGGTCCAATCTCACCAGTTTTATAACCATGCTAGTGTACTCAATCGCCAAAGGGATAAGGATATGTCTTCCAACTCTGCTTGTCTATCAGTTGGTAAACATCATACATACATCCAAGGACCTCCATCTGCCCTATCCCTGGATCATAAACATGGTATGCAATGCCATCAGCTTCCCAACGACTACTGATCCTATTCTTCCTCTCCAAATCTTCAACAAAAACAACATTCACAAAATGGATTTGAAGTTCCACAAGTACCTTGAGGATCCAGAGGAAGGTACTCAAGAAGAAGGAGATGCTGGTGTCGCTCCCACCGAATGGACTGAGATGGCCAGAGATAAACCTTTTGGACCCGATCCAGCAGCGTCAACTTCAACTCCCGGGTATGCCAAACGATTCAAGCTGGACAGGATTGGGGCAATTCAAAGGGATATCCACTCAGTGCAGGAGAGACTTACCGTTTTGGAACAGATGGTCCAAGGAGTGTAGCAGACAGTACAATAGTTGGTCGAGCTGTTCACCTGTCGATGAGATGATACGACACCATCTTCCTCGGCTCCATAAGTACTAGTCTCTGGGTGCTATCATATATACTTCACTCTCATTACTGCGTATGAACATTAATATCTTTTTGGATGTTTGCGCTCTCATAAATGTATGTGATAGCTCACTAACCTGCACAGTCTAAACATTTTTTTGGTATTGCCCATGGATGGGCTAAAAACTGATGTTTGGTTTTGGGTGCCGATGCATGGGCTTGTTAATTTTGTTGGGATGACTATTTATCTACTGCCAAACTTGGGCAGTACATATAGTTGTTTTTTTTAAAAATATTATTGTATATGGATGAATGAAATTCTCATCCTTACTGCCATAATTCGGATCTCAAATCCCCAGGTTTATCTAGTTTATATGTGGAATGCATGTGATGTCTCTTAATGATTATCCTATCTGCTATATCATTATTTTATCTAATCTGTTATGCATACATACCTACTGCAAATGATGTCTATTAATCAACTGTTAAACATTTTACATCTATCTGTTAAATGCATATTCGTTTGAATGACGATTCTCCCACGTTACTTTCACTTTAGTCAATATCAACTACTTATCTTTGTCAATGACTGACAAAAAGGGGAAGAACAATTCAAACACCCCAAATGGAAAATTGTATATTTGCTTAAATAGTGTTGCAGGTGTTAGGGGTAGCAGCTGCACCAAGACAAGGGGAGTTTGAAGTCAGGGGGAGCAGATACTAGGTTGTGTACATGTCTTCACTATAAATTATAAAATTGTGTAAAATGCATGTACACACAATTTAGGATGTGTTTGTTTAGATATTGTTCTAAGGTGTTTTGGTATTTTGTCACGTAATTGACAAAGGGGGAGATTGAAAGTGTCTTGGTTTGTTAATTAGCGTGAGTGTTGAGTCAGTCAGACTGCAGAGCCTCATAGGAATATTAATTCAAGCGTCTGTCTCAATCGGATGTGTGCAAACTCACCACAGGTAAATCTAAGCCTCACATCTATTATCCCAAAATACCAGGTAAATAAAACCCTTAAAATAAACTAGAACATCGTAGGGTTTTAAGTTAAGAAAGCTTTTTTCAAAATAGAAAAATTCTCTAAGTTTTCTTGCTTTGTCAATTTTATTGATACACATCTCGATATAATCGACCTGCGATGTCGATGTCCTTGATACCTAAACGACATCATCGATATGAGGATAAAATTCATCCAGCAAACGCATACTCATCTGGATGAAATTATCGATACATCGATATACCATTGATAACATCGATATTCAAAATTTCGAGTCCACCGAAAGTAACTCGATAATATCAACAGGCAGATCCCCGGCGCCCTTATTTTTTCTTAAGAATATCAAATATGCATCGATATATCGAAGCCTCTTCGATACCATCGAAGTTCAAATCTCGATGATATCGGAAGGCTCTCGCTGATATTGGTCTTAGGTGCAAAGTTCTTCCAGCATAATATTTCAGGATTATTTATCTATGATCGGGGGTCACTCGATAGAATCAATATTCAAATATCGATGATATTGGTATTGTTTTAATGGCATCAAAGAAGGAAAGAAACTGTCCAGCAAGCCTAATGTGAAGTCCAACAAGCCTATCATTGACATTCAAATTCTGATGATCTCAAAGGTCCCTCGATCATTCTTGTAAACCTGAAATATTTCATGTCAAGTCCCTCTCATTTTCAAATGTCAATGAATCGACACTAGTATCGATAGAATCGGAGTTCGAAATGCGATGACATCGACACCTGTTTCGATTCCATCGATCAGCTAGCAAGAGGTTTCAAAAGCGTATGACATTTGAGTTTGTGTCATCTAACGGACCATCAATGCTATCGAGAGTATATGCTCGATGATATTGAACCCGCTTGATGAATCGAACTTTGTCATAAATGTGACCGTTTTATATCCGTTGGAACCTTTTGCCTATACATAGAGGACTTGTCTATTATTGCTGGGAGAGAAAGAAGAGAGTGCTTTTGAGTGTTTTACCTTAGATCATATACCTAAAGCCCTTTCTCTTAGGGAAGTCCATCCTCCAATCCACCCTCATCATTGATATTCAATAGAGTGGATTGGGGAATGAACTTCCACATTCAAGGGTCCTCCACGTACTATCTTAATGGAAAATCATTAAGCTGGGATGCCTTGAATGCATAATCAGCATCACTCTATCTTCCTTATAGGAAAACATTTTATAGAGTAGGATTCCGTCTTAACCTTGACCCAACCTAAAGCCTCGTATTGGTACATCATCTGTGTTGCGGATCAAGGAAGCCAAAGATTCGTCATCAACGAGGAGGAGATCTTCATCAACATGCTGAATGGGACTCATCCACTTATTTGTAAGTTACTAGAGTCCAGAGGATACTTGTGATCATTCCTTTTTAGGATTGGGTCTTAGGTGTTTCTTACCCTTGCAAGCCCTCGTAGGAGGCCTCCGCCGGGAGTGTACTTGGTGGGTACGTAGTGTTAACCCTTGCTTTGTGGAGAGCATAAACTTCTGGTTAAAGGTGAACTTATCTAAAACCTTAGGTTCGAGGTGATCCGAGTGAAACCTCCATTAGGGTCTTATGGAAGATCCTTGACCAGTGTACCTAAAAGTGGGTGCGTTGTGTTGACCCTTACTTGTAAGAGCATAAACAGTCAGCCTCGGTGTAGGTTGTAAAGGTTGAAGGTGAACCTGATTTAAAACATTAGGTTTGAGGTGAACCGCTGTGAAACCTCCTAAGTGAAATCTGGTACACTCGAGGGTTGAGTGCGGTTACCGGGAGTAGAGTAGACAAGTAGTCAAACCACTATAAAAATGACTGTGTTTGAGATTGTTATTCTTCCATTTATGTGATTTACTTTAATATTTTCATATCTGAATATCTGAGATCACACCTCGCACACATACACAGTCATATCCACCATAAACTAGTTTGCATATTGTTCACTTCTTAAATAGTTTGTGATTAGATCCTCTACTGGGCTTGGAAGCCAGTAGAGTTACTTTTGAGTAATCCTAGTATGTGCTTGTTGTTAGGATTAATATAATAGGATTTTAACTAAACCATAAAAACTTTAAAAAGTCCTATTCACCCCCCTCTAGGACATATTGACATATTCCTACTTCGACTAAAGCGGTCTCCACCACTATTTCAGAGAGAAGGGAAATAACAAGGTTGAGAGGGTAACATACAATGTGGTGAGTCATTTGAAAGGCATACTAGCCTAATTGAGTGTGTACGATGCGTTACGACTATCAGAAGATTCTTGAAACAGTCTAATTCAAGCTCTATT
The DNA here is from genome assembly GCA_030180095.1 of Magnolia changhungtana. Lineage (NCBI taxonomy): Eukaryota > Viridiplantae > Streptophyta > Magnoliopsida > Magnoliales > Magnoliaceae > Magnolia > Magnolia changhungtana. Next base: position 5,077,932 of record JASAUF010000602.1, read on the forward strand.
CGATAATGATGTCAGAAAAGCATTTCGCACAGAGATGGAACACAAAGAGCAAAATAATTGCATGCCAGTCATTTCTTTCTTCGATAATGATCTAATTTGTGGCGAAGAACATAATAGACCGTTGATAGTTGTGGGCCATGTCGACGGTAAGCAGATAAAATGAATAATGCTGGATAACCGGTCCGCAGTGAACTTTCTACCATTAATGATGCTAAATGAATTGGGATATTGTCGTTCTCATTTGCACCCTAGTGGGATGATGATACAGGGGTTTAATCAAGACGGACAGCGAGCGCTCAACAAAATCACATTAACATTGGAGATAGGGGAGCTAACGACAAACATTGTTTGTCATGTCATTAATGCAGTAACGATATGTAATCTCCTCTTGGGAAGACCCTGGATGCATCAATACGGCATCATAGCATCAACTCTCCATCAATGCTTCAAGTACTATAAAGATGGGACTCAATATAAGGTGATGACTAATGCAAAGCCGTATACAGAAGCGGAGTCTTTCTTCGCCGACGCCGGTTATTATGACGAGTTAGCTGCAGGGAATAAAAAGGAAAGTAATAAGAATAAAACAGAAAAAGGTGAAACAAGCATAGTGCAGAATAGGGTCACAAAAATAGAGTTATCCGAGAAAGAGAATGTGAAGCAAAAATTTTATTTCATCCTAAGACATCTGAGATGACCGGGGCAGCCTCCGCTGACATTATTATCACCTAAGCAGTTAGAAATTTTGTAGTCAAACTATACGATGCCACTACCACATGTAGAAAGGAAAATACCATTCCCAGTTATGCCTAAGAGGTTCCATGTTGAAGCCAATACGAAAAACCCCAAACCTATTGAATTTTATGCATTCTCAGAGGCAGACATAGAAGAAAAGATACACAACAAGATGAACTTCACAAAATTAACACCTGAAGATCTAGAAAGGTACAGCTCTGTTAGCAAGAAGATAATGAAGAACATAGGTTTTGATTGTAAAGAGCCGACTGGGCTAAACAGTGGAAATAGTGTCTTGACCCTGATCGGAGTTAATGGAGAAAAATGAGAGAAGTTCCGCGGATTGGGAGGAGAATCTTCAATCAATATGATTACTGTAGAATCAGTAGAAGAGGCAGAAGCTGAAATGATCAAGCATCCTAAGGTGGCTCCGAATCAGATAGAAGACGAGGGGCAACCAACAATCGACAGCTTGCGGGAAATAAATCTAGGGACAGAAGAAGAACCCCATAATACATTTATAAGCGTCAACCTCCTTGAACAAGAGGCTAACTAGTACATTAAACTGTTGAAAGAAAACAAAGATGTGTTTTCTTGGACATATGTAAAAATATCATGCCTGTAACCATCAGTGGTGATGCATCAATTAAATATTTCTAAAGACAAGAGACCGATTAAACAAACGTAGAGACAATTCCACCCAGATTTGATTCCCTTGATTGAAGAAGTGAATAAGCTAATTAAAGTTGGGTTTATCAGAGAAGTCATGTATCCTAAGTGGATATCAAACATTGTCCTAGTAAAGAAGAAAAGCGGACAAATTAGAGTATGCGTTGACTTTAGAGACTAAAATGAAGCAAGTCCGATGATGATTTCCCACTGCCAATTACTGAGCTGTTAATCGACATACGACTAAGTACGCTATTATGTCCTTTATGGATGGTTATGCTGAGTATAACCAAATAAGAATGGCCCCAGAAGATGAGGAAGCTACGGCATTCAGAACGTCGCTAGGAATTTACTATTACAAGGTTATGTCGTTCGGTCTCAAGAATGCTAGCACAACATATCAGAGGGCAATTCAGAATACATTCCAAGACATGATGCACAAGCATGTCGAATGTTATGTGGATGATTAGTGGTCAGGTCAAATGACCATGAGGAATATTATGAACATCTGGTTTCAGTATATCGACAGCTCAAAAAGAAGCAACTGAGGATGAATCTGTCTAAATGTGCGTTTGGTGTTTCGTTGAGAAAGTTCCTTGATTTTATTGTCAGGAACAAGAGAATAGAAGTCGATCTGGGAAAGATCAGAGCTATTTAAGAAATGCCGCCTCCAAAAACACTAAAAGATTTGAAGAGTTTGCAGGGAAAGTTGGCATATATTCATCGCTTTATCTCTAATCTTGCAGGAAGATGTCAGCCATTTTCCCATCTAATGAAGAAAGGGTGGAATTTGTATGGGACCAATCATGTCAAAACGCATTTGATTCGATCAAAGAATTGTTGAAACAGCCCCCAGTACTAGCAGCACCTGTGAAAGGTAGACCCCCCATCCTTTATATTTTTGTAGCAGAAAATTCATTGGGAGCCTTGTTAGCACAAACAAATGAGCAAGGGAAGGAGATTACGCTATATTATCTAAGCAGAACTCTGATAAGAGTTGAATGTAACTACTCACCCATCGAGATAGTGTGCTTAGCTCTAATATTTGCAGTACAGAAATTAGGGCATTACTGTCTCTCCTATTATATAATCTTGATCTCGCGAGTGGATCCCCTGAAGTTCTTGATGATAAGGGCAATGCTATCAAGGAGACTGGCTAAATGGATGCTCTTATTGTCAGAATACATGATCACTTATGAACTGGCGAAAGCAGTAAAGGGACAAGTAGTGGCAGATTTCTTAGTAGCTCACCCTATCCCGGATAATGAAATGATCAGTGATGACTTTCTGGATGAGCAGGTAATGATGACAGAATTGCTTAGTTTATGGGAAATGTACTTTGACGGTGCTTCTAGAACTTCAAGAACAATTGCCGAAGTGATATTTATTAGTCCGCAAGGTGACTTGCTGCCATATTCGTTTACATTAGGCGCGACATGCACTAATAACGAAGTCAAATATCAAGCGCTAATTATAGGGATGGAAATAGCCAAGGAAATAAAGATGAAAGTGCTAGGGATTTTTGGCGATTCTAAGCTAGTGATAAACCAACTTACTACAGAATTTGAAATAAGGAAGCAAAAGCTCCTCCCGTATTATTGTCAAGTGCAACAATTGTTAGAGCAATTTCAAGATGTTGAAATCAGGCATATACCAAGATTAGAGAACGCAAGGGCAGATGCCTTAGCTATCTTGGCTGTGCTTTGGTTTGTCCTAATCGAAGCCCTCTTCAAGTAACAATCGAAGAAAGAAGGTTTTTGTCGCCTGCTAAAGATGCCGAAGTCTCTGAAGCATGGCCTGTGTCATGTTTGGAGATTTCAATTGATGACTAGCGTCAGCCTTTTGTGGATTATCTCAAATATGATATTTTGCTAGAGGATCCAAGGCAAAAGCTGCAGATAAATCAAACAGTGAAGAAATTTATTATGTGTAACGAAGAGCTTTACAAAAAGTCCTATAACGAGGTGTTGTTGAGATGCTAGAATATAAAAGAGATGACTCAGATATTACGAGAAGCACATTCAGGGGAATGCGGGGCTCATCAGGTCAGTAGAAATTTATTCCATTGAGTACATCGAATGGGGTATTATTGGCCTACAATGTTCAAAGATACGATTGATTGCACACAGCGCTGTCATGAATGTCAGATACATGACAATGTCATACATGTATCTCCTGAAGACTTGCATCAATCGGTGGCTTCTTGGCCTTTCGCAGCTTAGGGGCTCGATGTTATCGGTCCTATAAATCCATCGTCATATAAAGGAAAACAATACATTTTGGCAACCACAGGTTATTTCTCAAAGTGGACTGAAGCTATTGCACTAAGAAATGTCAAAGAAAAAGATGTCGTGGGTTTCATACATCATGCAATAATATACCGCTATGGTATTCTGAAGAAGATCATCACTGATAACGGGACTCCATTTAAGAACAGAGGAATGAAGAAATTATGCCAAAAGTTCGATATCGAGCATTCATTCTCGGCACCCTACTATCCGCCGACTAATGGGTTGGCTGAAGCATTCAATAAGACGATTGTGAAGATATTGAAGAAAATAGTTGTAGGAAATAAGCACGATTGGGATGAGAAGTTGCAAGAAGCCCTATGGGCTTATCGAACTTGTAAGACCCGTATCCTAGACCGTATTGTTCCGTAGACTTTCACGGTCTTACCGGTCGAATTCCGACAACCTTCGAACCTTAACTGGTATTTGCATGCGACCCTGAGACACACGCGGTCAACCTGAGTTGACTCAACCCGAGACTTATACCCTAGCGACCGCGCCGTCGCTACAGTTCCGATGCCGTGTCTCACGCGCCAGGCGATACCCGTGCCAGGAGATGTGGGCCCGAATTCGATTCGAGGAAAACGTCACGCGTTGCAAAACCCAAGAGAATCTCTATAACATGTCACCTCAATCCATCAATCAATCCCATCAAGGGTTAAGTACATGTCAAGTACACCATCACCTCTCACCCATCCCCAAGCAACCCCTAAAGTTAAAAGTTTCTTACACACCCATACCTTTTCTTACACCATCTACCCCTAAAGTCAAAAAGCTCTTACACCCATCACTTACCACATCCATCACTCCATCACCCATCTCTCTCTCTCTCTCTCTCTCTCTCTCTCTCTCTCTCTCTTTACAACCCTCTCTCTCTGATTTTTTTAAACCACTTTCCATTCAAGAAAAGTCCCACGTCCAAGCCTCCCAAGCCCTCCAAGAGAACTTTGTGTGTGGCCACTTCCTACCTCCCTCATCTCCCATCTCAACCATCTAAACTCCATCTCCTCCGTTAAGATCGAAGCCAAGGAGCAAAGGAAGCCAAGGGAGCAAGAAGGAGACGGTGGGTGCTCTTGGATCTCCACTCCTTTATGTTCTTTGTGATGTAAGGGCCCACTTATGGTGGGACCCACCTTGATGTTGGCTTTGTATCAAAGATGGGCCCATAGTGGCGGGGCCCCTCTATCTTCACTGATCTCTCTCTCTCTCTCTCGCTTTCTCTCTCTCTCTCTCTCTCTCTCTCTCTCTCTCTTCTATGATTATGGCCCACCTATAATGTGTGTATTTTATCCATGCCATCCAAATAAGTGGGCCACCTCAATCCTTTTTGGGGGCCTGCATGACTGGAAGGTCACACAGGCCCGGGTGAAAGGGAAACACAAATATCAGGCTAATTCAAAATAGGTGGTCCATGTGGGACCCACCTTGATGAGGTGTACATCCACACCATTCGTCTAGGGACGTTGGACATAGTGGCTGACAGTGAAGTGCTAACAGACAGTAGGGTGGCTGATGTGAAGTGTGGGCTGGCATGGGACCCTGCTCCATAGCTCAACTGGCAGACTGAGTGAAATATACCTCCTTTCAACACTAAGGTCCTAGCATGGATTCCCTAGTGCAGTGGCTAACAGTGAAGCGTAACTTGGCGGTGGGGTCCATGGGACCCTGTCCACGCCATTCATCCTATCGATGGGCCACACTATGATGCGTGACCCACCCCGATGTGTGGGGCCCTCCCTAATGTATGTGACCGTTCAGGCCCTAGATGGCCTGGACGTCAGATATATTGTATTTATATATATTATATTATATATACATTATATATTTATATATTATATATTATATTATATATATATTATATCTAATATATACCTATTGTGGTGGGCCCTACATGGGACCCACCTCTGCCTTGCTTTAAAGCAGCAATAACTGCATGCATGGCAGCTACATGGCTGTTCTGTTGCCGTGCAACCAGCTGTTGTACACGGCAGCAAGCTCGGTGGGTCCCACCTATTCCATTCACGCCGTCTGTCTATGGGACCCATCATGATGCATGTGTTGTATACGAACCATCCACCCATTTGAGATATCATTTTATGGCATGGACAAAAGAGTGGGTTAAATCTAAAGTTCAAGTGGACCCGACCATTTAAATAATGGAACGTGACATCCACCAATCAAACTCCTAAGAACCATAATAGTTTCCAATTAAGTTAATATTTGTTTTTATCTCATCTATCTCTATGATTACTTATGAATAGGTCGGATCACAAAACACATAAGGGTGGGCTCAATTATTATACCTAAGGCCCATTTGTGCGGCCCGAGTTGATATACATAAGGCCCATCACTGTGGCCTATTTGATATACATGAAGCCCATTTGAATCAGCCCATTCGATTCAGCCTATTTGATCGGCCCATTTGAATCAGCCCATTCGATTCATCCTATTTGTTAGGCCCATTTGATTCGGCACATTTGATCAGCCCATTCGAATCGGCCCATTTGAATCGACCCATTCTAATCGGCCCATTTGATCGGCTCATTTGACCGGCCCATTCAATCAACCCGATGCGATGTATATGAGGCCCATGGGCGAGGCCCATTGTGATGTATGTGTGGCCATTACATTGTGTATAAACTCCTTATGTAGGCCACTCCTTGGGAGCAATGTTGGTTAGATGTCCACATTGATGGATGGTTAGATGTCCTCATTGTGACCTTCCCTTAGGCCTTGTTAGGCCGATTCTCGGCATGGGTTAACCCAAATAAGTGGACCCATTCGATGTATGTGATTGACTGATTCCTATTTTTGATTCCGATTACTGATTTTGATTATCGATTCCGATTACCGATTTTGATTATCGATTCTGATTTTCGATTTTGATTATGAGTATGTGGCAACATAGCATCATGATACATGTCCATACGCATCATCTGTATGCTTGTAATGAGATGAGTGATTGATCATAGCACATACCCTCGAGCAGATTGTTTATGGACTCCCTTATAGGCGGAGTTGCCCACATGAGTGCATGATACGCACATGTTTGTCGTATGACTGGATTGCGTGATTCATGCATCTTGCATTGTATGAATGTATACTGAATGCCCTAATGACATCAGGGTCATAGCCTCCACAGGCATATCGTGGTTGGCAGGATTGGATACCAGAAATCTTGTTCTGCATGGTACCAGGAGGTTGCTCTAACATCTAGACCGAGTGGGTGCATGAGCGTCGAGTGCCGATTACTAGAAGGTCGTACTTTTCATTGTGTCGTGGTCGGTTGGAAGGAGGTGCGGCCTTACCCGCCTGAGAGGAGGGAACAAAGCTAGGCTGAGTTTTACCAGCTCGAGGAATGGGTCCGCTATCGACGAATCGAGCCCGATATTGGCAGGTGGATAGTGAGGTCTCTTCCACTTACCTTATTGCGCACGATGGGGCAGCAATCTGGTTTTGAGTGTACTAACCCCGGTGATATTCCAGGGTTGAGCTGTATTAATATGTGGACTTAGATGAGGATTGGTGTGCTTGTATTGCATCTCGCATTGTATGGCCTCGGTATGGCCGATATCATTCATGCCTGACATCGCTTGGTCTTGGTATGACTGATGGTATTCATGGATTCTTCAACATATTCTACATCACTTTGATACTGCATAATGGTATTACTACCTTGTGCACACACTTTCACCACCCTCTAAGCTTTCCATAAGCTTATGCATAACCGTTGTGTGCAGGTGACGTTGGATCGCAACAGTGCTGAGGCAGGAGCGCATAGTAGATCATTTTGAAACTTTTTATCCATTATCATTATATTTCCCTTTATGCTCATCGTACTTATAAAGTTTTTGATCATAATGGAAATGTGATGGAGTTTTTGGTTGTTGTTTATGGGTAATGCCTTTGGTTATGCTTATTACGAATCAAACTGATGTTGAAAATCCTCATCATAGCATCCCAGGATCAGAACCTGGAGAATCGACGTTAGGAGCCGAGAATGGATTTCTACGGAGGCTGTCGGCGCCGGATTTGGCGATCGAAAAGTTTGTGAGCCTGATTTCCGAGTTTGGGGCGTAACAGAACTACTCATCGTACTGCTACAAAAGCAATGCCATATTCTTTGGTTTATGGAGTTAAAGTTGTTATCCCCATTGAAACATAAGTTGCATCACTCAAAATAGTAGTACATCAGTCGATTACTGATGATGAAAATGCTAAGATCGGGTTGGCAGAAATGGATTTGCTAGATGAAAATTGATTAGCAGCCCAGCAACGATTACAATTATATCAAGCAAGAATCTCTGCTGCTTTTGATAAAAAGGTCAAGCATCGCTCCTTCAAAAGAGGCGATATGGTATTGATGCTGAAAAGACCGATAGGGGTCACTCGTAAGACTGGGGGGCAAGTTCGACCCTAAATGGGATGATCCATACATAATATTAGAAGTATACTCCAATAAGGCCTATCGGATGATAGATCAAGATGGGTGAGGGATAAGTATACCGATCAATGCCCATTTCATAAAAATATATCATCCCTGAATATATACGCAGTTTTGATTCAGAAGATTCGCAATGTAATTCTTCTCAATCAAAACTCGGCAGATAAAATCATACAAAGGCAGAACTCTGTATTTCTTTCTAACATTGTATTTCTCTTTGAATACTAACGAAATGCATACGTTCAAAGCATATTAAATCCAAGTGAGTCAATGAAAAGCGCCAATGATTATTGTTATATCGCCAAATGCAAATCACCAATGATTATTGCCGAATCGTCAAATGCAAATCGCCAATGCGGCAATGATTATCGCCGAATCGTCAAAGATGTTATTATTGTCATTATCTTGCTAGCACAAAGCCGTTTAAATTTATCAAAATCAATAGCACCGCCAGGATGATATACTATCTTAACTATAAATTTTGTTTCATATTATCAACAAATGCGGTATATTAATTTTGATTTATTATTTTAGCAAGGCCAATTCATCATTTACAGGTGACAGAATAAGTATATAAAGTTAAGTACGAGAATCACGACAACAATGGTGACTTATCACATACGATAGCGAGAAAGACGCCGTTATGAAGCCGAACATGCATAAGGCTTATCATTATGGGCGATGGCGATATGACAAAACTATATGGGTAACAATGTCACCTATGGCCTTAAAAAGCCCGGAAAGAGCATCACGTGCACCCATGCGGGTAGTGACCTATGCCGTCTGTACAACTTTAGGCTGCATCACGTGGACGGCCAGAGAGTGCCCCTTCATGAATGGTTTCGACCTTGCAGACGAAGGAAAAGTGAGTCTCTAAAGCAAGATGACTCCCTAGATCCCTGGTTTGAATTCAGTAGTAACGCGTGAGGACATGTCTCTAAAGCAAGATGACCCCTCATTGATGGACTAGCGACCTTGGATTTGGTACCCCACAGTAGCCTTGTGCGCCCTGCGAACTCTAGAGAGTTACTGTGGCCAACCCTGTGCGTAAATCCTATCGAGTTCACTGCCCAGGTAGCTTCACTGGGCCCCTCTGATGGATCACGGTTTTTGAACTCCCCGGCCGCAATAAGCCCCATGAACTCTAGAGAGTTACAGCGGCCATTCGTGTAAGACCAACTCCAACTACTTATGAGTCTAAACTGTGATTGCTCCAACTACTTATGAGCTTAAACTATGTGTGCAACTAACTGGAACCGAAACTTAGTTCCACCCATTTAAAATGCCATATAGGTGATACTAACAATCATATATAGATTATTACTATATTGACAGGTATTTATTAAATATGCTTATGGGAACTGATATGGTTATGAGCTCTGAACTAGTGTATAACTCTGCAAATGCATGCATTCATTCATCTCGTATAGAAAAGAGCATTGTCATGAAATTACTGTAAGAAATATAAGGCATTGTATCTCCTCTTTTAATTATAGCAATATCAAGAAAATTGAAAAGTTTACGGTATTCTATTCAAAAGTTTAGCATTTTGGGATATCTATCATTTCACTATGCTATGTTTACCTTTATAATAAAAGTTTAAGGTCTTTACAACGAAGGTGAATTGTCCTGCAAGATCCTTAAAGGCGGTGGAGGATGAAATCGCGAAGAATCGTCATTATCCTTTGAAAAGCCCGACGAACTGAATACATTTTCAAAACTCCTTATAAGGACACCAGAAGTAATCCATCCTTCGAGGGTATCCGTCGGCTTTGCTTCATGAATAATATGTTCCGTGGAAATTCTTGAATAGAACTGACCGGGACAGGGGCATGGCTGGTCTCTTCAGAATAACTTGTGCCTTGGTCTTCCTGATAACTTGTTAGCTGTGGGGGAGGAATATATATGGCATGATCAGCCAGATAATATCTACTCATGCACCAAGTAGTACTGATGAGCCCACCAGTGCATCTAGGGATAAGAAGTATGAACTGGGTAATCATGGCCCGGGACTATGAAGTAAGATCTAGTATTAACATTTAAGAGTTGCCTCCATATCAAAGCCCAATTATATGGCCTGATACCGCAACTCCTCATGGATCTCGTAACAACATCACAAGTCTCTGGCATAGTCTGGTCAAATTCAAATTGATGAGCGAATCTACTTAGATAATATGGTTCACGCCAGAATGTGTTACTCTATCTTAATAGAAGAGTGCTGGATCTAATGGAAACAATGAATGAATATTCGCCATAAGAGATAGAATTGTCATTAATAACTTTTATGCCTTCCAGATGAATGGTGAATGGGAATTGATAAAAATCAATAGGGCCTCTATCTTTCAAGTGACCCAACCGTTCGATTTTTCAACCATCTTCCTAGTTGATAGTATTAAAAAGGGAGTCGTTGAGGATCTGAATATGCTCTTCTTGAGTCATCAAAGGTCCAGGGGAAATACACTCCTTCCCAATCTATGAAGAAATTCCAGGGAGCACAAACTAAGAAAGATTTGGTTGTTGAATCTACAGGGCCAGAAACTATGTCCCCAAAAACACAATATAGGGAGCATAGAACTGGAGGAGCTAATGAATGTCTCTGACCCTCAGCCATCGCACCTGTGACTACAAAGAAGGATGGTTTGATGATATCCACTTGTTCCGAGTCAGGAAATATCACTAAGCTTAGCCAATAAGCTAAAAAAGAGGCTAATTCGTAAGAATGGCTATATTCAGTGGTGCTTGTAATGTTCTCACGAATGGTCTTGAGGTCCCGATGATTATGGCCCGTAAAGATGCCAAAGCAAAATAATATAGTTATTTAGAAGAGAGATGAAGGCTTAAAAGACCTGAAAAGGAAAGAGTAAAAGAAAAGAAATATACCGTAGTTTTTGAGAAAAATGAGCGAGCCGTTCAAGGGAAGTGATTTTTTTAGGCTATGGGAAGTTGGCCAGTTTTCTGAAGAGTTCAAGTGTGGCCTTTGAAATTTTAGATTTGCTATTTTCCGCAGAAGCAAGAGTAAGTTCTTTATTTGAAGGGATGTAAGCGTCAAAGATATTGCCCATGACGGGAAGACCTGCTATACAGAGAAGATCCCATAGAGTAATGCTCATCTCACCCAAAGGAAGATGAAATGAGTTGGTAATTAAGGACCAGTGATTAAGAAAACCCCTGAAGATAGCTGCATCTCCATGGAAATGTTTTAATGTGCCTATGATGGCATTGAGAAGGTTAATTTGTTCCAGAACAGTAGTATGTTTTCGAGCAACAGTTCGGGCCCAAGCACTATAGAAATCTTGAGTAGATAGAAGACCCTTAGCCAGAAAATCATTTATTCTCCAGGGTACATGACCATTGAAGAAATACTGTTGGGCAGTTTCGAAGAAATGAGTTGGGAAGGGCTAATGAGGATTATGGCAAGGACGTAAAAATTGCATTTTATATATCATACCAGCCTTCTGGCGTGATTCTTTCCCTTCCAAACGACCTTCCAAAATCCTTGGTTCCCTCATAATCCAATTGCCCATAGAAGTAAGGCTGCTTACATGGGTGGATGGTTCACTATGCAGGATTGACCAATGACGTCGTAAATTTATAGGGATAGTGATCGTTTTGCCCATAGAAGGGTGATGAAGCTCTAATACTTCTTCATTGATTTCTACACAATCCTAGGTATGGTGAGAAGACTATTCAGATGATAACGAAAATAAAGGACCTCTTCTTCTTGAAGATGAAGCTTCTGAATGTCTCATGATTAAGGAATGTTAAGTCAAGTGTAAGGTTTTGAGAAGAAAAGAGAAAACTTAAGGCCTGGAGGAAAATTGGGCAGAGTTTCAGAAATTTTGGAATTGCACTAAGTGCTGGAGAGTTGCGCGGGTTACAAGTTGTGTGGGTCTGCGGGTTGCGTGGACTACCAGTTGCGCAGAAAGAGGGATCAGGTTTGAAGAAAAAAATTTTAAAGTGAAGAAATGGCTAGGGGTTTTGATTTTATAGACCAGTGGAAACGACTGTGAGTCGTGCAGGTGGGAGTTGCGCAGGCCCGCACAACTCAAGTCCCAGAGAGGGAAATTGATCTTTCAAATTGACTTAAAGTGGTCAAATCTTGGATCAAGGGGGCATATGTTGGAGCAAAAATTTTGGTTAAGAAGAAAAGGCTAGAAGAAGAAAGAAGAAGGGAAGCAAGTTGCGCTGGGAGCGAGTTGAGCGGAATCACAAATTGCGCGAGGAGCAGATTGCAGAAGATTTAAGTTATGCTGGAGAAATGAGTAACGCGAAATCAAGGAGTAATGCGGATCCGCGTAACTGTAACGCCCTGAAAATCGGGAGTCGAGCAAAGCTCAGCTCCCGAGTTCCAACGCATCACTTATGCAACATAGATAATGATGATTATGATGAGTGCATTGAAACATGAATGGGATTAAGCCAAAACAACATATCATACTCCAGAGATAGTTAAATTATGCCAGCGGAAGACTGTGGTAAATATAGAACATATATGAACTGTGGTAAGTCTCCAGAGTGTGATAATGTTACCAGGTTAACAATTACAAGTTTAATTTCAAAATATATAAAATGAGAAAGTGTAATATCTTCTATCCCAAATAACATAGCCCCGTCAATGCAATTCCAGGTCTACATAGACCTGCCAGAGAGTTACATGTAGGAGAACTCCTCCTCAACATCATAGTAATAGTCTAGCTCTACTTCATAAGCATCACCACCACCTGCAGCTAAGACAGTCTGGTTGGTATTGCAAGCACCGTCCCGTAACGTGGGAGTGAGTAGCAAACTCAGTGGAATCATAGAGCAAAGATTAACATGTTATCAAATCAATCAAGCGATAATGATAAAGCTAGCAAATCAAACATTTCTAAGTACTGTAATTAATGCAAGGATGAGATGCAATAATGATGCATGCCCTTGCCAACATACTCCCTCGTGCAACACCATCTTACATCCGTGACATGCTTTCATCCCTCAGTGCTCCACATCTTCCAGGCACATGCAGTGCGATATGAACATGATTACCGAGTTGTTATTAGTCCTTTTCATACAGCAGTATTGGGAAACTAGGGTACCTCCCTTATATCATTCCCAAACAATGATCCATTCTAGGGTCATTAGTCCTAGATAATCTCATACGATGATGTGGTTCTAGGTTCTTTGTAAAGAAGGGTCGTCGGTCATTGCAGCACACACTCGGTGCCGTTCCCCATCACCTTATCAATACAGCCTAGCACACACTCGTCGCCACTCCGCAGATTTAGAGTATGCCCGAGGTCACTACACCGGGAACGGTCAGGGCTATTATATGCACTCATTACACCACTCCCCTATCACCTCATCAAATCAGTGTAGGCCGACAGCCGAATACAGTGTCCCGTACCACCATATTTGGTTCACAAGTCTAGGTTGCAAACTGGTCACTACGGGGAGGCACGTGGCCCCAGTGTAGGCCGGCAGCTCGACCACGGTGTCCCATACCACCATGCCCGGCTCATAAGTCTTAGAGGATCGAGGTACCAAGGTTAACGGGGTTACACTGGTAAGTTTGCTACCCTAGGTTCAAGCAGTGGCGTCCAAACATTGTGAACATACATTAGACAGATTGGGTTACTTGACGAGCCCGACTAGCATGAGCGCACAACCAACTAAACGACATGAAGTGCATAAGCACTTCTCGTGGCCTAACCACTACCACCAACCGAAGTACGACTTGGTTCGTCAAACACATCCTATGTAGTGAATGAATCTCAACTACGAACTCAAGTTTGTTGTCGATCGCCTAGACTATAGTCATAGCCCCAATCACATTCAATCCTTAACCAGAAGCATGTAGAGTAAAGCATAATAAACAAAGTAATTCAAGCATGTTAACAAGCATGTTATAAAGCACAATATAAACAGGACATACAAACACATATATTTCATAAGTAAGCGATTAAATTAAATAACCAACATGGAGGAAATCATATACATCTCTAAGTTAGTTGAGAATCTTATCTAAACACCTACCTAAAGCACAATCATCTAAGTACTTACTCTTATAAGCATTTTCACAAATACTTAGAATACACTTATTAACATACATAACGTATATTAGCAAAAACATGTATTAAGGCGAATTCTTTCGCCGAGCGAGTATTACACATATAACTAGCATGTACACACAATGATTAACATGGCAAACACACTTTCAAAATTTGTACGTATACGGTATTTTTTATAAATATACAGAATACACTATACGCCATATTTTGTATACGTAACTGAATCGTAAAATGAACATTACATCGTACATGTGAAATAGAATCCAGATCATGAATCTATCATTATCTAACATTGAAAGGTTTGAAAAATGACAACCTAAGCGTCTAAAATCTGCACCTTACGCCGTAGAAGCGTAACGAACTCAACAAAGACTATAAGTCTTCGTATACGTGGAATATCAACCTGTAATACAAGCTAGGTTAGTTATCAAACTACTAGCATCAATGGAAACCCTAAAACAAGTTAGGGTTAGGTCTTTCTTACCTAAGAACGAAGTTAGAATCGCTGGAATGACGATTTGATAGCAGGAAAGAAGCACGTGGATTAACAGAACAACTGCTAAGAAGAACCTCTCACTCTTCTCTCACTTTCTCTCTCTTTTCTCTCTTCTCTCTCTTAGGTTTTCTCAAATTCGTATGGTGAGAATGAGAGAGGGTTTAAGGTCCTTATATAGGCCCAAAACTCTCCAAAATATACCCAGGGTCGAGGTATACTTAGGTTATGTCCAAAGGGCATCTGTTCCAACTCAACGGAGCACTTCTGGAGCCCCCCCTTGAGCCAAAGGTCGGACTTAAGTTCACTAACTATGGATCTAGGTCGAGTTAAGTTTTCATTCTAATCGGGTTTCCAGATCGCACGTGGTGGACCAGTTTCAATTCAACGGTTACTGAAACTCGATCAGGGTTACAAGTACACTGACCTGTGTATGAAATTTCCCCTGATCCGAGGGTGTATTTGGGTCAGATTCTGACGGTCTGATTACTTATATCAGGCCACAAGTGACAAGTCTCAGATTACATTTATAAAGAAATCTTCATTTTCTCACGCTCCTCACTCTGGGCTCAAGCAAATAGCCTCGGGACACTGTCTAGTTTTGATTTCCGAGATGGTTGTCAAGCCCAGTAAGGTGATCCTAAATGCTTAATCTCGTGGTCATCGGACTTTCGACGTGCGGTCCAGATCTGATACGGAGTTTCAAAGTGCTCTCGAGAGCAATTGGGTAATGAGATTGATCCTAGATTATAGGGTAATGTAGCATCAATGATTTTACAAGTTTTGAGTCTCGCAGATCGTATTTAAAGTGGTTCGAGCTAATTCTACTGAGTATTCAGTTTAGTACTTAACTAAATTATGACTTAATTACGACAAAATATGGGCTTAGGGCAGTTCTACATCCCTTTTCGGTATTTTTAGTTAGCATATTAATTTAATTATTTTTATAGTAGTTTATCATTAAGTTTACTTCATCTCCACCAAATTTCATTAGATTTCGTGTTGTAGAAAAATTCTAAAAATTCTAGAAGTAACCGTTGTCCAAATTAATCACTTTTGAACAGTTCTCACATCAACCAGAATTAATCTATATTAACATTTTTATTATATTTTTTACCTATTTTTATATGAAACTAGACTTATCAAGCTTCAATCTGGCTTTTGAATCACCAAAATCGGAGTTATAACGAGGGAGATATGATTTTTCAAAGTCGGGTAAAAAATTACATCAAACGAGGCATCAAATGGGGCATCAAACAGGCCGCATGGCCCGCTGTGGCCCACCCAGCCCGCTGGACCGTGGTCGACTGCGGTAGGCGCGATGCCACCGCAGTTCGCTAGACTGTCTGGTGGTGGTTTTCGCTACATGATTTTTGAAACGGGCGTATCTTGTAAACCGGGATGAGTTATTCGACGTGCAATATATGATTTTGGGGTAGAAGAAGCTGATCTATTGAAATAACCTATTTATTTCTTGAGATTCAAAATGGTTAATAGTAAAAAATCCATTTTTTTTATTTATTTACTATTTATGGTAATTTTTAGTTTAAGTATTGTTCTTCATCACCTAAACTTTAAGATTAGTGTCTAATATGCAATTACTTAGAAAAAGTTTAAAGACAAGGTGGTGAAAGGTGAGAATTTGAAGGAAATGGATTAAAAAGGGATTTTGGACTTTGGGATTAAGTGTTTGAGAAGTTAATCAAGTGTTCGGATCGACCCATTGTCTAAGGACATCTATCTCCAGGTTGGGAAAAATCCGAGATGTTACAATCTACCCCCCTTAAAAATAATTTCGTCTCCGAAATTGGCTAAGGATAATAAGTAAGGATTCTATTATTTCATTACTTAAGACTTCTTGGTTTCAAATTTATATGTGTGGTCGGGTGTATCTTGTCCATGCTAGTCTGGTACATTTTAGTCTCTACCCCCCTTAAAAATTATTTCTTTATCTCTTACTTATGTCCTGATGGTTTGCTATAATGGATTTCTTCATCTATTTGGAGTCTTGACGACGATTCCCAACAATTTAGAGTAAGATAGTTGTTTTCAATGTTTGACCAACACGGAGAGACGGTTATAGTGGGCTTGATCTCGATACATCGATCATCTACCTGACCAGGGTAGAAGGCTCATCATATCCCTTCCTAATCCTGGTGGCTCCTGGTCTTCTGCTCGGTCAAGCAGTGAGTCCATTGGTAGTTGCCCAAGATTGAGAATTGGGTCAAGCCGAGAATGTTTCGCAGTTGTATATTTCAGTAACTCCGTAGTCCGATCACTCTAAAAGCTTAGGGAATACCCATCACTAAAAGGGTCAAATTGCCTATTTCTAAGGTTGTCCTTTAGGTCTTGGTCTAAGAGGGTCCTCGTTATAATCTATGTCCGAGATAGGGGTGAATCAATACCTTACTAGATCATCCTAAAACGGTTTCTCCTAGTAGAACTTGCTAAGGCTTGTATTATGTTCGTATTCAATGAGCACAGTTGTAGATACGTTGACCCTATCTATTGTAATTCAGTTCATACCCATTGTTAGGCCTATCCTGTAATATGAATTAGTTTACTACTTAAACCCCAATTGCTTTCCTTCTAGTAACTCCATTATTGACGTTCTAAGGAGGATTCAGATCCTATTTGGTGACCTAACCTTACGTATCCTGGATCAATTTCCATTCGATCCTGGGCTAGTGGGCTATCAGCCCACCAAGTTTCCGTTATGCCTATGAATGGGTAGGCGAGTATACCTATTTAACTCGACTGCATTCATAACCTTTCTACTCCCCTTAAAATTGTTTCTACTCTTAGGGTTCAAGAGTTTATACATCGATCTGTATGTCAGAACGAGTTGAAATTTGAGACTTATCCTTGACATGAAATGGGAATTACATGGTCTGCCTTTCATCAACGATGTGTACTATGGCATTGATACCTATGGTCATAGAAAGGAGCTAAAAATGATGGGTGTTGCAGTTGATTCAGGGACAGGTGTGAGTTTCGGGCAAGATGCCTAATTCTACCAAGGAGTTTTGTCACGGTCCAGACTTACCCTATTTAATCCTGTCTACCTTAACAGGCAGGCTATCTTTCTAAGTTCATATGCACAATATGTATGCCAACATGGCATGTGATTCGAGGCCTAATTCCTAACTGTCTATTGCCCATTTAAGAAATTCCTTGGGCCTAAAAAGAAAAATCTCTATTGGCTATAGGTTCTTAACATGTCTCAAAGACGAAGTATTAAACTTTGGGTGTAAGTGGTAAGGCCAACACGGAAGGAAAGTCATATAGTGGGTCTAAGCCGGATATATAAATCTTCTGCCTCGCGAGGACAAAAAATTTGTCGTATCAGTTCTTAATCCTAGTTGATCCCGACCTTCTACTTGATTAGAGCATAGAGTTCATTGGTCACTACCAGGATTGAGAATTCGATTCAAACCGCGAATACCTCGCTTATATATAGTTCTCTACTCCGTATTCCTAATTGTAATAAGTCCTTGGGAAGACAATTCTAAGGGATGTATTGATTTGACCTAACATTAAATCTAAGGGATATTTAAGTTTTCTCTGAGCATGAATAGTTTCTACGTCAAACAACTTTTCTAAGAGTTATTAAATAAGCCTATGAGTACCGAGGGGATTCAACAAAGAAACGGGGTCTCGCTCCAACCTAATCAAGCCAACTAACGAAATTTATCTTTCAATTATCTAAGCATAATGAATCTTTTACATTCCTTAGTCTAACCAGTAGCCTAGTCGCAGTGTATGAGTAGCGGAAATCCACTAGTTGTGATCCAAAGTCTATGCTTCTATACTAGATGGTTTTATACCATTTTTAATATAGAAAATTGTTTTATCGCTTAGGGTCAAATGTTGTCTGATTAGAATTAAGTTGCCCGAACTTGAATTTAATTATGCTCGAGCACTACACACATGCCCAAACTAGCTAAGAAGGTCCTAGGGTTCACGTTATCAATCTAAGGTTCACGTTATCAATTTATTGGATTTCCCATACTGTTAGGTCGTTCGAATCTAGGAACACCACTCCAGGTACAAAACTCCAAGGGCCTATTTGGCTAGTGGTCTTAAGTTGTATTAAATGGGCTTGCATTACTAATCATACTTCGGGATTTGGGAGTGGCATGTTTGGTAGGAGGGTGGGAGGGGATTAAAAATTAATGTCATAAGCTTTGAAAAATGAGTCTTGTGTTGGAAAGTGTGAGATGGGATTTCCAAATCCCATGATAATGAATCTCTAAGTGTACTTGGAAAGGAAAATTCTAGGATTTACTCTTAATTGGATACACTTCAAACATGGTATCGAAAAATATGGGATACACCCAATCTAGGGACCATACCTTACACATGCATTTATTGTAATGTTTACAATTCTATCCACCTTACTCACCTAATGCAGTTGGCCAAACGGGACCTAAATGTTCCAAACAAACATTGCAGGTCTTGTGCTCAAATGAAAGGAAATGAGAGGGCTGGGAGGTAGGTGTTGTTGAACACGGTGGAGCTATGTGTGTTTTGATAGAAAATAATGAAATGGGTGAATGGATGGGGTTTTGAGAGAGAAATCAGGAGTTTTTAAGAAAAGGGAGAGCCTGAAGAGGTGCTTTGAGAGGGAGGGGGCAAAACGGACACGAAATAGGGGTCCCCACAAAATTTTGTGGGCCCCACATGTGTCTAGGGGTTGGCCCGACGCCGACCTGCGTCGGCCAGACCGGCCTGGGCAAAGGGGACCACGATCGATAGCGGTGGGCGCGGCGCCGCCGCGGTCCTCTAGACTGGCCGCGGTGCCACCACGGTAGGGCAGTGGCCACCCCCCTCCTAGGGTGCCAATGATACCCCGGGTCCATCGTGGGTCCCCCCCGGATTGTGTCCTTTGGCTCACGACTCCATTTCGAGTCGTTCCGGGCCCCAACTCATGTATATTTGCATGTTTCGAGTCGTTAGAGGTTGAAATGGGTCAATTCTTCGCCTAATCCCATCGATTGACAGTCTAGAAGTGATCCAGGATCATTTCATGCAATCATTGAGGCCTACGAGTCCAATCTCTGCGGTTAATCTCAACCAATTGTATTATTTGGCGAAATTGGAGAACCTAACTCTGTTTCTACATTTCGTCACTCCCTCCTAAGTTAAAGTGCATCAGTCTGCGTCGTGTGACCATAACCCATGTCCAGTTTAATCTAAATCATGCTCTGATACCATCTTGTAACGCCTTGAAAATCGGGGGTCGAGCAAAGCTCAGCTCCCGAGTTCCAACGCATCACTTATGCAACATAGATAATGATGATTATGATGAGTGCATTGAAACATGAATGGGATTAAGCCAAAACAGTATATCATACTCTAGAGACAGTTAAATTATGCCAGCAGAAGACTGTGATAGATATAGAACATATATAAACTGTGGTAAGTCTCCAGAGTGTGATAATGTTACCAGGTAAACAATTACAAGTTTGATTTCAAAATATACAAAATCAAAAAGTGTAATGTCTTCTATCCCAAATATCATAGCCCCGTCAATGCAATTACAGGTCTACATAGACCCGCTAAAGAGTTAAATGTAGGAGCACTCCTCCTCAACATCATAGTAATAATCCGGCTCTGCTTCATAATCATTGCCATTACCTGCAGCTAAGACAGTCTATTTGGTGTTAAGCATTGTCCCGTAACGTGGGAGTGAGTAGCTAACTCAGTGGAATCATAGTGCAAAGATTAACATGTTATCAAATCAATCAAGCGATAATGATAAAGTAAGCAAATCAAACATCCTAAGTACTGTAATTAATGTAAGGATGAGATACAATAATGACGCATGCCCTCACCAACATACTCCCTCGTACGACACCATCTTACATCCGCGGCATGCTTTCATCCCTCAGTGCTCCACATCTTCCAGGCACATGCAGTGCAATATGAACATGATTACTAAGTTGTTATTAGTCCTTTTCATACAGCAGTATTGGGAAACTAGGGTACCTCCCTATATCATTCCCAAACAATGATCCATTTTAGGGTCATCAGTCCTAGATAATCTCATACGATGATGCGGTTCTAGGTCGCTGTAAAGGGCTGCCATGGCTGTTGCACGCACTCGTTGCACCACTCTCCCATCACCTTATCAATACAGGTCTAGTTTATACTCTATTTACTACGGGAAGGCTTGTCGCCTCTTCACAGATTTAGAGTATGCTCGAGGTCACTACATCAGGCATGGTCAGGGCTGTTACACACACTCGTTACACCACTCCCCCATCACCCCATCAAAACAGTGTAGGCCGACAGCTCGAATATAGTGTCCCATACCACCATATTCGGCTCACGATTCTGGGTTGCTCACTGGTCACTACGGGGAGGCACGTGGCCCCAATGTAGGCCGACAGCTCGACCACGATGTCCCATGCCACCATGCCCAGCTCATGAGTCTTAGCGGATCGAGGTACTAAGGTTAACGGGGTTACACTGGTAAGTTTGGTACCCTTGGTTCAAGCAGTGGCGTCCAAACATTGTGAACATACATTATATAGATCGGGTTACTTGACGAGCCCGACTAGCACGACCGCACAACCAGCTGAATGACATGAAGTGCATAAGCACTTCGCGTGGCCCAACCACTGCCGCCAACTGAAGTATGACTCGGGTTCATCAAACACATCCTACGTGGTGAATGAATCTCAACCACAAACTCAAGTCTGTTGCCGATCGCCTGGACTATAATCATAGCCTCAATCACATTCAATCCTTAACCAGAAGCATGTAGAGTAAAGCAGAATAAACAAAGTAATTCAAGCATGTCAACAAGCATGTTATAAAGCACAATATAAACAGGAGATACAAACACATATATTTCAAGTAAGCGATTAAATTAAATAACCAACATGGAGAAAATCATATACATCTCTAAGTTAGTTAAGAATCCTACCTCAACACCTACCTAAAGCACAATCATCTAAGTACTTACTCTTACAAGCATTTTCACAAACACTTAGAATACACTTATTAACATATATAACGTATATTAGCAAAAACATGTATTAAGGCGAATTCTTTCGTCGAGCAAGTATTACACATATAACTGGCATGTACACACAATGATTAATCATGGCAAACACACTTTCAAATTTTGTACGTATATGGTATTTTTTACAAATATAGAGAATACACTATACACCATATTTTGTATACGTAACTGAATCGTAAAACGAACATCGCATTGTACATGTGAAATAGCATCCAGATCATGAATCTATCATTATCTGAAATTGAAAGTTTGAAAAACGACAACTTAAGCGTCTAAAATCCGCACCTTACGCCGTAGAAGCGTAATGAACTTAACAAAGACTGTAAGTCTTCGTATACGTGGAATATCAACCTGTAATACAAGCTAGGTTAGCTATCAAACTACTAGCATCAATGAAAACCCTAAAACAAGTTAGGGTTAGGTCTTTCTTACCTAAGAATGAAGTTAGAATCATTGGAATGATGATTTGATAGTATGAAAGAAGCACGTGGATTAGCAGAACAACTGCTAAGAAGAACCTCTCTTCTCTCACTTCCTCTCTCTTTTCTCTCTTCTCTCTCCGAGGTTTTCTTAAATTCGTATGGTGAGAATGAGAGAGGGTTTAAGGTCCTTATATAGGCCCAAAACTCTCCAAAATAGACCCAAGGTCAAGGTATACTTAGGTTATGTCCAAAGGGCATCTGTTCCAGCTCAACGGAGCACTTCTGGAGTCCCCCCCTTGAGCCAAAGGTCGGACTTAAGCTCACTGACTATGGATCTAGGTCGAGTTAAGTTTTCCTTCTAATCGGGTTTCCAGATCGCACGTGGTGGACCAGTTTTAGTTCGACGGTCACCGAAACTCGATCAGGGTTACAAGTACACTGACCTGTGTATGAAATTTCCCCTGATCTGAGGGTGTATTTGGGTCAGGTTCTGACGGTCTGATTGCTTATATCAGGCCCGTAAGTGACAAGTCTCAGATTACTTAAATTAGATTACATTTCTAAAGAAATCTTCGTTTTCTCACACTCCTCACTTCAGGCTCAAGCAAATAGCCCCAGGACACTGTCTGGTTTTGATTTCTGAGATGGTTGTCAAGCCCAGCAAGGCGGTCCTAAATGCTTAATCTCGTGGCCATCGGACTTTTGACGTACGGTACAGATCCGATACGGAGTTTGAATGTGCTATCGAGAGCAACTGGGTAATGAGATTGATCCCAGATTATAGGGTAATGTAGCGCCAATGATTCTACAAGTTTTTGGTCTTGTAGATCGTATTTAAAGTGGTTCGAGCTAATTCTATTGAGTATTCAGTTTAGTACTTAACTAAATTATAACTTAATTACAACAGAATATGGTCCTAGGGCAGTTCTACGTCCCTTTTTGGTATTTTTAGTTAGCATATTAATTTAATTATTTTTATAGTAGTTCATCATTAAGTTTACTTCATTTCTACCAATTTTCATTAGATTTTGTGTTGTAGAAAAATTCTAAAAATTCTAGAAGTAACCGTTGTCCAAATTAATAACTTTTAAATAGTTGTCACATCAACCTGGATTAAACTATATTAATATTTTATTATATTTTTTTACCTATTTTTATATGAAACTAGATTTATCAAGCTTCAATCTGGCTTTTGAATCACCAAAATTGGAGTTATAACAAGGGAGATATGACTCTTCAAAGTTGGGTGAAAAATTACATCAAACGGGACATCAAACGGGCCACCCGGCCCGCTGTGGCCCCCCGGCCCACTGGACCGCAGTTGACCGTGGTAGGTGCGGCGCTACCGCAGTTCGCTGGACTCTCTGGTGGTGGTTTCCACCACGTGATTTTTGAAACGGCCGTATCTTGTGAACCGGGATAAGTTATTTGATGTGCAATATATGATTTTGAGGTAGGAGAAGTTGATCTATTCAAATAACCTATTTATTTCTTGATATTCAAAATGGTTAATGGTCAAAAATCCATTTTGTTTATTTATTTACTATTTATGATAATTTTTAGTTTAAGTATTGTTCTTCGTCACCTAAACTTTAAGATTAGTGTCTAATATGCAATTACTTAGAAAAATTTTAAGGACAAGGTGGTGAAAGGTGAGAATTTGAAGGAAATGGATTAAAAAGGGATTTTGGACTTTGGGGTGAGTGTTTGAGAAGTTAATCAGGTGTTCGGATTGACCCATTGTCTAAGGACGTCTATCTCCACGTTGGGAAAAATCCGAGATGTTATAGTAACTCATCACAGTTGCGTGAGTCCACATAATTCGTCATTGGGATGATTGAGTTGAGACACACAATGACACGAAGTGGGGTCCACAGCACGAGATTCGAGGGCCCACACATGAAAAAGCCTATAAATACCCCCCTGCCCCCCTCATTTGCAGGATCGGATGTTCGGAAGACTAATGCCTCTGACAAGTATTGGAGATGGAGAGAAGGAGAGGGAGTGCAGAGTGTAGAAGGTCAGGCCGCGCCACTCTTTATGAGTTGTGGGGGCCTACGCAACTTCTCGGCTCGCACAACTCATGGAGGAGTTGCCCAAATACTCTTTTAGGCAACACTGTTGCATTTTCTCAGGTCCTCAGGCCATTCTAGGTGTTTCAAAGTAATTTAGGTACTCCTTTATCATGTCAATGAGGGACGAAGTGTACGAAAAGCCCGCACAACTCATCTCCTCGGAGACATGACTGATATAAGCCGGAATGTTGCCGAAATTTATATTTGAGCTTATTCAATACTTGCACTTTTATATTTTCTAGGAATCAGAGGATCAAAGGATGTAAAGAACTCAGAATGAATAAATTCGATTATTGTTCCCTAAGTTCTTTCTTTTTATCATTATTGAGTGAGATAATTCCCCAAATCAAATGCTTTTCATTTCTAGTTGAAACATGACGGAGGGGCTGATTAGTCAGGACCACGATGGTGTAGGGCTGATAGTAGGGGCGGAGACGTCGCAATGAAACAATCAAGGCTATTGCGAGCTTCTCGATATCAGTATATCTAGTCTTAGCTTGGACTAGTGCTTTGCTGACGTAATATACAGGAAGTTACTTGCCTCTAACCTCTCATATCAAGACTGAGCTAACCGCTGCGGTAGAAACAGCCAAGTAGAACAGTAGTGGCTCTCCCTGTTCGGGCTTGGATAGTAGCGAGGGTGACCCCATGTACTGCTTGAGCTGTTGAAAGACATGTTCATAGTTGTCATCCCATGTCAGCTTTGTGTTGCCTTTTATTTGTTGGAAAAATGGCAGGCATTTATCTGTAACTCTGGAGACAAATCAGTTGAGGGCTGCAATTCTGCTTGTGAGGCACCGAATTTGTTTTGTAGTTTTGGGCGAGCTCATGTTCAACAGTGCCTGGATCTTATCGGGATTTGCTTCAATTCCCCTCTAATTCACCAAGAAGCAGAGGAACCTTCCCAACCTTACCACGAAGGCACACTTGGTTGGGTTTAGCTTCATTTGGTATTTCTTTAGGATGACGAACATTTCTTCGAGGTCGACCACATGGTTTTTTACTCTGGTGCACTTAACCATCATGTCGTCAATGTAGACTTCTATAGAATGCCTAATCTGCTTAGCAAATATCTTGTTGACAAGGTGTTGATACATTGCTCCAGTGTTTTTCAATCCGAAAGGCATGACCTTGTAGTAGTAGAGCCCTTTGTTGGTAACGAAGGTCATTTTCTACTTGTCATGTGCATGCATGGCGATCTGGTTATAACCCAAGTAAGTGTCCATGAAGCTGAGGAGCTCATGCCCAGCCGTGTTATCGACTAGTTGGTTTATCTTAGGGAGATGGAAATTGTCTTTCAGACACACTTTATTCAAATTTGTGTAGTCGACGCATACTAGCCATTTTCCATTTGATTTTTTTACCAGCATAACATTTGTTATCCAATCGGGATAGTAGATTTCTTCAATGAACTCAGCCTCAAGAAACTTACTGACCTCCTCACCAATAATCATGTACCACTCTAGTTCGAATGCTCATTGCTTTTGTCTCACAGGTTGGTGGTCATGATCGACGTTTAGTCTGTGGACCATTACCTCTAAGCTGATGTCAGGCATGTCTTGGTGTGACTATGCGAAGACATCGGCGTGCCACTTGAATAGGTTGACAATCTCCTTTCGCTGACCAGGGTTAGCAAAGACCCAACCTGAATCGTGTTGGTCAAGTCGGTCTCATAAAGGGGTACAGCCACGAAGTCCTCCACAGGAGATCCTCTTTTGACTAGTTCTTCTTGGAGGTCAAGAGATGTAATCACCATTGTCTGTTGTAGCGCTTTCAGCCTAAGCGTCGTTGAGTAACATTGTCGGGCTTCGTGCTAATCGCATCTGACCTAACCAACACCATGCTCAGTCAGGAGCTTCATCGCGAGGTGGTAGGTAGATACTGCTGCTCTCATGGCATTAATGGATAGTCATCCTAATATTATATTATAAACAGAAGGGCAGTCGACCACAAGAAAGTCGATCATCACGTGGTCTGGTTATGGCCCTCTCCTGCAATCACAGGTAGTAATATACTTCCTTTAGAGGTGATTTTCTCCCCCGCGAACCAGATTAAGGGAGTGCGAACATGACATAATCTGGACCTGATTCCCATTTTGTCGAAGCTGGTGATAAAGATAATGTCGGTCAAGCTTCCAGTGTCTAGTAGTATGTGGTGCACCTTGTGGTTAGCCATTGTCATAGTCATCACTAAGGCATTGTCGTGTGGGTGGTGGATTCCTTGGGCGTCCTCCTCAGTAAAGGTCAAGTTGTGGGGAGTCAGCCTTTACACCTTCACTGCCTTACTAGTGAGGTATACGTGATGTTTTGTGCCACCACTACTGATGTTTTGGGCATGAGCCCTGCGAGCTCTATTTAAGTCCCCACCTCCTACATGTCCTCCAAATATTGTACGGATTTCACTTGTCGCTTCATTGTCATTTCTGTTGCCTTGTTGCTTGTCCTGCTTATCAGGTCGTTCATCCCTCCTCTTATTGACATATTCTCATAGGTGTCTACCTCGAATGAGGGATTTGATCTCTTCCTTGAGGTCGAAACATTCATCGGTGATGTGGTAGTGGTCGCGGTGGAAGTGACGGTACTTCTGCTTATCTCTCTTGTCTGCATCGTCCTTCATCCTGTTTGGCCACTTCAGCATCCTTTTGTCGTAAATCTACATAAGGACTTGCTCGGGAGTCACGTTCACTATGGTATAGAAGCAGAACCTACTCTCTGGTCATCATCTTAGGCATTAACCTCTACCCGGACCGTCATCCTTTCTCTTCTTGCTATTGATGGTGGCTAGTTACCTTTCCTCCTTGTGCTTCCTATCCTTAGCCGAGCTACCTATATTGTGAGTGGCCTTCTGCGAGCTGAAGAGCTCCTTCGTATTTTAGGACTTCTGGGCTCGGTTAAGGAGATCGGCCAAGGTAGTCAGGGAGTTCTTGCCATTAAGAAGATGAACTTCCCCTCCCTTAGACCTGATATCATGGAGGCCAGACCTATCTGGTCGGAGCAGTCATCCACTTGAACTTCTTCCTCATTGAAGTGGATGATGTAATCCTTTAGTAGTTCATCCTCCATTTGGGAAATAGTTTGGTGGTGGATCATTGGCTTCCTTCTATCTTTCCCTTCAATGAATTACATGATAAAGGTCTGGTTGAGCTAGGCGAAGGAGCTATTAGACTTCGATTTCAGTTCATGTACCACTTTCATGCCACCCTTGACAAGGTCAGGGAGAATGCTCAACACATTACTGAACTTGAAGCATCGTGTAACTCCATCCATGCTCTGAAGGATTCCATATGCTCGGTCGAATCTCCAACTCCATAGTAGGGAGTAATCTGAGGCATCTGAAATCTTAACCAAAGTTGAGATTTCATGATGTCGTCAATAAACGGTGGTTTTGTTTCCTCCAACATGGCCTTAACCCAGGTTAAAACGCGATATACTAGTTGAATGTCGTTGAGTTATCCTTGGATCTCCCTAAGCTCGGCCTCTCATGGGACCTCGTTTTCTACTATCACCTCGGGAGCTTTCTCATGCCTCCTTTTCTCCAGTGTATAGCATATGTCGAAATCAGCAAGTGCAGTGGTTCCCGCGGTGTGCATAGGTGCACAACTATGTTGCCATGCCCGCTACTTGACTATGCGAGAGTCGTCAGGTGCTTGAGGGGGTCGAGATTGCTCGGTTGCCACACCTGCTTTTGCTCTATGGTCAAGAAGTGGATTATGCTTTTCCAGCATTTGCATTGTGGTTTATATTGCTGGTTATGGCCTTGACCTGATTTTCCAAGGAGACAAGTTGACCTCCTCAATTGCGAGACCTATGCTGCCATGCCCCAAACTCGGAAACCGGGCTCGCAAAATTTTCGATTGCCGAATCTGGTGTCGACAGCCTTCGTAGTACCCCATTCTCGGCTTCCAACGTCCATACGCCAAATTCCGATCTTGGGATCCTACAAAGAGGATTTTTAACGTACATTTATTTCATAACAAGCATAACCACAAGTTTACCCAAATTACAAAGACAACATCATCATCACATATCCACTAATATAAACATTTGAATACAATGCTGAAGGGAAATACATATGTTGAAAATCAAAGCTTCAGAAGACCGCTGCATGCTCCAAGCTTAAAGCTGTTGCAACCTAACGCCACCTGCACGTATCTATTGTGCATAAGCTTATAAAAAGCTTAGAGGGTGGTGAAAGTGTGTGCACAAGGTAAGTGCCGAGTATGTAATATAATGCCATAAATCATATGATATCAGGATAAGCGGAAATACTGACAATCCATAAATCATACAATAAAAGAGTAATGCGGAAACATACTGGTAAGTCCACGAATGCTAACAGCCATATTAAGGATATGCGATGCAAAAAAACATAATAAGCCAATATCATATATTGAGGAAGCATTGTAGATCAGCTATGCAAATGAGGAGTCATAAAGAGCCATATATCAGATGCCTAGGATTCAATGCAATATGCAATTCGTAATGAGTTCATGAATATCGTCAACCGTATTTAAGCCATGCAGATACATAGTAACCCAAAATGCCATATGCCATGGATGTAATGCAATATGCGATGCAAATGGAATTACCATGCTGGAGTGTGAAGTCGGGATGATAGTACGTAGTATCACAGGCTACAGGATCTACCACAAGGGACTTCTATCTAAACCAGTGCCATACCTAAATTTAGATAGTCATACTCAATGTGATCTCAGGTTAGTCGCGTGCCCCAACCGAAATCCTGACCATTGCAAAGGTACACGTAACAAACAATTGTCCACCACCAGCCCGAGTGGATAGTGAATGGATGAATGAATGAGTATGCAACTCCTGCTTAATAAGTCCACGTATCAGTATTCTACATCTCTGGGATCATCACCGGGGTCTAGTACACTTTACGCCAGTTTACCACCCCATCAAGCGCACAATACAACTTGGTAAGTGGAAGAGATCTCACTACCCACCTACCAATATTGGCCAGGTTCATCGATAGCGGACCCATTTAGGAGCTGGTCAGACTCAGCCTAGCTATGCCTACTCCCTCAGGTGGGTAAGGCCACACCCCCTCCCAACCGACCACGACACAGTGGAAGACGCAGCCTACTTGTATACGGCTCTCATGCACTCATATATATCCATTCAGTCTCAACGTTGGGGCGTCCTCTGGTACTAAGAAGGTTTAGGAATTTTCACCCAGGGCCATCTATGGCGGCCCGATGCTAGTAACAGATTTTCGGTGTCCCATCTGGCCATCCATGATATGCCTGTGGAGGCTACGACCCTGATGTCGCTAGGGCGTACAGTAATCACAACACACAATGTAAGATGTATGAGTCAGACGATCCAGTCATACATCAATCCTGCGCATACCGTGCTCAATCATATTAGGGAGTCTCATAACAATCTGCTCAATGACATATGTAATGGTCAACCACATCTCATAACAAACATGCAGATGATGCGTATGGGTATGTATTATGATGCTATACTATCTCATACTCATAATTGGTGTCAATAACCGGCATCAACAATCGGCCTCGATAATGTGGACATTTAACCAACATTGCCTCCAAGGAATGACCCATATAGAGCCTAACATATAGTGGACCCATGGCCTCACACAAGGGCCTAATATACAACATCATGGGACTTACTCAAGAGCTTAATACACATCACGATGGGCCTCTCACATGGGCCTAATATACATCACAATGGGCTCCATCACCTGGCCCTCAAATGCACCACAATGGGCCTCATCACATAGGCCACATATACATCACATTGGGCCTTAAACACGGGCTGAATACACATCACGATGGGCCTCAAATACGGACCGCATGTACATCACATTAGGCCTCGATAATCGAAATCGGCCTCGATAATCGGCCTTAAGAATCGGAATCAGTCTTGATAATCAGAATCGGGCTAGAGTTTTGGAATCAGCCTCGATAATCGGCCTCAACAATCAGAATCGGCCTCAACAATCGGCCTCGACAATCGGAATCAGCTTTGACAATCGACCTCGACAATCAGAATCGGCCTCGACAATCGGAATCGGGCTATACAATCAGCCTTAACAATTAGAATCGGCCTCGACAATCAGAATCAGCCTCAACAATCGGCCTATACAATCGGCCTTAACAATAGGAATCGGCCTCGACAATCAGAATCGGCCTTGATAATCAGAATTAGAATCGGCCTCGACAATCAGAATCGGAATCGGCCTCGACATTAAGAATCAGCCTCGACAATTGAAATGTGCCTCGACAATCGGAATCGGCCTTGACAATCAGAATCGGCCTCGACAATCAGAATCGGCCTCTATAATTGAAATTGGCCTCGATAATTGAAATCAACCTCAATAACCAGAATCGGCCTCAACAATCGAAATCGGTCTCGACAATTAAAATCGGCCTCAACAATCAAAATCGGCCTCGATAATGAAATCGGCCTCAACAATCGGAATCGGCCTCAACAATCGGAATTGGCACTGATAATCAAAATCGACCTCGATAATCAGATTTGGCCTCAACAATCGGAATTGGCCTTGTCAATCAGAATCTGCCTCAATAATCAGAATCAGCCTCGATGATTGGCCTCAACAATCGGAATCAGCCTCGATAATCAGAATCTGCCTCGATAATCGAATCGGCCTCTATAATCGGAATCGGCCTCGATAATCGAAATCGGCCTCGATAACCAAAATCGGCCTCGAGGATTTGCTTCAACAATCGGAATCGGTAATCGATCTCGATGCAAGGTGGGGTCCATATATGGACGGTCGATGATGGAACAAGCAATATCAATGGGGCCCAATAATTTGGGTTAACCCACTAGAAAATGATGAGAATGGGCCTAACCAGGCTTAAGGAAAGGTCACAATGTGGACCTTTAACCATCATTGCCCATTAATGTGGACATTTAACCAACATTGCTCCTAAGAAGTGGTCCACAGGGCCGAACATATAGTGGGCCCATGGCCTCACACAAAGGCCTCATATACAATATAATGGGCTGCATACAATCTCAACGGGCCTCATACAATCACAATGGGCCTTACACAAGGGTCTCATACATCACAATGGGCCGCATCACATGGGCCTATATATATCAGATGGGCCACGTCCCATGGGCCCCGAATACATCACAATGGGCCACAACCCATGGACCTTAAATATATCACAATGGGCCTCAACCCATGGGCCTCGAATACATCATATTGGGCCTTAACGAATGGGCCATGAATACATCATATTGGGCCTCATACAAGGGCCTCATATACATCACATCGGGCCCTTCCAAATGGGCCCCAAATACGTCACATTGGGCCTCATCAAATGGGCCCCAAATACATCCAACAGGCCGTATCAAATGGGCCACAACAACTACACCATTCATCCATCTATAGAGAGCATTATCCAAACAAATGAATCATATCAAAAGATCATCTGGACCATACCACAAACAACAGTGGTGATAATGATTCCACCGTCAAAACTTCGTTGGGCCCACCATAATGTTTATTTTTCATCTAGTTTATTCATAAGGTCACAAAGACCTGAATTAAGTGGAGAAACAAATTTCACATTGATCTATAACTTCTACATTCCCAAAAAAAGGGGTTTCAATGGTGGACGTCTAATCTCACTGTTTCTGCAGTGTGGTCCACTTGATACTAGATCCGTCTCATTTTTGGTCTCAGGCCTTGAGACAAGATCGCCAAATAAATGGACAGTTTGGATGGAACACATCCATCAAAGTGGGGCCCACGAGCACGTCAAATGGATGGACGGTTTGGATGGAACACATCAGAGTGGGGCCCACGAACACGTCAAATGGATGGACAACTTAGATGGAAAAATTCATCGGAGTGGGGCCTATGAACACGTCAAATGGATGGATGGTTTAAATGTAATACATTCATCAGCAATGGAGTCCATGTCCTAGCTGGATGGACGGTGTGGATTTATCCCACCTACAACAGCTCTGTAGCTGGTATGCGGTACCCAACCAATCTGTTTCTCAGAACAGGTGGGTCCCACGTGGGGCCCACCACATCTATATTATAATATATATATATATATATATATATATTATACATATTATATAATATATAACATATTCTCAAAATAGGTGGGTCCCACGTGGGGCCTACCACATCTATATTATAATATATATATATATATATATTATAATATATAACATTTAACATGGTTCGGTCCAGCGTCCAGAGAGTCTGGACACTGGATTGACGGTTTGGATCTCACAAGCAGTAGGGCGGGTCCACATGGTGTGGCCCACCATAGCATTTAATCAGCTGACGTTTGTGTTTTGCCTACGACCAGCGGCGCTGGTACACCTACAACACACATATATATATATATGGTGGGGTCCACACCTATGGGTCACTCCACTAATCAACTAATATTTATGCTTTCCTTCAATCATGCCCGTCCAAATGGACTACCATGTGGGCCCACCCGGTGGACAACATGGATAAAATACATTCATCACGGTGGGCCGAAAAATATGGAAGAGAGAGTTAGAGAGAGAGATGTGAAGAGGGGAGGGATCCCGCCACTATGAGCCCTCCCTTTTACAATGCATACATCAAGTGGGTCCCAATCAAGTGGGCCCTAAAATTCAAAATCAATGGTGGATCACCCACATTTGGCCTCCTTTAGCTCCTTAGACTCCTATGCTCCTTGCCTTCAAATTTGATGGAGGTTGATGGAGATTGGAAGGTTGAGATGGGAGATGAGAGAGTGGGAAAGTGGGCCACACTTGGCTTTGGGATAGCTTGAAGAGCTTGGACGTTGGGTGCTTCTCTTAGGAGTTTGAAGAGTTGTTGTTTAGAGAATGAGAGAGAGAGAGAGGAGTGATGGATGAAAAGAGATGGATGGAATGGGTGTTGTAAGGAATGGGGATGGAAAGGTATGGGTTTGGTTGAAATTAAGTAAAGGAGGAATAGATGGGGAGAGAGAGAGTTAACTTGGGGGAAAAGAGGGAATGGGTGCTTGTACATGTGATAGGGTGAGGTGGCATGGGGTATGGATGATGTACTTGACTTAATTGATGTGACGAATCGTAGAGATTCCCTCAAAATTCGCAACACGCAGCGTTTCTTCAGAATGAACACGGGCCCACATCTCCCGGCCTGGGTATCGCATCGACACACAAGATGTGATATTGGAACTGCGACAACGATGCGGTCGCTAGGGTACAAGTGTTGGATCAAGTTGACTCCGATTTGCAGGACTCGGCATAGGATCACGTGCAAATGTTGGATATAGGTGAAGGGTTACCGAAGGAGCGTGGAAGCCTATGGAACGGTATGGTCTAAGATACGGGCCTTACATCTATGCCACCATCGCAAGGGAAGAGTTGGTATTATATTGTGAAGGTGGATCCTGGTCGTCCACATGCTTCTCTTCCTGTACGAGGGTTTGTGCAGCAATGGCGGCCAAGGCCTTCTTCCTCACTTTAGCCATTGTAGGGTAGATGGAAGTTCAACCAGCAAATTCTGAATAACTTTATTGTCGTTCCCACAGATGGTGTCAAACTGTTGATGCTAAGATCTGGTTGTCCCTACTAATCCGTCGTGTATTTGTAAAACCAAATGACAATAGGGGTCATGGTTGTAGTCAGGGACCCTCTGATGCCTAAGTTAGAATAAGTGCACTCTGAGTCTAGTCAAATTAAGGGTAATAGTGCTTACCTTCTCATGTGAGGTAGGGTTCTTATTTATGACCTTCTGAAACTTATTCCGTGAATGGCCATGAGTCTACCATGCAAATACGTATCACACAAGGGATCTTTCGCTGGGTATATGGTGTTTATCTTGGCAAAGATCTCGAGGAGGTAATCATTTTGGTATACGAATGAGATATCTCCTAGTTGTCGGCATTCGAGGAGGTCGTAGTCAATAACCGATGCCGAACTCTAAGTCGCTTGGTCGAGGTCCTGCAGACCGAGCTAAGTTGATGATCAGGGTCAGGGTCTAGTTCTGTGACCAAGTCAGAGTCCATAACTGTCCCTTGGTCAAGACAGTGAAATGTCGACAAGGCGACCAAGGCCACCTACTCATATCTAGTATCTGGATTAGTCGCGGAGGTCGTGGTCAGCATTTGAGGATAAGCTCCTTCGCGATCCCTTACTACCAAAAAATTGAGCAAAGGCTACTGACTTCAAAAGTTTTTAGCTACGGATTAAATCTGTAGCAATTATACTACAGATTTAATCCGTAGCTAAAATCTAATTGATCTATAGCTAAAACCTACCTCCTCACCATAACCTTATTAGATATTGATGGTGCTTAAGAGGCTTCATAGGGCCCATTAGAATATATGTGTTTGATCTAAGTCGTTCATCAATTCTGATATATAATTTCAGTGGATGAGCCCAAAAATTATGTAGATTAGAGGTCTAAATGGACCACACCATAAGAAATAATAAAAATTAAATTTCTATTCTTAATATGTTGCGTGGTCTTCTTACAGCTTCGATCTAACTCATATTTTGCATCAACACTTAAAATAATACTTTAAAATTAATGGACAGAGTGGATAAATAAAATACATCATGGTGGGCCCCACGGTCCTAAAACCCAAATTCTTAAAGGGCCGTCCATCACGAGCCCCTCCCAAAACGAAACTAAATCGTCTGCCCTTTTCTCCCGCGCGCAGCAGACCTCCCAAAACCCATCTCTCAATCTCTCTCTCCATCTCTCTCTCTCTCTCTCTCTCTCTCTCTCTCTCTCTCTCTCTCTCTCTCTCTCTCTCTCTCTCTCTCTCTCACTCAGCCTCTCTCTTTCCCTCGCCCTTTCTTGATCTCCCGCTCTCCCTCACCCTCTCCCTGTCTCTGGGCCGCATACCCCTCTCTCTGTTTCCCAACCCTCTCTCTCTCTCTCTCTCTCTCTCTCTCTCTCTCTCTCTCTCTCTCACTAGCGTTTTCAAAACCCCCTTTCGCCATAAGAAGGAGAAGAAGAAGGAGAAGGAGAAGAAGAAGAAGAAGAAGAAGAAGAAGAAGAAGAAGAACGGTTACTCTCTCTCTCTCTCTCTCTCTCTCTCTCTCTCTCTCTCTCTGGCTGTGGAATCGAAACGTTGAGGTGATTTTTTTATTTCTTTCAATTAACGATTTGCTATTCTTGTGTCTAGGTTTTCGATTTTGATTTCATGCCTGGATTTGTCCTCTACTGCCTATTCTCCTTTTCATCTTCCCATCTGTCGTCTTTTGTACGTCATTGGATCAGATCGTAATCAAGCATCGGTTCAGATTGTGTGATTCTCTCTTCTGATGAAGAAATTTCCGTTTCTTGTTCTTATATGCGATGGGTGTTTCTTTCTGCCTATTTATTCCTTCAGGTGGATGTTTGTCTTAGTGATGGAACCCTAGCTAAGGCTGTTGTTCCGAGTGGGGCCTTGACAGGTAAAAACCAAGAACTCATTTCATATTAGAATCTGTACTGCATCCTGTGATTTGGATCTGTATCAGATCTCTTGAATTTTAGCTATGATGAGGTTTTAGTGATAATTTCCCCAACATTGTCTCTTTGTATCTCTGAATCACTGCTCTATCTCTACCAGCTAACATAAATATGGATCAAACCCTGGATCACAAAACTCTCTCTCCCATCTATACTAACCAACCAGAGCTGACCTGCTGTTTTATCACTATTAAATTGAAACAAGAGAAATGCTTTGTGCTCTCAGAGCGCTGTGTTATAGTGCTCCTAGTTGCATTTAATTGTATTGGGGCACTTATACTATTCAATCTATTTATCTAAACTGTTCATTTGGTCCAACTACAAATCATGGACAACCATGCAAGGATCACAATAGTCTGATAAATATTTAACCATTTAATTAATGGTCTTTAATACGGACAGTGAAGATCATTTACACAAAAATAGGTCCAATCAAAATTTGCTCTGTCTATTTATTAGAGACCATACTGGATTAATTTCGATTCTAAAGAATCTCTTTTGTCAGCTAATAGTAGCCATACCATCCATGGCTTGGGAAAAGGATGGCTATAGAAAATAAGCCCAAATCAATGGATTGGATCATCCCATCAATGGAATTTTTACATAGTAGCCTGAGAAGTCTGTTATGGGCTTTAATGGACAGTTTAGATCGATTGATTGGACCCTCTAATGACTAGGAGCACTATAACTTGGAGCTTTAAGAGCACTGCTCCTAAAACAAAATGAATGTTATTCTATTGAAATACATGCCATTTTTCCTTCATTTACTAGTAATTCTCAAGTTTGTTTCTTCTTTCATAGGCCGTAAAGACGAAAACATCTGGGAATTTCAAGTTCGAACTTCTTACTCTCTTAAGATGTGCTGAGAACCCTGGTATATACTTCGCCAAGGTATCACACCCTACATGTTGTAATAGATAAATGTATATTTACCGTGCAGTTAGATCCAGTCCATTACAGGGTCCAAAGACAATGCACGGTCCCAAATTATTGTTCCATGTACTATGCATGCACCACCCTGAATAGTTCAATCTCGTCTCGAAATTTCTCAGGTGTTGTAGAAAGCCATGAAAGGCTTAGCACCAAACAACATGACATTGCTAAGGGTAATGGTCACAAGAGCGGAGATAGATTTGAACAATATAAAAGAAGAATCTGCAAAGATGTATGGGAAGTCATTGCGGGATGCTATACAATCGGAGACGTCGATTGATGGCATGAAATAAGATGTACACTATAGATCATAGCTTGCAAAGTAGGCAGGCCAACCAGGGACTTGGCTGAGTTGACCTGGCCCAGTCACATTCCTAGTCATTGGGTTAAGAAAACCATGCCTACCTGGTTAGTGTTAAACTCGGGCCTAGTTTCCAAGAAGGTTGACTTGGCCAAGTCTAGCTATAGTGAAAGTTTGTAATTTTAACAGACATTAAATGGGTATAAAGATTAAAAATTAGCCCGTTACCCATCTATGCTTTCTATCATTTCAATCTAGAGTTCAATGTCTCATTGAAGAAGGTGCTCTCCTTTCACACCACAAAGAAGAAGAAGAAGAAGAAGAAGAAGAGGGTGATAGAGAAGATGAGCCAGTCAAAGATCCATTTTTTAGTTGATGGCTTAGATTCAGTCAAAGCCATGGGCCATTACATGAGGTGTTGAAGATGCAAAGATTACTCTAAAGGATAAACTTACGTGGCATGAGCTGTCAAAAATACCGAAATTAAGAGATTTTCATTATTAAATTTTGAAAAACACCAACTGTATCATCTCCACTTTCTATTAATGTCACTCTCTTTTACATCTGTTTAACGTATAATATCCACTATATAATTTACGAAACATCTCTCTTTTAAGGCTGCACCTATCGCTTGTTAAAATTGTTATTAAAATTAACCTTTTTTCTTGGGCCTCACCACCTATTTACACAGGATGTGATCTATAATGACTATGTAAGTAGAGGTTATCTGTTAATCAATAATAAGGAACTTCTCTATTGCACATGGAGTTTCTACATGTGAGGTTCATGGTGATTTAGATCATTGATCAAATAGCCCGATCATGATTTTACATTCAATGTGGGCTATCTGTGTTGAAATTCTTTATCTGGCCCATCCATAATGGAGGTCAACTTAACACAATTATGGATTGGCAACTAAACCACGACCCCACATGTACAAATTGTGTTGAATAGAAATTCCCTAGTAGTCCCTAAAAGGAAGAACAAGAAGAAGAAGAAGAAGAAACTTCAAAGTAAAAAATAAAAAATAAATAAATAAAAAATGCAATTTTTATTTCTTAAGATAGTTTCTGTTATTCTTCAATCAATATTATCTTTATTCATACTGTAGAAGTACAATTACGCATCAACTATTTTCTCTCCATTATTACTTACATTCATTTATTTTCCAAATGTATTGTTTCTCATTTGTCTTTCTATTATCTTTTTATTTGGCCTTTAATTATCTATCTTGGGATCTTCCATTGTAGAATTTTCTTCTAAAAAGTTGTATGTACATTTCAGATCTGTTGCAATTAGTTAGATTTCAATCCTAGTTGCTTCATCTATCTTGGGATCTTCCATTGTGGAATTTTCAAAATGTGCACAATTTTCTCATATATATGCAGCCTAAGGAAGGGACCAATACTTGGGCCAAGGAAGCTTGTAGTGTTCTACCTGATGAATGAATGTTATTTTATTTTATTTTGTTCTCTTTTCTTCATCAAAAGTTAGAAACTGAATCAGACCCGATTAAGGGTTGAGTCTGAACCAACCCAAATCTCAGCATTGGATTGAGCTTTTCAAGTTTAAATATCTTGCATTTTTAGTCTAATTTATCAAGTAATTGATTGAGTTCTTCAATTGCTCAAATGAGTTTTAAGGATGCATTTCGCCACACTGTCTAATTCAACCACTTTAATTGCTCAATTAAAGTGCAAATGGCTGAGGTTTACTTACTTGAGCATTTATATTGCGGATCTCAATTCCAATTACCATTGATTACTCTTCCAAGTTGGAGTTGAAAGGAATGTAACTTAAATTTGAGGGCTATAAAATAGGGATGCTAGGAAAACATTTTTTTCTCATTTATTCTTGATTGATTAGAATGTTTACAACTTAATCTACTCGTGCATCCTAATGAACGTTTACTACTAGTAGTAGTTGTTGTTTCATCATCATAATTGTAATAATCATCTAAGTCCCTCTCAGCAATTTGGGGTTGGCTTTTATATAAAAGTTGTGCTGCCATGTTCAAATATGAATATGCTGCTCAAATTTAACTAAACTTTTCCTTTGTAGTTGTCTTGAATGTTTTGATGGGTGGCTTCCAGTGTTACTATGACACTTCTAAGGCAACAAATGAGCTTGTTCAGAAGATACTACTGACGGGACTGGAGCCTGGAGTTGTTGATGTGTTTCTTGATTTCATTTGCTACCACATGGTCCTCTACCTGACGAACTTCTCATCCAAGTTAAGGTTAGGCATCACCCCACATGATGTCAAATTCCATTTCTTTTAGCCTTTCGGTTCCTCCAATTCATAAAGCTGGTTCTGCATTTCTATGTATTTTTTTCTTCTTTCTTTGAAGTCAAGGTTTATGTGTTATTTTGTTGATATAATTTAGAAAATTTTCTGCATCAGTATGCAATCATTCTTCAAAGCATTTTCTTTTATCAGATGTTATCAGTTGTTCTTTTTCTTTATTCAATTTCTTTAGTGCTATTCAATTTTGCTCATGCCTCATCTTGAAATAAGGTTTTTCTAATGGAGTTATTTTGTTATAACTAGGGAGTTCATGTTTCAGAGGACTTTGTTGCCGAGCAATTGAGGTCCATGCTTTCTGATATGTAGGTTGATGTGGTAAGTGACAAGCACTGAAAAGCAAGTTATGATTAGATGACACTTAAAGCAACTTCTCATATCCAATACCATATTATCTTTGTTGGATTTATCTCAATGCAATCCCACCTTTGCTCTACAACTATCAACACATAATAATTGTAATTTTTTTTTATTGGTTTTGGCATCTAATGCAGATCTACAAATCTAAAAGGATTATAAAATCTTAAAGTTGTTTGTTATATACAATTTACTGTAAATAGTGCTAGTTGAGCAACATA
Organism: Magnolia changhungtana; assembly: GCA_030180095.1. Classification (NCBI taxonomy): domain Eukaryota; kingdom Viridiplantae; phylum Streptophyta; class Magnoliopsida; order Magnoliales; family Magnoliaceae; genus Magnolia; species Magnolia changhungtana. Next base: position 5,117,739 of record JASAUF010000602.1, read on the forward strand.
AAACAACTTGTAAATTGCTTTTTTATTTTATTTTATTATTTATTATTATTATTATTATTATTATTATTATTTTATTTTTTGCAATTTTGAGAGCTATCTCTGCTAACAAGAACTATATCATAATTCGAGTAGAAACATACAGTATATGGTTCTATCTGTGGAACATGCATCTTTAAACTGGGTTTGTTTAATAACCATACCCACAATCTATAACGTTATAACTATGTATACAGCTTTTAAGGAAAGATGGAGGTTTAGTAGTATAAAATTCTAGATATTCTCGTTTCTTTTTCATAGAGGAGCTTTAGAGAAATTCTTTGTTACCAACTTAGCAATAGATAGCAGAGACAGATTATCCTTCTCATCTTCAGGCCAATTTGTTTCTTAAATCATAAGCTCCTTCAATGTTTGATAAGGATCCGTATGTGATGGTTTTATTAAGAAAACATAATTCATTTGCAACTGAAACATTTATATGTAGAGGGTAAATTAGAATCCCTCATCAGGTACCTGTAGTATTCAAGCATTTAAACATGACCTTTTTCAATGATGGATGGTGCAGTCATTTCCAAAATTATATCTGTGTTGATTGTTTATTTTTCGTTTCCAATCAGTTACTTTCACAATGAAGAATTTTAGGTAAATCTTTAGCTATACAAGATGTTTTATCTATGACTTCTTTCCAACTGCATAACTACAATGGATCTCATTTTTGAATTATTTCCTTTTTTGTTTTTAGGTTACAGTCGAACACGACATTGAGCATGCAACAAGAAAATAGATTGAAGCAGATGGGTGCGACGGTGAGAAACGTTTGTTTATGACTAGAAACACTGAAGATGAATGAGCAGAGGGAAATGTTAGCAAAGATTGCAGTGGGGAAAATGTCTATAGAGCAGTTATCTGATCTTGAGACAGCACAAGGCAACTCTCAAACTTGCGTGGAAAGCAATAGGATGCAAAACTTTGCTTATTGTTATTTATGTCTATTTTGTTAGTTTAAATAGACGGTTAACTATTTGTTGGTATTGTGTTTTTATGCTTAGTGTTATTTGTGCCTGTAGTATTTTGAAATTTTTAAATAGAAGGTTAAGTGTTTTGTTGGTATTGTATTTAAACAAATATTTAAAAATAAAATTAAACATTTGCGAGTGCACACATACTCACCAAGATTTGTATTTTCAGCATTATTATAATTGTAATTGTAATTGATTGAATGAAGGATTGTAATTGATTCATTATTGAATGAATGATTATAAATTTTTTTTAAATGTAGGCAATAGCTATGGATATTAACTGTAGCTGTTAATCTGACAACCATATTGCTACGGATCCAGCGCTACTTTTAGCTACAAATACTATCCATAGCTCTAGGTACTTTTGGCTATAGAAATTATTGCTACGGATTATATCTGTAGCTATTGTAATCTATAGCTACGGATTAATCCATAGCCATAGATTTTACACCTATGTCTATGACACCTACGCTTAAGGTCGTACTATGGACTAAAACAATAGCCATAGGTCTTTAGCTACGGCTTTTATCCATAGCCTTTGTCCTGTTTTCTCATCCAAGATGTTTGCCTTCATCACTTTTATCTGATTAGAGTCATTTAGTAAGTCAAACCGAACAGTCCAGTTTTACCCATAACATCTTGTATTTGAAAATTATATAGTACTCGGCATTTCATTGTTGAATTTGCACTATGTGGTATTTTCTATATGAACCTAGTTATTTATTGTATTTTCTACCTAAACTCAAGTCTTTTAGCCATCTACTGTTGAAGGATTAGCATGTCTATCTTTTCTCTTACATGGACCACCCATAACATCCGCAGATTGAATAACTCAATTATGGTTCAACTTGAACAAAATGAAAAACGAATAGGTATAATAGAAAGTCGTAGAACAGAAGGAAACACGAGAACCACGGAAATCAGATTTTGGGGACGCGGATTACGTCCTACCCCCGCCCAGACGGTAATCCGTCTAAGCAGGGCTCTATGGGGCCCACCATGATGTAAGTGTTTTATCCACACCGTTCATCATTTTTCTTAGATCATTTTAAGGTATTTCGTAAAAATGAAGCAGTTCCACAACACCAGTGGACCACACTAAAGGAAGCTGCAGTGATAATAACACCCACCATTGAAACCTTTCTAAGGGCCACCATGACGTTTTTTTTTTTTTTTTACCATCTACCTATTCATAAGGTCATGTAAACGTGGATGATGCGAAAAGAAAAATATCAACTTGATCTGAAACTTCTCCAGCTCCCAAGAAGTTTTTAATGGTGGAAGTTCAATCCCCACTTTGTGGTCCACTTAAGGCTTGTACCTGCCACATTTTTTGGATCATGCCTTAAAATGATCTTAGAAAAATGATAAACAACATGGATAAAACACTTACATCACAGTGGGCCCCACAGAGCCCTGCCCGGACAGATTATGGTCTGGGTGGGTGTAGGACGTAATCCGTGTCCAAATTTCATGGGCCACGTGGTATACGAAGGCTATTGAACCAGTCATGTTTGGCCACTACACGGGAAAGAATGTGAGAGAGGAACACACCCTTGACTTGCACGGGCCCACTTGGATTGTAGAACAGCCTGAATTTTAGCCTGACCTTTTAAGGAGGAAAATGAAGGGTCAGAACCACATACATCCCATATGAACAGCATGGTTGGCCCTCCACTCAAATCAAGGGTGGTTGGTCACTCACAACTTGTACCATGTGATGTGGCCAACCTAATTCAATATTGGGCATAACATGCACGAACGAATTTGATGGATCGGTTGGATTTCATTCATCCATCGCATGGCCCAGTATCACCGTTGCTTACGATGGCACGGGTCCCATGGGCGCCTTTTAAAGAAATTTGGCCAGTGTAAATAGTTTGTGTTGAAGACACTGGAAAATTCAGTGCCGTCACTTTTCATTTGTCCACGTCATCGTCAATGACTCACCTAACATCAAGATATGCTGGATTTCTCTCTCCTAAATAAATAGGGTGCTACATAACACAACTTTTAATGTAAAGGGCTTTTGTGACTCCACAATTATTTTTGTTTTAGATCTATACCATCTGGGGGTGTACATTGAGCCAAACCGAGTCGAACTAGGCTCAACCCGTCCTACACTACGCCAAAATAGTGAATTTGCGACGTAGTTTTGCGACGGACGAATCGTTTGGTTTAACGACGGATTTAATCCGTCGCTAACATAAAAAGTCCGTTGCCAAGCTCATCTTTCTCGAAAATCCGGTCCGAACGTCGTGGAATTTCGCGACAGACCAAAATCCGTCGCTAAAATCTAATTTACGACGTATGGACGACGGATCTTGGTCCGTCGTAAATTAGCGACGGACTAAATCCGTCGTAAATTTTGATTTTACAACGATTTTCATCAGCTGGAAATTCCCTCCCAAAATACTAAAAGGAAACGCTTTTCAATTGCTTTTGCGACGGATAATGGTCCATCGTAAAAGGACTTTTGCCACTAAACATTAATTTTTTTCTTTTTTCTTTTTAAAGAATATGGCCAAAAATTAAGTTTTTTAGTCTAATAATTGTTTTTTAATAGAATTTTGGTGGTTTAATTATACATATTTGTATCTAAGATTATTTTTTAACAATCGATTAAATGCAAAAAAAAAAAAAAAAAAATTATTTTGCTTTTATACCGAACGAGTGAAATTTTTTTCTTTTTTTAATTTAAAAGTAATATTTAAATGATTTGTAATATCACATGAAAAAGAACGTTGAGAAGTTTAAAAAATTTAACAATGTTTGAGAAAAAATTTAGATCTTGAAAAAATAAAAATTGTGATTTAATAAAAATCTTTTTTGTGGGAAAAAAAAGAATATTGAATAAAGTTGATAATTTTGAAAAAAAAAAAGAATTTGATTTCGAGAAAAAAATAATATCCTGAAAAAGAAAATTAAAAAGATTTTAAAAAATGTGAAAATTTTCACAATGTTGAAAATTGAAAATATTTTGAAAAAGAAAATGAGTGTATTTTGAAAAATAAAATAAAATTGAGAAGTTCGATAAAAAATTTACCAGTTCGAAAAAAATGCTTTTAAAAAAATTTGGAGAAGTTAGAATTGAAAATTTTAAAATAAAACAATATTAAAAAATCGATACTTTAACAAAAAACAAACATTTTGAAACGAAAAATAAAGAAGTTGAAAAAACTTATGATTTTGAAAAAGAAATGAGAATGTTCAAAATTTTAAATTAAATGAAAAAGTTATTTATAAAAACACTGAGATTTTGAAAAAAAAAAATGATGCTTTTGAAGAAAACAAATTGGCATTTTGGAAATTTTGGGACAAAAAATTAAAATTTGAGAAATTTTTTGAGATTTGAAAATAAAATTAAGAATTTGTATTTTAATTTTTTTTGAAATATTTTATAATAAAAATGATATTTTGTTAAAAGTTTTCAAGGAAAAATTAAGAGTAGAAAAATATACATTTTGAAAAAAAAATATTATTTTTAAATGGAAATTGAAATTTATCTGTGAAAAAAAAAAAATAAATATTTTTTAATAAATTATTTGGCACATCCACTAATTGAATCTTTAACCATTTTTGGATAATCTAATTAGTCCATATTGAAGAGTAAACTTCATATGTTTAAATCAAACTTTACTCAAATTGTTGATCAATCTTGTATGCGTAATATCTTTCTCATATGTAGCCTTATCGGGGCGCGTAACTAGTCAAATTAAGGGTATTGATAAGTAAAATAAAGTGAATGGACCAGACATATAAAATGGCCCAAATATTCTAGTCAAAATTGTGACCCAACTTATTGACCTCACGAGAACCTAAGAATTGATGTTAGCAAGTTTTGTGGGCCCCATCATAATGTGTATCGAACATCAACACCGTGCATTTGATGTGTCCCCTTTAAGTTATGAAATATCTCAAAAATAATCCATATACAAAACTCATGTGGGCCATGCCATCTAAAACCATGTGAAGACATCTTAAAAAATATAAAAGCACTTGGTGGGGCTCACATGAGTTTTGGATGCGATTGAAACTTGGTCTGATCCCTCATCCAAGTGGGACACACATAATGAGTGGGTTGGATATGTGAATCATATTTAGGTAGACTCAATATATGATTATGAATATTTTAAGGAAACCCCTCTCCACTACATGTAAGTTACTCATTACCCTTAGCATACTGAGTAAACTCTGTGGGGTCCACCGTTATTTATTTATTTTATCCACTTTGTTCATCCATGTTAATAGATAATTTTAGGTCTAAAGAACAAAAATGAAGCATATCCAAAAATCAAGTGGACCTCAAGTGGACCACACCACAGGAAATAGTGTAATTGAACCTCTACCATTGAAAAATTCTTAAAGGCCATAGAAGTTTTGAATCAAGCTGATGTTTGTACATGTTTTATCTTCAATCATATCTTTTTGATATTATGAACAGGTTGAATGGCAAATAAACATTAGTGTGGGCTGAAGGAAGTTATCAACGGTGAAAATCCTTATTCCACGTTGTATCGTGTGGCATGGTCCACTTGAGCTTTGGATTTATCAAAAATTTGGGATCAACCCACACTATTCATCCATTTTTCAAGATCATTTTAGCAAATTATTCAAAAAATAATCATATCCAAAGATTAAATGGACCACACATAAATACCACTAGGGGTGATGATTTTCACCGTTAAAAAATTCGTAAGGCCCACCATACCGTTTATTTTCCATCCATTTTTTCCATAAGGTCATAAAGACCTGGATGAAGAGGAAAAACAAATTTCTTATCCATCCAAAACTTCTATTACCCCCAAAAAGGTTTCAATGGTAGACATTCAATCCCCCATTACTTTTGATGGTGTGGTCTACTTGATAGTTAAATGTGTCTTATTTTTCGTCTCAAGCCTTACAACGAGGTCACCATATGGATGGACGGTTTGGATATAACATATACCTTATGATGGGACCCACAGAACTTGCTGACGTCACCCCGTCTATTCCAGGACGCAGATTGGCTACTGAACGTACTAAAGTGACGTCACCAAGTTCTGTGGGCCATACCATGTTGTATTTTTTGTATCCATACCGTTCATCCATCTGGAGAGATCATTTTAGGGTAAGATCCAAAGAATGAGTCACATCCAAATCTCCAGTGGACCCCACCATAGAAAACAGTGGGGAGAGTGACGCCACTATTAAAAACTTCTAAAGGCCACTAAAGTTTTCGATCAGGTTGATATTCGTGTTTTCCCTTCTTTAATGTCTTTTTAAACTTTTGAACAGGTTGGATTTCAAAAAAAAACATCATGGTGGGCCTTAGGAAGGTTTCAACGGTGGGCATCAATTTTTTTGTTGTTTTCTGTGTTGTGGTCCACCAAAGCTTTGGATCTACCTCATCCTTTGGGTCATGTATTAAAATAATATCTACAAATGGATGGACGTTGTGGATATAACACATACATCATAATGGGGTCCACAGAACTTGGTGACGTCACTTCAGTAGCGTGTCCGGCTACTCAACCGTCAGTATCTAATCCGCGTCCGCATTCCATCTGCAGTATCTGGTTAGGGCGCCGGCCCTAACCAGTTCTCTCCCTCTCTCTATCTCTCTCTCTCTGCTTCTTCTTGCAGCTCTTTCTATCTCTGTAAAGATGATTGTAAGACCCTATACCCCAGAAATCTGGGTTGTACCCTGGATAGCCGTTGGTTGTAGGTCCATTGGCCCCGAGAATATTTTGACTTGATCATAATGTTGTTCCATTATCGAGTCAGCAGCCAGTATGTCAACCCGATGTCCGAATGTTAAGATACGGACTTAAAATTAAACAATCTGAGAAATGACCATTATGTCCTTATTTTAGGTGGGGCCGCCAACATCGAGTTTTTAAATCCATTAGGTGGAGAGCCTAACCGTTGTGGTCGTAGTCAAGTTACGGAGTTCTTGAAAACGGCATGTCAATATGACACCTGGATTGTAAGTAACGCATCGATATGTACATGTATAGTTTAATAAAATAACTCAAATGACCTCGGGTTTGTTTTTAAATCATTGGAATACTTTTTGTCAAATCACTTACATAACATTTTGTTTATTGCTACCATACGTTTAAACTTCTCAAAATTATCCTAAACCATCCCATAAATTTTTTTTTTAGCTAAAAGCCACTTTAAAACCTTTTTAAGCCCATAAATAGACAAAACCCACTTTCAAACATTTCATTTCGAGCCAACTCTCTAGTTGAGGAAAATAAGAAGAGGAAAAGAAGAAGAAGAAGAAGAAGAAGAAAAAGAAAGAGAAGTTGAGGTTGAGAGCCAAACCTCTAATACTTTCAGGTGAGTGCATAGATTAGGAGCACTTAGATGTGTACGTGAGGTTTCTTTCAAAACCCTATCGCTGAAATTTTTATGTAAGGGTTAGGGTTTTGCTGAATTTTCAGTTTTAATGTTAAAGAATTGCTTGGATTTTGTTTAAGGGTTCTTTGAAATTTGTTTAAGGGTTAGGGTTTTCTTTGAATTTTTGTTTAAGGGTTAGGGTTTTTTGAATTTTCGGTTTTAACGTTAAAGAATTGCTTTGGATTTTGTTTAAGGGTTAGGGTTTTGCTGAATTTTTGTTTAAGGGTTAGGGTTTTCTTGAATTTTCGGTTTTAAAGTTAAAGAATTTTGGATTTTCTTTAAGGGTTAGGGTTTTCTTGAATTTTCAGTTTTAAAGTTAAAGAATTCTTTGGATTTTATGTAAGGGTTAGGGTTTTCTAGATTTTTTACGTTGTAGGAATTATATATATTGTTGGAATTAAGTGTTGGAATTAGGTCTTGGAATTAGGAAGTCTGTATTCTTTGGAATTAGGTCTTGGAAATATATATTTTGGAATTAGGTGTTGGAATTATATATTTTTGGAATTAGGTACATATATTGTTGGAATTAGGTGTTGGAATTATATATTCTTTGGAATTAGGTACATATATTGTCTGGAATTAGGTGTTGGAATTAGGTCTTTGGAATTATATATTCTTTGGAATTAGTGTCTTTGGAATTAGGTTATTCTTTGGATTTTCTTACAGATATGGCTGGCTTTCTTTGAGTTAGTTAATTAGGTTATGAATGGAAGATTGGATGATAGATAAGATTTAGTTTTGTCGCAAGTGATACGTAGTTCTAACGATTTCTCTCCTTCATCCTTTTAATGTAGATCATTCTTGAGAAAAAGCATGCTTGTAGCATGAAGTTTTATAGCAGATTGACTAAGTCATGTGCATATCATATGCATGACTCATAGTTGTTATATCCTTGTCTGTTTGAGAGTGAATGAATCATATCATGATGTGGTGATCATAGTGGGTTGTGGCGCGACACACGATGTGTCTATGATGAGCATGTAAACTGCCTCGATATATGCTGTATTAAATGAGACCCTTATGAGGAACTTAACTGTGGAACTTAAATGTATGACGAATGTATGAGGAGACCACATGAGGAAGGTCGTCCTATGCTTGCATTGAAAATCATGACATATTGTGCTTGTATGTGGACTTATGCATATGGTAGTTGTAAATGCGATGAAACATACGTTGTTATAACTTGAGTTGGACACCACACCGGAAATGTGTAATTCAACAGGACATGATTAGAGGGTCCGTGGGTGAAAGTCCCTAAACCCCGATTGGTACCATTGGGAGCGACCAATGCTTAGACCAGGTGGAAGAACAGAGCGCTGAAATGCCGAAATACCCAAGTAGGCAGCGACTCCCACCGACGCGTGTCGATTGGTTGAGAGGTTTGACCTGACCTGCTTATGGGCAAGCAAAGATAGGTTGTGTGTGACGAGCTCGTAAATTGTCCGCTATCGTTTTGCCAGGCGACTTATGACTTCTCGCTGTTAGGCAGATAGTGAGGTTCAACACAAGTGGGTTAGACTAGTTCGGCCCGTGAACTATGTAGTCCCACCTCTGTAGTTGACCACGGTGGAAAAGTCTACACAAGTGGGTAGAAGTCTCACCTCTGTTTTAGACTTTGGTGATCCAACTGGGAAATATGAAAAGTTGTGGAAATGTTAAAAGCGTGTGTATGGTACAAGTGGGTAGAAGTCCTACCTCTGTATATAAAAATGATTTGGAAGCCTGTGCATTCATGTGCATTAAATGAGCATGACATGAAACATGCATTGTCACGGCACACACGCACTCACTGGGCTTAGTAGCTCAAGCTTTCCTTTCTATTTTTTCAGGTGAGAGTAGGGAGCTGCAGGAGTAGAGGCTACAGACTCCAGTTGTCCTTTTTGCTTTGTACATATCAGTGTGTATTTTTTTTTGTCATACCCTGCATGTGTACATCAGGTATAGTAAATATGACGTGGTTTATGTTTTGGTTTTGCCCTGATGTGCTCAGTTGTACACAGTGAATATGATGAAATTTTGAAAAATGCAACGTGTTTGTTGGTTTTACTTTCAGAAATCCTCCTTGTGGAACCCCGCTTATGTGACTTAGTATGTGTTACTTGAAAGTCCCAAGAATCGGAGTTCTACGGAGGCTGTCAACCAAAATCTGGTGTTTAGTAATCGTGGATTACCAACACTAGATTTAGGGTCGTGACAATGATAACATCTCTTCCTATTCCTTCATCTTCTTCATCACTTCTTCTAGAAGCTACCCAAATCTCTTGATCGAGAGCTGCTTCGACGATCTGAAATGCCCATAGAAGCAACGCCTATATTCCAAATCTCAGCCTTTCAGCAGGAGCAAGAGCATCAAGGAGTCAAAGAGCCTTCCTCCAGAAATCAGAGAATGAGCTTGCTATTATGCTTTCCTTTTCCAGATTTCTTTTGTAATTTTTTAAACATTTTTAAAACTTAAATCGCCGAAGATCTGCCATTCACACAGGTTCGATCTCTTGAAATCAGAGGAATCCGAGGCTCCTCTCTAAAATTCGATCTCTTCCTCTCTCTATCTCTCTACGTCGCTCTTTTTCTCCAAGGGCCTCGTTTTCTCTGTTCTTCGTTGAGATTTGGGTTTTCTCGGTAAGCTTTCTCTCCCTCTCTCTCAGATTTTGTTTTGCCATTCAGATTTTTGGTGCATTGACCATAATATCATCACTTTAGGTCACTGAATAATGGCCCCACTTGTAAAAACTAAAAAACCCCATTGTGTATTACCTTTTATATTTCATCCACGCTAACTGTTTGATGAAATGGCTCAACAAGGAATGATTTGTGTTGTGGTAGTTGAACAGAGGGTTGTTCTGCTTTGATTCAGTGGATTAGAGTTTGGGCTGTAGTAGGGTTTCTATTGCTAAACAGTAACAATAAAATTAGTATTAGTGCATCTATTAACTAAGCTGCAGAGAAGTAATTTTATTATTTTGATTGCTTGTCAATGCTTTAAATTGCTGGCTTCTTTGATTTGATGGTCTTCAATTGTTAGAAATTAAATACTTACATAATGATGCTTATTAGTTAGAATAATTGTAACTTTCTGCGGTTCCATAGAATATTGCAGGGCACATTGAAAGAGGGGGGATTATTCCTTGGACTTTTCATATAACACCAAGGTTCGGTGTCTCCAATCAACTGAGAGCATTTTTTATTTTTATTTTTTTATAATGGTGTTGTGGGATGTTTGTTTGTCATCCATAATAGATGGCTGATGTGGGATGTCTATTTTTTAATTATAGAATGATCAACACAAATATTGCTTCTTTCTCAATTAAGCAATGCACTGTTAGAATAGTTGAAGTACTCTTTAAAAAAAAATAAAAAAAAATTGATCTTTGGTAAGTACATTTCTTTGACAAAGCGTCCCTAGAAACTATACTAATGATAATTGCCAACTTCATGCATATGCTTCTTTTGGGATTTGAAAGTTTAATAAGCTGGGAACTCATTGTGGAGCCCCACAGTGTTTCTTCTCTTCTTTCCAAGTCATCAATATTCTTCTGTCGGGCAAGATACAGTTAATGACATCAAAAACATGCATGCTACCTATCGTCATCTTTCCAAAAAAATGTTTGTAGTTGGCCTTGTATGCTACCTAAAATAACAGTGTTGTAGGCAATTTTATACAACCATATGGACTATATAGGTTGTACAGTTATATATGTACTAGCAAGTGGTTGATGTAGAGCCATATATATGAGTAAAATTCTGAATTTACGCTCTTATCTTGCGCATTGGGTGTTTATACAATTGTATGGTTATTCAAGGCTCTATGATTGATATACAAAACATAATAATTCAATTGCATGACATAAATGATGTATGATTCAATTTTCGTTGGACCTGTGGGTCTCAAAATCAGTAAACTAGCTATCCAGGCCATCCATTTGACTATGTTTGTAGGTCTACAGTCCAATTGGATGTTAATGTAGGCCACATCCAACAATTGGATGGCACATGGTCTACTTGTACAAGTTTAATTTGTATGCAACTCAATTCTCTTGGGATGGTTGTTTTGCTACAACTATGACTCACTTATTCTTACATTTCTCTGTAGGAGGATCTCTTTCTATGCCATTGGGTTATTTCACCTCTGTTAGGTTGAATTATCCATGCAAGTGTGGTGGATGCTGATGTACATGTTGAGTATATTCATGCTTCTTTGGCCTTACCATATCTTTTTCTATGAAAAATCAATTACCGTCATAGCATCTAGCATATTTTATTTAGATGTCCTTATGCAAGATAGGTGACCTATGCTTGTACTATCTCTGTCGCTGATGTAGAGTGATGTAAGGATAAATGGCTCTTTTGATTCTATTCTTCAATCTCATCAATATTAAACTGGCCCACGATAAACTTTAACCACTAATATAGGTGATAACAGGGTTTGATTGTAGTACTAAGCATCATAGAAATACAAAACTTGTTGGAGAAATAAATTTCCAGCTGCTAAGAACTAAATTCCAGCTGCTATAACACTTTCCCATTTAGTAGAAGTTTTCTAGTGATTGGAAACCGTTTTCGACAATTTGAAGTTGTTTTCTAGCCATCAAATTTTAGAAGAAATTCCTGAAAAAGTGTCAACTTCTTTTATTTTTCATTTTCTTATTTTTGTAATTATTACATGCTTTTATAATTTGGTGGTAGACACTCTCCGACACATATAATCACAAGACTAAGTTGAAGAATATATCTTTTAGGTTTTGGCACTATTTACAGGAGCACTATTGGAAAAACAAGTTGTAGTCATATCCCCAAATTTGGTGAGTTGATACTTGTTTGGATGCTTTCCAATTCAATTTTTTATGAGCAACTTTCTTCAAAATATGTCAAATTTAGGAGCGGTGCAATTCAAAAGTGAGTCTAATGAACAACCTGCTTAGATATATATAAAAACCTCAGATAGAAAAAAAGTTCATGCCTCTTTTGGAAATGTGTGGCAAGAGCCCTACTAAGTTTTTGTTAAGAAACACTATGACAAAAAGCAGTCTGTTAAAAAAGATAGATTGAACTTTATAATGCCCAATTCAATTTCAATCTTGTTGAGAAAAGAAGGTAAGTGAGCTTTATAGTCTGTTAAAAAAAATGTGCTTGGACAATCTATGATAACTAGACATTTCATTTCAACAAAGATCCGGGATCCAAGACCACTATTGTATTCACATGTTGCATTACAACATGAAACACCCGGCCATTATCATCGCACATTGTAGATATTGATGAAAACTATAGTTCCAACAATGACCAGAGATGTATCTGTTTTATCAATGGTAGGAAAGATTGAAAGAAACAAACACACACACAAACACAAAGCTCTGCCATATCTAGTTCAGTTGTGCTAAAGGGAGCCCCATGAGAAGTCAAATCGCTTGTTAAGGAAACGAACTCCAAAAAGGTTCCTCTGTTACTTTCTGAAGATCTGCATTCTCCCAGTCTTCAGAAATGATGATTGTATTCTCAGTTTACCAAGTCTGGAAATATTGGTTTGGGTTGGGCTGTCATAGGATCTCTCTGTTAATTCAGTATGAACTGCATGCATTAGTAAATTTTGAGAAGTTCGAACCCATATTTAATCATGATTAAATTTTAATAACACATCTAGTGGCTAATTGTAGAATGATTTCTAGCAGAAAGATTGTTCCATCCAAGCCCACCTGCTCAGGTGTGTTTATTTGCACCAACTATCATGAAATTTACACCATATCAGATTGCTCATTAAATATCATGAGCTTTTGTTTGGTTTGCATTCTATAATCTATAATCTATACCTGTACCAATAATTTATCTAAACTCGATCTCGTGATTTTAGAACTTGATGCAAGTTGAATTTCAATCCTATTATGAAGCTTCAATTAAACTAAATATGATTATTTTAAAACTGATTTGAAGCCAATTTTGTAGCTATAATCTAAGAAGCATTCTTATAGCTTGATTTAAAAAATCTGTTATGTTTAAGAACATGAAGTGAATTTTGCAGTTTTTTGTTTTGCAGGAGTATGTGCTAGTTTAATTCTTAAAACTGATTTGAAGCCAATTTCGCACCTGTAATCCTCTTCTTTACAGAGATCTTGGCGGAAGATGCTCATAAATTCTTCAGTAGCATCTTTGGAAGCTTCACAGTTTCTACATGGGCTTGAAACTGCAAGATGAGCCCTCATCTTCACATGCAAACAACTTCATAAACCAGATTTTTGGAGGCTGTCTTAGAAGCCAGGTATAAGCTATAACAGATAATACTTCTTTAGCCATTTTTATTTCTATACAAATTAGATATGACCATTATTCAATGCGTGAGATTGCAAACTAATTATTTATTTTTTTCTTTGTAATTTTCTTTTGAATATCAGCTTTAATTTTACAATTGTGGCCATTATTCAAACTCCTCCGAGCCTCTAATCGATCTCAGTCGTAGACTATAGATCCTCAAGATTTTTCTTACACTCATTAACTTGATGAGCTTTTCTTCATTCACGGGAGTATTTTGGACAATCCTAAATTTACCTAGGATTAGAAATTTTTCTAATGATTGATATTCGGTATACTCACGGGTAACCATGACAGAAGTGAGAGATTGTAGATAATGAATGAGCTTAGAGGCTGAGTCCAAACCACTTTGGACAGGGTATAGGCTGAGCTTAGAAGCCCATGGATTGAACCTGGTCTTGAGATTCACACCCAATAGCTAATTGTTATGTAAGATGGACATCAGATAAACAATATTGTTAGCCAAAATCAAGCCATTGATTCCTCAATAACTGCTTCCATGTAATGTAATTGCATCCATTGCATACATTGGATGTTTTGTTTCTTCATCCAGTGGTATCATGTCATCCAATATAACACTATTTTGTTAGGAACAAATTGAAACATGTGAGGCCTTTCCTGCATAACAAATGGTAAACAATGTTGAAACTAGACCAAGGAAAACTACAAGGAGCTAACAAGATGAAAACTACAAGCAAAACAGCAATGAAACTTGGCATTTTTAATCATCGAACTGGCATTTCTTTTGACTTCCACACTTGTGCTGTCCACATGCTTGGTTGGTAATGCGTGATTTTTATAACCATGCAGGGACTTCCTCTCTCTTTAATGACACTTAAATATTTTGATTTGGTGGATCCTTTCTTATTGTTTTTGGTTTGTCTAGTGACTCTTATCGCCTTACCTATGGGCGTGTGATAATCTTTGTTTGGAATTCAATTCACTTGTGCATCCAAAAGCGGCCTAAATCACTTAATTCAGTTAGGGCCCGTTTGGTGGTCGGATTGGAAGGGATTGGATGGTAATGGAAGGGATTGGAAGTTAAATCTCGGGAATGGTCGGCCTGCTAAACACGGTCGGTGATCTGATCCCAATTCCATGGATCTTCAGACAATCCACTGACAACACCATTATTGCCTTTAAATCCCATCCAATCCACCCTAATCCGTTGAAATTTGCCTGAGACGTGTTTGGTTGGTGGGATTGGTAGGGATGGGAAGGTTGAATCCTTGGATTGGCAGAGCGTGCCAAACGGACTGGGTATAGCAATACAGGGATATATCCAATCCCATGGATCTCAAGACAATCCACTAACAACACCATCATTACCTAGAAATCCACGCCATCCACCCTAATACCATTCAATCCCTTCCAATCCACCCGGCCAAACGGGCCCTTAGGAAATAGACACGGATACTCTCATTTCTTATTTCCATCTTTCTGATAACATCTTCAATGTAGGTTGATTTGGGGTTGCCATTGACATCGGGGAATGTGACCGTTCTCCAGCTCAAGCTGAAGTGAGGAAGACATTTTATACAAATGTTCCTGATGAATATATGCAAGCTGTTGAAGATCTGGTTGTCTCAAGGACTGAATTTGGTAATGCATCAGTGAAAGAGCATTACCATGTGAAGGTATTATTTTAGCCTCCGTGACTACTTTGTTACTAGTTTCCATTGAATAGATGTTGTAATGTAATGTTTTTTTTTTTTTTTTTTTTTTTTTTGTTATTTAATGTAGGTGCTTTGACAAACATGGAGTGACTCTTTCATGCAAATGTTCTACAACAGAAAATGGTGGAAAACTTGAGCTTCATAGGCAAGTATTACGCCTTCCTGTAGTCATTATTCATAACTAGATGCTATTAGTAAAATGCACCTGCATTGCATTTAGGAAATAATTCGAAGTATGCAAAAGAACAATAAAATCATGGATCGCTCGATGATTTATATGATCGAGGTTAATCTGTGATGTTGATTGCTCTCTAGGGACCAAAATGTGTCCAGAAATGGATCCATCCACACATGAGTGAACCATTGTTCTGTCCATTGGATGGTATACATGTCAAAAATCCAGCTCATTCATCAGGTAGTGTACACTTTGCACATGCCCTGGGCCAAAAACTGATGTTGATATTCTAATCAAGGAAAATTACGTGTCTACGTGAAAAATCCTAGTACACTGCACATATACTCAAGCCAAAGATCTTCTTGCTCCTTTGTGATAAATGGGTTGGGAATCTTAGAATCGGATTTTTGTGAAGGTTTTAGCTTTCTCAACCCCGAGGATTGTGTATGGAATCCGCAAGCACTTCGTTCTCTACTGGTAATCCTGGTTGGGAGGTTGGGAAATACAGACCGTTGATTCGATGGGCCCTGCAGAAATGTAGGTAAGATTCTCACGTGCTTGTGTAATTAGTGAATGTAAGGGCGTCTACAATTAGCATGAAACAGAATTTCTAGATGAAACAGATCTCTTCCATATAGAGGAGTTAGATACAAAACTTTGGATTCTTAGATCGATAATCAGTCTGGTACATGTTATAGGTTGAATTAATCACAAAGCGGCATTTCATCGCAGATACATTATGCCTCAATAAGGATTTCAACTGAAGTCGAAACATTATTGTTTACTAGGGAGACTTTTGGACAAGCTCATTGGCCTCCAGGAAAGGATATATATTGGAGACGGGTTCTCCGTTGGTGCGATTTTGGCCCAATGATTTAAGGTTTTCAAAGGTAAAATGTTTCCAAAAATTGTTACTTATTAGTTGTACGGTTTTACCTGTTTGGCTATATCAGGCTGTGGCTGCATGGAAAGTTGTATTGCTATAAACATTTGTAGCATGGAAAATGGATGTGTGCATTGATAGTCTGAAAACATTAAATAAACCGTTAACTGTTTTATTGGTAGTGCTGATTATTGTCTGGATGAATGTTAAATGGATGAAACATGCATGCACATGTTTAATCATTGATTGATTATAATATTATTAAACAATTGTGTGAATTATTTTTTGAATGACTATCAGGTGTAAGATTAAAAAAAAAAAAAAAAACAACGAATCTGGGTTTTTTTTTTTAAATTCGCAGCTATTTTAGCGACGGACCAAATCCGTCGCTAATTTTTGAACGAGTATCGGACGACGGATGAGGTCCGTCGCTCTCCTCCTATTAGCGACGGACCTTATCCGTTGCCAATATTTTTAACGACAAAAAATTCGTGTGGGTTTTTTCAAATTTCAGCGACGGATTTTTATTTTTGCTACGGATCTTATCCGTCGGTAAGCTACGACGGACCTTATCCGTTGCAGATTGAACGACGGATTTTATCCGTCGGGAAAAGAAAAACGACCCAGTAAACAGCGACGGACCAAGCGACGGACGAAATCCGTCGTTTATTTGGTTTTACAACGAATTTGTTCCGTCGTAAATTCGCGATTTTGGCGTAGTGCTAGCCCGGTCACTAGCCAAACCCAGCCCGAACTCGACCCGGTCTGGTCACCAAACCAACATGTCCAACCTGAACTCGGCCCAGTTAGCAATCGGGCAAGTTTGGGCCAAGTTCGAGCCAGTTTCGAACCTTACAACAAGTTCATGGGTTGGGTGGCGTGCTCATTTATCTATCTCAAATGGTTAGCGTAAGGATTTAGGATATATATATATATATATATATATAATATATATATATATATATATATATATATATATATATATATATATATATATATGGCCAAGTCGAGTCGGGTTTCGGACCAAGTCAGGCCCAACCGGAACCTGTTCGAACTCGGCCCGAACTCAATTTCGAGCAAGAAAATGGCCCGTCTCGGACCGAACTCAGTTCTAGGTTGGGCCGAGTCGAGCGAGTTAACCGGGCTAGCCCGATTCGTGTACAGCCCTAATACCATCCATCAATTTTTATGTATCATTCTTGAGCATGAACTCAAAAATGAAGTTCATCCAAAGCTTAAGTGGAACACACCACAAAAAAGCATCGAGATCAACTACTGTTGAAATCTTCTTAGGATCCAATGTGAGGTTTATTTGCCATCTAACCTCTTCATCGGATCAAAGAAAACACAAATATCAACTTGATCAGAGAGCTTTTCATGGCCACTAGAAGTTTCAACAGTGAGCTTCCAAGCAACGAAAGTTCTTTGACGTGTGAAATTTACATGGCCAAACCATGATGTTTTATTAAATCCAACACTGTACGTTCAAATTTATTTATTTATTTATTTTATTTTTATTTTTATTTTCATTTTCACATTACTCTAAGATACAAACAGAGAACAAGGCAGATGCCAACCTAAAGTAGACCACGCCACGAGAAACAGTAGCAATTGATGCTATTAATGAAAACTTCTAGAGGCCACAGAAGGCTCTTGTATTTTGACTTCATCTAGATATTTGTGATCTTATGAACGGGCAGATGGAAAGTATGGCTCACGGTTGGCCGTAAGAAAGTTTCAATGATAGTTTGTTCTGTACCCACTGCTTTATGTGACGTGATCCACTTGAGATTTGGATGTTTGTACTTATGCTCTACAATTATCTGGAAAAATTGATGATCAGTGCGGATTTAGTGCAAAAAATATAGTGGGACCTAAAAAAGATTAAATGTTGTGTTGTGTAGCATGCAAAATCCGGACGCGGATTTTCTGCAGATGCCTCTAGCAAGTTCCCGCGCAAGGATGCTGAGTGGGTCTCACATTATATTTGTGATAAATCCATCATGTCCATCCATTTTCAGAGATTATTTTAGGACGTGTGACCAAAAATTAGATGGATCCAAAGCTCAAGTGGGTCACACAAAAGAAAATTGGGGAAAGAAAATCCTACCGTTGAAACCTTACTAGACTCTACCTTTATGTTTATATGCCATCCAAACCGTTTATAAGATTATTCAATGGCATGAACTGAAAAAATCAAAAGTACAGACTGATACAAAACTTTTATGGCTCTAAGAATGTTTCAACGGTTCTCACTGAATTAACACTGTTTCCTCTCTTGCAGCGTACTCGAAATTTGGATCTACCTAGTTTTAGTTTTTATGTCCAAAAATGAGCTCTAAAAACGGATGGAAGGGGTGGATTTCTGACAAACATCTCAGTGGGCCCCACCCAGCATCCTTGGCAGGATCTTCATGCCAAAGGCTTTCGCAGGAAATCCGCGTCCGATAAATCCGATAAATCCGGCCTGTTTTGTTGGCTAGAATCATTGGAAATAACGGAGGCGGATTTCCGGGGAAAGCCAGGGAGTTCCAGCGATGGAAACCTAGATGGGCCCACCGCAATCTTTTTGAGAAATCTATGCCGTCCATCGGTTTTTTTGATCTCGTTTTAGGACTTGAGACTGATAAAGAATAGAATCCAAGACTCAAGTTCGCCGCACTAAAGTAAAAGGTAGTTAGGGAAATTCCTACCGTTGAAACAACCCTGGGGTGGACAGTGTTGCTTTCATGACAGCCATACCGTTCATAACTTCATGCCTAATGGGATGAACTGAAAACACAAATGTTAGCCTAATTCAAAACTCTGGTGTCTCGATAAATATTTCAACTGTGGACGTTCGATCCTAACATTTTCGACCCACTTAAGGCTTGTATCTTAATCATTTTTGCCCCCATGCTTTAAAATGAGCTCAAAAAATGGATGAACCGGTTGGATTTCTCAAAAACATTACGGTGGGCCCCACCTAAGTTTCCACTGCATAAACTTTCAAAGAAAGTCTCCGAACTGGAATTTAGCTGGACGATGTTTTGTTGAGTAGCGGGAGTCGGGATGCGGATTTCATGTGAAAGTTTCGCAGGGAGTTCCTACGCTGGGATCTTAGGTGAAGGCACTATGATGGTTGTGAGAAATCCTCTCCGTTCATTCGTTTTGTGAGTTTATTTTAGAATACAAGGCAAAAATAAACGGTATGGAATGCTCAAGTGAGCTGAAAACGTGAGAATTGTAATTGAAATATTCGGGGAGACGAGTTTTGAATCCTGCCAATATTTGTATTTTAGCTCATCCCAATCGGAATGACGTTATTAACGGTATATATGGCATATAAGCATCACTATCGAACCAAGGAGGTTTCAATGGTAAGAATTTCCATAATAACCTTTTTCTTTTAGTACGGTCCACTTGAGTATTTGATCCTGATTTTTTAGTCTCGTATCTTAAAATGAGCTCAAAAGGCGGATGGACAAAGTGAATTCCTTACAAACATCACGGTGGCCCCACCTAAGTTAGGGCGAAGCAACTTCCTGTGAAAGGCTTTACCAGGAAATCCGCGTCCAGAATGTCACCAATTTCGGTGGGCCCACTATGATGCATGTTTTGAATCTACACCATCCGTTCATTTGGAGACATCATTTTTAGGCAAGAGTCAAAGAAGTAGAAGACAACTTCAATGGACCCACCACATAAAACAGTGGTGAGAGTGATGTCCACCACTAAAAACTTCTGTAGGCCATAAAAGTTTTCGATCATGTTGATATTTGTGTTTTCCCTTCTTTCATGCCTTTGCTAACTTTTGAACAGGTTGGATTTCAATAAAAATCATGGTCAGCATAAGGAAGTTTTCAACCGTGGGCATCAATCTCTCAACTGTTTTCTATGGTGGGTCTACTAAAGCTTTGGATCTGCCTCATTATTGGCTCATGCGCTAAAATGATATCTCCAAATAGATGTACAGTGGGGATACAATACATACATTATAGTGGGGCCACATTCACTTCAGTAGCCAGTCTCGCTGCTTAACCTGTCAGTAGCTAATCCGCCCAATTTAGCTGGAGTCATTCGAAATAACATGGACCAATGAGAATAGACCGAACTAGAATTTACTGTGCTTTCAACACAGACAATCCACAATCCATGCAACGAGCAAGAGTGAAAGTTTTAAGTCGGCGCATCAAGGTTTGCATGGCCCACAGGCTCCTTCCCCACGCAGCATGAATGTGCCCATCTATCTTATGCGTGCAATATTTTAGCCATGAAAATGGAGTCACATGTGCCCTCATGAGCTCAACTTATTTCTTATCATTTTTGGAAGAGCCAATTAAAAATGAACATGTGTCATTGAACGAGAGGTATATATTAGGCATAAGATCTGAGATCTGCGATGATATTTATAATGTGTATTGCGGAAATAACGACCGGCTCTAGTTGGGTAATTGTAACACCCATATTTTCACAATCCTGGTATATTAATTATTTTCCAAAAACCCGAGCATTAGCCTTTAAAATTTAAATTTAAATTTAAATCACCTTATTATTAATTAGAGTTAACAACAAATATTAATGGAGTAAACTATACGTTGTATAAAAACATTACAATCACTATAAAAATCCAAATGTAGCGGCCATATAGGACTTATACAACCGAAATAACAAAAGTTTATTAAAAAGAAACGGAAATCTATTAACTAATGCTGGAGCTCAATATGGGTCGCAGGGACCCCGTCTAGCTCCTCAGCTGCCTGAACAGCATCGGCTCGCCTACACCTGCATCAACTGATATGTTTTGATAGCATCAATGGCTATCGCAGTGAGAAATACCCTATAAGATTACACACTCTTCATCCATAATTCAGTATAGATCGCAAGTCAGGATAAGATATATATTAAACATCGTAATTCAAAATCATGATCATATCCTCAAAAATAAAGCAAAGCAACATAATCTCACCATTAGGAAAATATAATAGCAATCTGGCACAGGGAAGAACGTGATGAGGCTGATCACCATCTTCCTTAAGGATGACTACTTCGAATCCACGAAGCTTCTATGGATTCCTCACAAAGACTTCTCGAACCCACGAAGAAAAGGCAAGAAAATATAAATAATATTCTAGAAAATTCATAAATTGATTAATGATTGTCTAATGTCTCCCTATTACACCATTAATATAGAAAAAAAAATCAAAATTCGTAGTTACCAAAAATAGCAAAAATCTAATTCTAATAAAAATCATAATTATAATAAAACTCTTCCAAAACCTAATTTCTAAAAATAAAAATTCCAAATAAACTTTTGCTAGAAGAGTCCTAGCATGATTACAAGTTGTTTCTAAAAAGAAGAAAATCTAAAACTCTAAAAGTAAGAAAATATTTTAAAATTCAGTATTACTAAAAGTAGTAAATTTTTCTTAAATTTTCATTTTTGAGTTGAAAGTGTGCATTTTCTGTTCACAACCCTAAGTGTAAGGTCGCGATATAGTAATAACTCGGTAAGATTGATGTCAAATCTACGAGGACTAAACTTGTACGTATTTTAAAATAACTAGAACTAGAACTAGAAAAAGATTTAAATCTAAATCTAGAATAAAGGAGAGTAATAGTGAATAAAGTTTATTAAAACTTGTAAATTTAAATGTGGGAACTAGGGTGTCATGGATCCACTTGTACCTATCAAGATGCTACCTTATTTGATTCAAAGAATACAATTGGAATTGGAGTCCTATCATATCCAATGAAGATAAAACAATTAAATCAAATATGAACTTTCATACCTAATTCTCAATGAAAGAGAATTGTGATGAATAGAAGGGATTACATCACCCTACCATGCACAATAAACGATGGTGAACAACATGATTTACCAATCTCACAATCTCAGAAAAAAAAAAAAAAGATACTGCTATCACAACATCTATTGTAATTTCAGTCACAACAAACAATAGAAAACTAAAAATATTTCTTAAATTCAAACTAGAAGTCAATGAAGTTCAATATAAACAAGAATCAAAGCAAAATAAACATCCAAACACGCTACAAGCTTCACCTCTTAACCTTAACTAAGAGATTTAGCCAACCAAATACATGATTAAACTAAAAACTCTTAAACAAAGCATAAAATCTAACTAGAAGAAGAAGATTGAGGAAAAAGGAAGGACTCCTTGAAGTTCTCCAATACTTTGCTCCACTCTTCCAACCTTAATTCGTTCTTAGAAACAATTAAAAGACCCATATTTATAATATTTGCTCAGACCGACTTTAAAACTGCCTCAAATTTGCGTAAAAAGTTATGCTTCGGTCGGATCAAAGTTGGGTTCGGTCGGACTGAATTAAAGCTGAAAATCGCACTTTCTCGCTGGACAAATCTGTGCGACTTCGGAAGAACCGAAGTTGGCTTTGGTCAGACCGAATTTGGCTTCGGTCAGACCGAATTAAGGCTGAAAATTCTATTTCTCGCTAGACTAGTTTGTGCGATTTCAGTCGGGCTGAAACTACACTTTGGTCGTAGAAAGTCTGTTTCAGGAAAATTCTACTTCGGACTCAGAATTCCAGATTATGGTTTTTCCAGGGCAATTTTCAGGAATCTTCTTTTTTCAGGATTCATTTTCTTCACTTCAAATCTTCAATTCTCTTCATCCTTCACTTGGTTTCCTTGGATCTTTCACATGTGAATTCTTCATTAATGACTTCCAAATCTCCAAATCTTCATTTAATAATATTTTGAGCATAAATCTTCTTTTTGGCATCAATTTCACCTTAAGCTCTAGAAATCACATCGCACATGAAAACATGCATAATTAGATCGATTAAGCACTATCATGTTTATAAAACCAAGGTATAAATAGGAGAAAATATGCAATATTTCGCACTCAACACACCCCCTAACCAGCATTTTGCTAGTCCCAAGCAAAACATGTGTGAAGATATCCTCAATTCTCAGTGTGCAAACCTCTTTCTGAAAATAATATTTTGTGTAATCAAGTATGAATGAGTATAATCAAGACGAGAAAGTGGAACTTTGAAAACCTAAAGCCAAATCACATAAGCAATCAATCAAATAGGTTCTATATCAATCACTTAGGAGCATAAGTTCATATATCAAGTTTTTCAATGTGCTCAGTGAATTTCAACTTTTTTTTTCCATTAAAATATTATCATTTCATAATGTTAGTCATGCTCATTGCCTCAAGATTAATTGAATAGTCAAGTGTTAATTCTGAACTTATCCCATTTTTCTTCTTTTTCCAGTTATATATATATATATATATATATATATATATATATATTTATCAGTCACTTTTATCCGTTCGTTCTTTTCAGTCTTTTCATCTTTATTCTTTTCAGATTTTTCATTCTTTTCCAAACTTTTTCAGTCTTTTCATCATACCTGACCTTTTTGTCGATCTCATTGTTTTTTAATAGGTTCTTTTCGTCTTTTTATGGTGGCTAAAATTCTCCAGACTTAACTCTCAATATCTATCAATGATACTCATATTAACACTAAAAAATTCTAGCATATTCCAAGAAAGCAAATTGACTGTCTTGTGATATAGATTTACATGATATTCAAATGTCCTTCTAATCAATTTAAATGCAAGAACTTAGACGATAGTCTACTTGGTTGATCAAACTCCAATAATTCAAGATTCAATTTCTATCTTATCATTGTACTCAAGGCATTCTTAAATACACAAATTATCATTTCCCAAACATGTTTTTAACATAAAAAATTGAAAGTTCAATTTTTTCTCAAAACTAGGAAAACACTAATTAGTTTACCTAATCTACACCCCCAACCTAAAACTTACATTGTCCTTAACGTAAAAGATATGAGCATGTAATGCATATGAGACAACGAAAAGAAATGGAAAGTGATGGGAATATAATACCTGAAGAAGGAGAATTGAAGCTTTTACAAAGTTTTTAACATATAAATGGGTTAGCATGAAGACTAAACAAATTGAAATCAAACTATCATAATCTTAAATCCTATGAAAACAATAAACCTAATTACACCTCCGTCAGACTAGGAGGTCAATCCTGGTACACAGGATCAGTCAGAGGCATGGACATGTCCTCTGAATCAAACTTCTCAACAAATGACTTGAGACGATGTCCATTTACTTTGAAAATATTGTCATTTATTGGATTCTTTATCTCAACGGCCCCATAAGGATAAAAGTGGTAACAATGAAAGGGATGGTCCAACAAGATCAAAGTTTTCCTGAAAAAAATGTAACCTAGAATTGTATAAAAGGACTTTTTGGCTAGCTGTGAATGATTTCTAAAGGATGTTCCAATCATGAAACATCTTCATCTTGTCCTTGTAAATTCTCGAGTTCTCATATGCATTGTTCCTAATTTCTTCGAGTTCATTCAATTGAAGTTTATGCAGCGAGCCAGCATTGTCCAAATTGAAGTTCAGATTTTTGATAGCCCAGTAGGCTCTATGTTCCAACTCTACAGGCAAGTGATAAGCTTTCCCATAGACGAGTCTAAAGGGAGACATTCCGATGGGGGTCTTAAAAGTTATATGGTAAGCTGATAAAGCATCGGTCAAGTGGATTGACCAATCCTTATGGTCAGGGTTAACCATTTTTTCCAGAATTTGCTTCATTTCCCTATTGGAAATCTCAGCTTGCCCGCTTGTCTATGGGTGGTATGAAGTGCTCACCTTATGAGAGATGCCACATTTCTTCATTAAGTTCTCAAATGGCCTATTACAAAAGTATGAACCTCCATCACTAATGATGGCCCGAGGCATTCCGAACCAGGAAAGGATATTTTCTTTTAAGAATCTAATCACTATTTTGTGATTATTATTCTGACATGGGATCGCTTCGACCCACTTAGTGACATGGTCTACTACAAAAAAAAAATGTAAATATTTCCAAAGGATTGGGGGAATGGCCCCATGAAATCAATACCCTAGCAATCGAATGCTTCAATGATAAGAATTGGGTTGAGCGGCATCATATTTCTATGGGAAAATCCTCCCAATTTTTGACAACACTCACAAGCTTTGTAAAACTCGTGAGTATCTTTGAACATAGTGGGTGAGTAAAAGCTACACTGTAGAATTTTGGTCGTAGTCTTTTTAGCAGAAAGTGACCAACACAGGGCTGAGAGTGACAAAAGGAGATAACGATCTGATATTCATTGTCTGG
This sequence comes from Magnolia changhungtana, assembly GCA_030180095.1. NCBI lineage: Eukaryota > Viridiplantae > Streptophyta > Magnoliopsida > Magnoliales > Magnoliaceae > Magnolia > Magnolia changhungtana. The sequence continues at coordinate 5,143,340 of JASAUF010000602.1, forward strand.
CACACATCTCCTTAGAATTTGGCCTGATCAATATTTAAACAAATAAGGATCATCTCAGAAAAACTTGCGTTCTTCGGCGAAGAATTTCTTCTTATCTTGCGCAGTCCAATATGTCGCGTGAAACCTGTGGCAAGATAATTTGTAATGTTAGCAAACCAAGGTAATTGAGAGAGTTTAAACAATTGTTCATCAAGGAACATGCCGTTTATCGATGTCGGCTCAAAGGAATCGGGAAGATCATGCCTAGAGAGATGGTCAGCCACTGCGTTCTTTACTCCCCTTTTGTCTCATATTTCTATGTCGAACTCTTGGAGTAGAAGGATCCATTTTATCAAGTGGGGTTTAACATCATTCTTAGAAAGAAGGTACTTCAACACCGCATGATTAGTGATCCGATCAAGTAGGGCCTAAATTTGTCCAAAGTGAATACTATGGCCAAGAGTTCCTTTTCGTAGTAGAGTAGTTCACTTGGGCAAATGTTCACCACCCCAAGTATAGGGTCGCGATGTAATAATAATCTCGGTAAGACCGAGGTTGAATCCACAAGTACCGAACATTGTACGTAATCTAAAAGTAACTAGAATTAGAACTAGAAGAAGATGTAAATTAAATCAGAAGAATTCAAGAGAATAATGGTGAATTCTTAAACTAGAACTTGTAAAATTCAAAGGTGGGAAAACTAGAGTTTCCAAGGATCCATTTGTAGAGATCATGGAGATCTATGTAGATCTATGCTTGATTCACGAACACAATTGGAATCAGAGTCCCATCTTCATCCAATCGGAAGATATGTCATTAAAAACCAACTATGAACTTCCTTTAATCCAGTTCTCAAGAGACGAGAGGTATGAGAACTAGAATTGATTCCATCACAAAGCCATGCCCATGAGACAAAGCAAACAACAGAATTTAACCAATCCACACCCTATCTGAGAGAATTATGAACATTAGGAAGGATTTCATCATCCAACCATGTCCATGAGACGATGGTGAACAACAGGGTTCCCAAGTTCATAATCACGATAATGAAAAGAACATGCTCAAAGTTATCGTAGATCCATTGTAATTTAAGTCACAACAAACCATTACAAACTAAAAACCTTCCTTATAATCAAACTAGAAGTAAAGATAGTTCAATTTAAACATGAATAAAAGCCATAGAGAAACACCTCATCATGCTACAAGCTTCACCTCTTAGCCCTAGCTAAGAGGTTTAGCCAACCATAGATATGATTAGGCTAACAACCTTTAGGAAAATCATAAAACTAAAATAGGAAAGGGAAGAAACTCTTATCGCCGGCCAATCACGATCTCTCTCTCTCTCTCTCTCTCTCTCTCTCTCTCTCTTCCACATCTCTGGATTGATTTTCTCTCTCTTCTCTTCTCCTTTTATAGGCAGCAGGGAGTCGGTGTTAAAGTCGGTTCCTGCAAAATCTTTACGTAGACGCACCTCTGTTTTTTCGCAGAAAAAAATGCACAAACATCTTGCGTTTGAACTAAATCCGAGACGAAGGGTCGTCCATTCCACGAATTTCGACCTCACAAGTATGGTTGAAATCTTCATCTCCTCAATTTAGATGGTCTAGATCATCAGTTTGATCCCCTGTTTTGGTGGCCCATCATGTCGGATCATCCGGCTTTCATGGACGTGCGCAGATTGCGAAACTTAATTTGTGTTGATGCTTGGTGGGGCCATGATCAGAGTCAAAGGAGAAATCCACTCTGTCCATTGGATGTGGCTCGAGATTCTGGTCGGAAATGGATATTTTTGGCCGTCCGATGATGAGGCCCACAAGATCTTTTACTCTGCCACCCATCTTGCATTTGAATGGTTAAAATTCGATCCTCGTTGTCTCTTGGAATTTTTTCACCTAGGCCTTGGTCAGTCCCACCATCTGGTTTGAATGGATGGCCCAGATCATCCATCTAAACCGTCAAAGTGGGTCATCTGCATCCGTCCGTAGCCCCTGTTTGCTGTTTCGGGGGTGGGCATTCTGATTTTTGAAATCAAGTCGGGTCAGTGCATGCTGACCGACTTAATTGATTCGGTGCACAAGTGGGTCCCACTTTGATGTTTTGGGAAATTCGTCCCATCCATCCACTTCCCCATCTAATTTAAGTGGTTGAGTCCAAAATTGAAGCATATCCAGAGATCAGGTGGGACCCAAATTGGTAATTTTGTGGTTGATCTTCCCGTTAGGCCACTTCCACAAAGATCCAATGGCTGAAATTTTACGTGTACGATTACTTTAGGATCCTCGAGTTGGATATAAAGTTTCATGCCAAACAGATGGTGGGAACCTTGTGATCTTGTATTTAGGATGATTCTCAGGCTTCTTTATCTTCAATCACTTGATTTTCTCGGATCTTTGGCATGTGAATTCTTTAATCCTAGTCTCCTAAGATCCGTCCCTTGCCTTGGTAATTCTTGAGCATCAAATTCATGCTTTTAGTACCCTTTTTAGTCCAAGCTCTTAAATTTACCTTGCAACAAAATATGATTAAAATAGAACATTGAGCATTATCATGTACGTAAAACCAAGTAATAATTGGGGTCTAATATGCAATATTTAAACCTTAACATAATCCCCAACTAGCATTTTGTTAGTCCCGAGCAAAGTATGCGAAAATATTTTAAAAATTACAGGACAATTTCTATAAAGTCGAGTAATTTTTTAAAAATAATCCAGATACTAGAATTCTAAGATGCATTAATGTTGAGCATTACTTTCTCCTAGACTCATGCGTACGGTAAACTTCATGGTCACGTTCAAAGTATTAATCCATCGATTAGAACAATTCTAAACATTGAGTTCCATGGGCGTAAAGTGCAACCTCGATTATCACAATTAAAGGTCCAATTCTCAACTTTCATGATATCATTGGTAATCAACAAAAGCATTCCGAATAGCCAAACCTAAACTGAAACTTGCCTTACAGTTCAGCCTTTTTATTCTTCTAGCTTTTGATTTTTCCATCGATGGCTTCACGCTGTGTCAACCTTTTTAAAGATCTTTAACAGGTCACCATTTTCGATGACAACTGTTTTTTTAACTGGATATATATATATATATTTATTTATTTATTTATTTATTCAAAGAACATGATGGATAAATTCCCTAGGATGGTTCCTTCCATGCTTAGTGATTGCCAAGTTAACCCTTAAATATCGAACTGAAACTTTAATGTATAAGCTAAATGTGACATGTGAAATCATGACTCAATTAATGTTTAAAACGTCTAATCATGGAGTAATAATCCAAACTTAACTGTGAAGTTTAACAGGTTACTGAATCCAAGAGTCATAAATCTCCGACATTACGTCTTATACTTTTTAAATCAAGAATATTCTTCAAAATCAGTCTAATTCACAAAATTTTCAGAAAAAATTCAAAAATTTTCACAAATTTTGCTCAAGACCAATAAAATACTGATTAGGTAACCTAATCTCCCATCCTCAACCTAAAATCTACATTATCCTCAATGTAAAAGATATAAGCATGCAATGCACATGAGACAACGAAAGTAAATGAGAAGTGATGGAAAGTGAAAAGGGCGAGCTCCAAGTCCTAAAAGGGGGAGGGGGGCGGAGGGGTGAACAGGACTATGCTAAATAAAAATAAAATGTGGAAAGATAACATAGATAACAGAAATTAAAAGTAACCTCAAATGCACAAGTATTGAGAGGTTGATACAAACGTTGTTTTAAGGACAACCTTACACCAAAAACCAATGGCTTATGGTGGGACAACCTGATTTCTAGAACATTTGTGAGTATCAAAACCTCAAACTAAAATAGAGGTAAAAGAAATAAACCTAGCTATTACAACATTCACCACAAAAGCATAAAATAGATTACAACATTTACACACATAATCAAATACAATCATCTACCACAACTCCAAGAATTATAGTGGTTCGTGTGTGTATACCAACTGTTTGGAAACAACCACACAACTACTCCACTCCAAATATCCTCACCCACAGGATATTGGCTTTCACTAAGAAAGAAGGTTTTCCAAGGTTCACCTTAAAACCTTTACAGATGTGTTTTTCAATGGGCTTACACAATAAAAAAATCTCACGCTGAGATTTTCCTAGTTGATCTCAATCAAAGCTACAAATAGAGATTTTCTTGGCTGAATCTCACAAACGAAAAATATAGAAAATTGAAATATAATACTTATCTGAAGAATGTTCTTCGATGTAGCTGGTAAAACTGCTTCTTTATAGACGAAGATGTTCAAAGTTCAATCTCACAGAAGAAGGGGTTCTAGGTCTAGATGAATTTTAAATTAAATCCAACCTTAAGCTACTTGGATTCAATTTCTTAGATCTCACAAAGAGTTAAATCAAAATCCCTTTTTAAATAAAATAGAATGGAATCAAGAGATCAAGAAATTAAATAACCAAAAAGCTATTAAAATAAATTTTGAAATACCTCCCAATAGCTTCACAATAGTGGGGATTTATCTCTCAAAGTGGTGGCTTGAATTGGCTTGGAATGAATGAAAAATTCTGAGAAATGTCCACTATTTATAGGCTGCAAATCAGTTCACTCAACTGGTCCTGGGTTCAGCTCGACTAGTCTTAGTTGAACGAAATTTTAAATTTTTTGGCGTGATCGGATAAAACAGACCCTCGACTGGCCGAGTGGCCAGCTCGACTGGTTGAGTGAATAAAAATCACATTGCTGGAGTTCGAGTCAAGCCACACTCGAGTCGAACCAGTCTCCACGACCAGTCAAGCAGGGTACTCGACTGGTCGAGGACCTATCGAAAAATTATGAAATTTTGAATTTAAATCTGGACTGGTTGAGGTTCCTCACGACCAGTCATGGGTAGGTTACGACCAGTTGTGGAGGCCTCACGACCGGTCGTGAAGTACCTATGACCAGTCGTGGAACGGTTTTATCCGATCACGCTCAAAATTTCAAAAATCAATTTGTCCTACGACTAGTCGTAATGTCTACATGACCAGTCGTAGACATGATTTCTACAACTATAAATAAAGCACGATTTTCAGAGTTTGATATTCAATTCAAGTAAAATCAAGGCATCACTTTGAGAGATAAGTTTGTAAACTTCTTAAGCTAGATTGTGCATATTTAATATTCTCTTTTTATTACATTTTCATATTTGATTTTGTTTCTGCATTCCAATCTGATTTAAAAGAGAAATTGTGACATTACGCTTCTTGGAATCAAAATCAAATAGAGCTAACCCAACTTGATTTAATTTAAAATCAAATTAAAACATAGAACCATTTCTTAAGTGAGTATTGGACATTGAACTTCTATTTGAACTTCTACTCCGATATGGTTCTTCTAGGCTACAACAAAAGGAGAGATCCAGGTATTTTACATTTGTGTAAATCTTCTGTTTTTGGTTTCTTTTGATATTGAGCTAGAAAAATCTCATTGTTTGGTTTATCTGAGGTGATTCAGAAAACTCAGAGTGGGGTTTTTGAATTGTGTAAGCCCATTAGAAAGACACAATTGTGAGGGTTTTAGGTGAACCTGGAAAAACCTATTTTCATAGTGAACACTAATATCCCCTGTGTGAGGATATTAGGAGTGGAGTAGCATGCTGTGTGGCTGTTGTTTAATAGTTGGTGTACACACAGGCGAACCACTGCAATTCTTTGTGTTTTGTGGATGTGTGATTTATTTTCTATATCTTTTATCATTCAAGTTTGTGGAATGTATTTGTGGATGTGAATGTTGTAATATTTTACATTTCAAGCATTGTGGGGAATGTTGTAATAACTTAGATTTCATTTCCTTATTATTTATCTATTTATTCCTCTGTATCAAGTTTGAGTTTTTGATACAAAGATCTTTTTAGGAATCAGGTTATCCTACCATAAACCTTAGTTTTTGGTGTAAGGTTGTCCTTAGAACAACATTTGTATCAATCTCTCAATACTCATACATTTGAGGTTGCTTTACATTTTAGTATTGTGAATTGATTATAGTGTTATCTCTCATTTATTTGTTTATAAGGCTATCTTATTGTTTAAATTCCAATGTTATCATTTTAATTTGGCATAGTCCTATTCACCCCCCCCCCCCCCCTAGGACATATAGCTTGGCCTTTTTCAAGTGGTATCAGAGACTAACTGAATGGACCCATCCTACAACTGAAGTAACTAGAATCGATGGATCCAAATCTATGAGAATTACACCTTACTTCTCTTAGACCGCACTTCAAAAAAGTGAGAGTAGTGCAAATGCAAAAGCACTAAATGCTATTACTTGAGCACTATCACTGGATGAATTCAAAAGAATTATATCCTATGATTCTGCAAAGCATGCCTGGGATATTTTAGAAATGACACACGAGGGAACATCAATTGTCAAGAAATCTAAAGTCCCAATCCTCACAACCAAATTTGAGAAAATACATATGGAAGAAAACGAAATGTTCATGGACTTCTATACAAGATTAAATAACATTGTGAACTCTATGTGGGGTCTTGGTGATAAAATCCCAGAAAGTAAAGTCTGTGCAAAGATACTACGCTCACTTCTTGAACGGTTCAATTCTAAGGTAACTGCGATCCAGGAACTTCGTGATACAGATAATATGAGGGTAGAAGAATTAGTTAGTTCTTTACAAACCTATGAGTTAAACTTTAAAGCTCCTAAAGGTAAATCTATCGCCCTTAAATCTTTTAAATGTATTTCTCAAGAAAATTATAATTTAGAAAACTCTGAAGATGATATGGCCCTTTTAGCGAAAAAGATTTACAAAATTTTCAAAAGTAAAAGTGGGGTTTATTTTCAAAAATCTAGTGATAAGAAGAAATCTAAACCTAAAGCTTGAAAATCTTTAAAAGACAATCAGTGTTACAACTGCCATGAATATGGGCATTTAGTAAACAGGTGTCCTAAAAAGGACAAACCTAACAAGAAAGGAATGTTGGCTACTTGGGATGAATCCACTGACTCTAAAGCCTCTTTTAAATCAGAAGATTCTGAAACTGAGTCAGGCAGTGAAGTTAAAGCCCTTATGACTCTAGCCAAATTCACTTTTTCAAATAATAATGATTCAACTAGTGAAGAAAATCTGAATAGTGATCATGAAAATGAAGATGATCTTCAAGATGCTTATAATGCCCATTACAAGGAGAGTTGTAAAATTGCTATTAAACTTAAACTTCATAAAGAAAAGTTTTCAAAGCTTAAAGAAACTTTTGATTCTCTTATTTTAGAAAAATCCCAAATTTCAGATTGTTTTAAAAAATGCAAATGCGATTTAGAATTTAAAACTTCCCTTATTGAAAATCTGAAATCTGAAAATGAAAAACTTAAACTTGAAGTTTCTTCACTTTTGAGTTTAAAGGATACATAGAGGTATGCCTAAGGTGATACAAAGTTAGAAAAACTTTTATCTGGATCAAGAAAATGTGGCGACCGATCCAGTTTGGGCTATAATAGAGATATTTCTCCTAAACAAAAGTATACTCCTCCTAAGTTTGTGAAAGGAGAGTCCTCAAACTCAAAAGGGAATAGTTCAAATCAAAATTTTTCTAAAAATGCCAAAACGTTTTAATCTTTCAAACCTAAAAGTAATCATATCAACTATAAAAATCAGAACCAAAATCCTTTAGCTGAAAAAATAGTTAATTTACTTAAGGAGCTCTTAAAATCTAACTCAGTAGGTTATTCTTATAACAACTACAAACATAAGAAGACCAACTATACTCGTAAACCCAAAACAGTTATAAAATGGGTTCCTAAGGTTATTTACCTGGTTGCCCACACGACTTTCAAAGCTACAAGTCTTTCAAAGTGCTATTTAGACAATGAATGCTCAAGGCATATGACTGGTGATAAAGGTCTATTCACGATCTTAAAGACATGGCTGATGGTTTAGTCACATTTGGTGATGATAGCAACTGCAGGATTATTGGCCAAGGTACGGTTTAACTCTTTAACCTTCCCTTATTTAAGAATGTTTTATATGCGATAACAATCATAGCGTAAAATTTACTAACCAAGGTTATGAAATTTTAAACAAAAAGGGTTCTGTTACATTAACTGGTCATAGAACTTCTGAAAACTGCTATATTGTAAGTGATTCTAGCTCATCTAGTCAATTGTATTACATGGTCCATACCGATGAGACCGAGTTATGGCATAAATGCCTTGGACATGTTCACTATCGCAATTTGTATAGATTGAGCAAAAGAGAACTAATAAGAGGTCTACCTAAATTACAGAAACTAGACAAAATATGTGGTGAATGCCTGATTGGCAAACAAACTAGGAGTGCCCACAAAAAGGTAGACTCCAATACCAAATCCAAACCTCTCGAACTTCTCCATATGGATCTTATAGGACCAATCACGACGGAGAGTCGAGGTGGCAAAAAGTATATACTGGTAATCGTGGATGATTTTACCAGATTCACTTGGGTAGCTTTCGTAAGAGATAAGTCAGAAACCCGTGATGAAGTAAAAACGGTTCTCAAACGAATCGAAACTGAAAAAGGTTCTCAAGTCTGTAAAATCCGTAGTGATCATGGATCAGAATTTGAGAATAGTAGTTTTGAGAAATTTTGTTGCGATCAGGGAATATCACATGAATTCTCTACACCTAAAACACCACAACAAAATGAAATTGTTGAAAGAAAAAATAAAGTGCTTCAAGAAATGACAAATGTAATGTTGAATAGTATGAAGCTCTCTAAAAATCTTTGGGCTGAAGCAGTAAATACTGCTTACTATATAATAAACCGCATTTACACTAGTAAGTCAAATAATAAAATAGCTTATGAAATGTGGTTCGATAAGAAGCCTACTATCAAATACTTTCGAGTTTTTGGTAGCAAGTGTTATATTTTACGTGACCGTGAAAATCTGAGCAAGTTTGACACTAAAAGTGATGAAGGGATCTTTTTAGGGTATTCTTTGAACAGTCGAGCATATCGAGTACTGAATAAGAGGACTGGTGTTATTCAAGAGTCCATTAATGTGGTCATTGACGATCACTTAATTACACCTGCCTCAAGTTCAGATAATGATGAAGTTCTTTTAATTGACAAACCAGATACTTCATCAAATCAAACTAACTCATAACTGACGACTGTTAAAGATCATCCAACCGCTCAAATTCTTGAAAACCCTCTCACTGTGAACTCATAGACAACTAGAAGATATATGTAATTACATATGCTTTACATCCCAGATAGAACTGGCTAACGTAAAAGAAGCTCTTACTGACGAAAACTGGATTGTTGCGATGCAAGAAGAGCTTAACCAATTTGTGAGAAATAATGTTAGGTATCTTGTTCCTAGACCTAAAGATAAACATATTATCAGAATTAAATGGATTTTCAAAAATAAGTCTGATGAACTTGGTAATATATTTCAAAACAATACTAGACTGGTTGTACAAGGGTACCCACAAATTGAAGGCATCGATTATGATGAAACCTTTGTCCCAGTAGCTTGTCTTGAATCAATCAGACTATTTATATCCATTGCTTGCTTTATAAAATTTAAAATTTATCAAATGGATGTAAAGAGTGCTTTCTTAAATGGTGATCTGCATGAAGAAGTGTATGTTGAACAACCAACGGGTTTTGAAGACCTTAAGAATGTTGATCATGTCTATCACCTTAAAAAGGCTCTCTACAGTTTGAAACAAGCTCCCAAGGCATGGTACAAAAAATTGACTAAGTTTCTACTAAGTCATAATTTTCTAACGGGAAGTATTGATAAGACGTTTTTTGTTAAGAAACATAATGATCATATCTTAATAGTGCAGATCTATGTTGACGATATTATTTATGGATCTACCTGTACTAACATTACTATTGAATTTATAGATTTAATGAAATCAAAGTTCAAAATGAGCATGGTTGGGGAATTGAATTATTTCTTAGGGTTGCAAGTTAAACAGCAACCTGATGGTATCTTTATTTCTCAAACCAAATATGCTCTGAACTTAGTGAAAAAGTTCGGATTTGAGAATGGAAAAAATTTTGATACTCCTATGAGTACAACATTAAGACTCTCTAAAGACTCTACAGGTAAAAGTATAGATCCTAAATTATGTCGTAGTATGATAAGTAGTTTATTGTATTTAACTGTAAGTAGACCTGATATTGCTTTTAGTGTTGAAATTTGCGCTAGATATCAATCTGACCCTAAAGAGTCACATTTAACTACTGTTAAGTGGATTATGCGATATGTCGCAAGTTCAGTTAATTTGGGTCTCTGGTATTCATATGATACTAGTGTTCAGTTGGCTGGGTACAAAGATGTTGATTGGGCTGGTAATATCGATGATAGGAAATCAACCAGTGATGCTTGTTTATATATTGGAAAGTGTTTAGTTTCTTGGTTTAGCAAGAAGCAAAGTTCTGTATCGCTCTTAACTTCTAAGGCTGAATACGTCGCAGTTGGAAATGCATATACTCAGCTTGTATAGATGAATAAAATGTTAAGCGATTACGGAATTATACGGGATTCAATGGTTTTATTTAGTGATAATTCTAGTGCAGTAAATATATCTAAAAATTCAATCCAGCATTCACGAACCAAGCATAATGACATTAGATATCATTACATTCATGAGTTAGTGAAAGAAAAAACAATCTCTTTAGAATACATTCTGACCGAAACTCAACTTGCTGACATTTTCACAAAATCACTCGACAAAAGCAGGTTTAATAAATTGAAAGTTGATCTTTGTATGTGTAATTTCAATTGATTATTCATGCATTTCTGTATTATAGTTTATATATTTATTAAATTATAATTTTAAATTTTAGAATTATATGAAGAATACATGTTTTTGTCTTTTCACGACCAGTCGAGGATGTACTCGACCAGTCGTGGTATGACTGGTCGAAGATGTGCCACGACCAATCGTGTAACACGCTGGATCTTTTAATTTGAGGAAAACCACTTTCTTCCTCATTTCCTCTTTTTTCTCCAACGGGCCATAGCACGATTAGTCGTACCCATCTTCTTGATTCATCAAGGTTAGTATATTATTTTATTTTTTCTTATAGATTCAAGCTCTAATCACTTCATTTTCTCCCTTGAAGCGCTTGATTTCAAGTTTCTTTGAAGTTTTTGGGGTTTTCTTCTCTGAAATTTGTGAGAAAACCCATTCCACATCTTTTGCAACTCTTTGCTTCTTTGATTTTCCTGTTACAAATGGATGCTAGAGGGAAAAAGAAAAATACTCGTGATCCTTCCTCATCTCGTTCTTCAACTTTAACAAGGCGCTAGCTTCGGTCACCCGAAGATGATCCCTCCTATGTGAGGGATTTACGATTGTGCAATGTTATTGTTGAGCGACTTGTGAATATTGAACATATTGCTCCATTTGAACTCCTTCCATTTCTCTAAGCTGTAGGATGGGATAACATTCTACATTGGGGTGGGCCGGCATTCTAGTTTATTGTGCAGGCTATGTTTGCATGTATTTCTAAATTTTCGACTGAGAATTTAACATTTCAAATTGCAACTAGAGAAGGTCCATTTGAAATAGACCGTCATTTGATTTCTGCTCTAATGGATATACCTATTAATGATGAGGGTATTCCTATTCACACTCTAGCTGACAAACTGTTGGAATCAGAAAAACGTGTGCTCACTAGAGCATTATGTAACATAGATGCTTAATGGACTCATAAAGGGAATGTGCTTGCTTCCAAGTACTTATTACCCAGAAACAAGGTTCTTCACTGAATCTTTATTTCAAATCTGTATCCGCGTTCTAGTAACAAAATCGAACTCACCTCTTTCATAGTTCAGATTTTGCATTCCATCATCTCTGGTACTAAAGTTTGTCTTCCTTCTCTAATTTGTTATTCTATCATTCAATTTTGTCTCCATCCTAGACACAGTGATATTCCATTTACATATCGTATGGCTGTGTTAGCTACTCACATGTTAGTCGCTATGCCTGTTAGAGAGGTTCCTATTCATCACCTTATTTTTAACAATTCAAATATAAACAAGAAGAAATTGGGATTGGCTCCTGGCCAAGTGAATGTGGGTGGTGGTGGTGCTGAAGAAGTGAATGAAGAAGAAGGTGGCAATCTACCTCCTGATGATATAAATATGGATGATATTTTCAATGAGATCAAATCAGATTCTGAGGCTGACCCTGATTATCAACCTTCTGATTTTAATAAGAGGTTGCATTCTCTTGATGAACAGGTGGCTCAGATATATGTAACCCAAGATTCTCAATTTGCTTATATGCACAAATATATGAGGCGCTTGAACAAGGGTTTACACCAAATTGATCCATCTATTCCTGCTCCTTCTGGATCTGACTAAGTGTTTTCTCTAATGGCATGTAATAACTCTTATGATACTTTGATTTCTTTCAGTTTTTTGGACTGATGTTGGATGAACTTGGTTTATGTTTATTACTTATATGAATTTGGTTTATGATGACATTTGAATGTACACTATTTGCTTTTATCTTTCATATCTTAACTAGTTTGCTCCCTTATGCCTCTCTTGTTACCTTTCTTCTTTCGTATCTTAATTGCTTCCTTTGTCTAATTGTGACAAAAAGGGGGAGAATATTTTGTTATGCTGATATTGGATATGGATTGTGGATAAGTAGCATATTTTTCTTCTTATATGTGCTGCTACTCAGGGGGAGTAAGTAAAAAGATGTTTTGAATACTTCATGATGATGCATTCCGGTTATTGTAACTAGTGTGTGATTCTTCGTTGAGCAACTGGTGCATGATTCTTTGTTGAGTAACTGGCGCATGATTCTTTGTTAAGCATGGTAATGTTCTGACTATTTCAACTTGTGCATGATTTTTTATTGAACATATAAAGCTACTCTTATTTTTAATGAAGTGTGTTTTGTCACAAATTTGACAAATGGGGAGATTATAAGTGCAATGGTTATTTGCTCCTTTGATTGTCAAATTTTGTTGTGCCAAAACCACAGTATGTGTCTTGTGTAGCACATTGATATATATGTTGAAAAGGCCAAGCTATATGTCCTAGAGGGGGGGGGGGGGGGGGGGGTGGGGGTGAATAGGACTATGCCAAATTAAAATAAAATCAGCGGAATAAAATAAATCAATAGCCTTACAATTATAAATCAATTCACCTTAATAAATAAGTATTGAGAGATTGATACAAATTCAGTTCTAAGGACAACCTTACACCATAATAAACAAGGGCTTATGGTAGGACAACCTTATTTCTAGAATGTCTTTTGGATCAAGAACTTAATTTTAATAGAAATAAATGAATAGCAAAGAATTAAAATTAAATGCAGAAATATAGATCTAATTTATTACAATAATCCCCACACTTGCTTGAAATGTAAATTGTTACAACATTCACATTCACATGTACATTCCACACAATTGAATGATAAAAGATATGAAAATTAAGCAAGCATTCAATCCACAAGACAAAGAGTTATAGTGGTTCGCCTATGTGTACACCAACAGTCTTTCAACAGCCACACAGAATGCTACTCCACTCCTAATATCCTCACACAGGGGATATTAGTGTTCACTATCAAATAGGTTTTCACAGGTTCACCCAAAATCTTTACAATTGTGTCTTTTTCACTTAGGCTTACACAATTCAAAAAACCCCCCTCTTTTCTAAGTTTTCTGGCTCTCCTCAGATAACCAACACAATGAGATTTTTTTGACTTAACCTCAAACAAAACCAAAAGAAATAAAATTTTATAGAATTGTAAAATACCTGGATTTCTCCTTTTCGTAGTAACCCGGTAGAACCAATCGGAGTAGATGATTGAAGGTCAAAGTTCAATTTCCAATACTCACTTTAATATGGTTCTAAGTTCTAATAGATTTTAGATTTTAACCAGTTGGGCGTAGCTATATTTGATTTTGATTCTAAGAAGAAGGAATAAGGTAATTCCTCTTTTCAAATAAGATTGGAATATAGAAACAAAATCAAATTAAATAAGCTAGCAAAAAGAGAAAGTAATTATGCACAAAATAGCTTAAAAATAAACACAAACTTATCTCAGAGTGGAGCCTTGAAAATATTATGAATAGAATTATCAAACTCTGAAATTCGTGTTTAATTTATAGAAGCAGAAATCGCATCTACGACTGGTCTTAAGAACCTTCGACTGGTCGTAGCTCTAACGGATATTTGAAATAAGGAGCGCGATTTTTGAAAGCCGTTCCACGACTGGCCTTAGGGAACCTATGACCGGTCGTGGGTCACCTACGACTGGTCATAGGACCATAGAATTGCTTGCTGGACTTTAAGTCGTAGACTTACGACTGGTCGAGATCGAGTCGAAGTCACTCCTACGACTGGTCGAAGGACCACCAGGACTGGACGTAGGTGTACCAAAAAATTCTAAAAATTCTCAACAACTTAGGACTGGTCGTGAAATTTCTTAGACTGGTCGAGTCAATGCCAGGACTGGTCGAATAAGGGCTAGGATTGGTCTTAGAACAGACCAAAAACCTATTGAATATATAATTGAGTTATGTATCCGAAATGACCTACTCTAAGGTCAACCTAATGGTCATTCAAACCCGAATCATGTCGTATGGACATTGAACTTCAACCATTTAACGAATGTAGACATTTGAACCTTATTAAGCTTGAGATCTCGAACTTGTTGTAGCTTTAATCTTAAAATCTTCATCAGCTTGAAAACTACTTCATGCGTTGCTCTTGAGTTTTGAAGTTGTTTCTTGAGTCTTGAACTTCAACATTGTAGCTTTGAACATTGATAGGATGATGAAGTACACTTTATATTTCTTGAAGACATCCAATGTCATGAAGTGTTGATGCAGTGTCTTGAACACATATAAAACACCATACAAACATAAGACACAGATAGATGTTTTGACACATCAAAATTTGACAACCAAAGGAGAACGAGACCATAGCACTTACAATCTCCCCCTTTGTCAAATTTGTGACAAAACGCCCAAATAATATTACAATAAGAGAGATACAAGCACAACAAGTTCAATAGTGAATGATGCACCAGTTATATAGACATCATAAGCAATATCCAGCTTACTCCCCCTGAGTAACAGCTTATCCAAACTACTCTACAATCTCATAATCATAATCATTAAATCCAGCCAAAGCTTCACCAAACTTCTCCCCCTTTTTGACACAAAATGACAAAGGAAGAAAAAATAAGGGCAAGCGAAGGTTAAGGAAAGTAGGAGATGGAATATATATGCAAGAGATAAAAAGTTCGAAGTGCATAGTGTATAATTCAACAAAAGTCAGTCAAGCAAACATAGTGCAGCCATAGGGCAAAGTAATATATCAGTTATTACAGACCAAACGTAAAATTGTCAGTCAGAACCAGAAGAGGGAGCATGATTAAATGGATCACTTTTTTTGTAAACCCCTAGCAACATGCCTCATATATTTGCGTAAATAAGAAAATTGAGTGTCTTGGGTAACACGAATTTGAGCCACCTGTTCCTGAAGAGAATTCAACCTCTCATCAAAATCAGAAGGCTGAAAGTCAGGATCATCAGCCTAGTCTGACTCAAGGTCTTCAAAAATATCATCCATATTTATGTCTGCAGGAAGATCACCAGCTTCACCAGCATTCCCTACTTCAGCACCACTGCTACCAACATCCACTTGGCCATCAACCAATTTTAAATTCATCTTGTTAATATTGGAATTATTAAAAGGGAGATGATGGATGGGTTTCTCTCTAACAGGCATAGCCACGAGCATATGATTGGCTAACCTAGTCATTAGATAACCAAAGGGAATATCCCTATGACCTGGATGGAGACGAAACTGAATAATGGAGTGATAAATTAATGAAGGCAGACAGATTTTTGCACCAGAGATGACGGAATGTAAAACACGAACCATGAATGTAGTGAGTTCGGTTTTATTACCAGAACACGGATATAGATTTGAGATGAAAATCCTGTGAAGCACTCTGTGTCTGGGTAACAAATACCTTAAAGGAAGTGCATACCTTTATGAGTCCAGTGAACATCCAAATTACATAAATCCCTAGTAAGCATTCGTCTTTCAGATTCTGAGATTTTATCAGATAATATATGAATCGGAATGCCCTCATCATTGATAGGAATTTCCATAAGGTGAGCAATTAAATGGTGATTCATAGTAAATAAGCCTTCTTGAGTATCAATTTTAAAAGATAAATTCTTAAGAGAAAAATCACAAATACATGCAACCATGGATTGGGCAATGGACTGGTATGCAGCTCCACCCCAATGTAAGATGTTATCCCATCCCACAGATTGCAACAGAGGAAGGATACCAAATGGAGCAATGTGATTAATATCAACTATAACATTGTGCATACGCAAATCCCAAGCATCTGATGGATTATTTTCGGGAGATCGAAGATGACGTTGCGCAATAGATGTTGATCGAGATGAAGAGGGACCACGGGTAGTTTTCTTTTTACCCCTATCATCCATTTTTAAAGGAGGAATCAAGGAAACTACAAGATTCAAGAAAGAAGAAGTGGGGTTTTGATAGAACAGATTTTTAAGAAAAAAAACCCCAAACTTGTAATGAAAGAGCAAATAGATTCTACAAGAGTGAAATTTGAAGCACTAATAACAAGAATCTATAAGGAAATTGTAAAAGAACCACTAACCTTGAAGTATCATGAAGGTGGGTTCGACCGGTCGAGGCTAGGCTCGTTGGTGAGACAAAAGGAAATGAAGAAAAAGAGCCAAAACCCCAAAATAAAGTGAATTCACGAGTTTCACGACGGTCGTGGATGTGCTTAACCGGTTGAAGCAAGATCGGTCGTGTACACTCACGACTGGTCGAGTACCGATCAAAATTTGCAATTTTTCTAATGATTTCAAAATTCAAGCAAATAAGCCATCAAATATATCTACATTATGATACACCAAAGCATGCAAATTCAATTTAAATTGCATATACCAAGATCAAACTTTAATTTATTAAACCTACTTTTGTCGAGAGGTTTACTAAAAATGTCCCCAAGTTGAGTCTCGGTTGGAATGTATTTCAAAGATATTAATTTTTCTTCTACTAATTCACGAATGAAATGAAATCTAATGTTAATATGCTTAGTACGAGAATGCTAAACTGGATTTTTTGAGATATTTATTGCACTAGAATTATCACAATACAAAATCATAGAATCCTGTGTAATTCCATAATCGCTTAACATGCGTTTCATCCAAACAAGCTGAGTACATACATTTCCAGCTGCAATGTATTCAGCCTCAACTGTTGATAGCGATATAGAACTTTGCTTCTTGCTAAACCAAGAAACAAGACAATTTTCGATGTAGAAACAACCACCACTAGTTGATTTCCTATCATCAATGTTTCCAGCCCAGTCAGCATCTGAGTACCCAGCTAATTGAACATTAGTCTCATGAGGATACCAGAGACCCAGTTTAGCAGAACTTGCGACATATCGCATAATCCGCTTAACAGCAGTTAAGTGAGATTCTTTAGGATTTGACTGATAACGAGCACAAATACCAACACTCAAAGTGATATCTGGTCTACTTACAGTTAAGTAAAGCAAACTACCAATCAAACTATGATATAATTTACGATCCACATCTTTACCTGTAGAGTCTTTTGAGAGTCTCAAAGTTGTACTCATAGAAGTATCAAAATTTTTACCATTCTCAAATCCAAACTTCTTAATTAAGTTCAGAGCATATTTGGTTTGAGAGATAAAAATTCCATCAGGTTGTTGTTTCACTTGCAACCCTAGGAAATAATTTGGTTCCCCAACCATGCTCATTTCGAACTTAGATTTCATTAAATATGCAAACTCAATAGTCATGTTAGTACAGGTTGATCCATAAATAATATCATCAACAAATATTTGAACCATTAGAATATCATCGTTATGTTTCTTGACAAAGAGCGTCTTATCAACACTTCCCATCTGAAAATTATGACTCAGTAAAAACTTATTCATTTTTTCGTACCATGCTCTGGGAGCTTGTTTCAGACCATAGAGAGCCTTTTTAAGACGATACACATGATCGGTAAACTTAGGGTCTTCAAACTCTATAGGTTGTTCAATATATACCTCTTCATGTAAATCACCATTTAAAAAAGGCACTCTTTACATCCATTTGGTAAATTTTAATTTTTCTAAAGTAAGCAATGGAAATAAAAAGTCTGATTGATTCAAGACGAGTTATAGGGGCAAAGGTTTCATCATAGTCAATACCTTCAATTTGTGTGTACCCCTGTACAACTAACCTTGCTTTATTTCAAATAATATTTCCAAGTTCATCAGACTTGTTTTTGAAAATCCATTTTGTTCCAATAATATGTTTATCTTTAGGTCTAGGAACAAGGTACCAGACATCATATCTGACAAACTGATTAAGTTCTCCTTGCATCACAACTGTCCAGTTTTCATCAGAAAGTGCTTCTTTCACGTTAACCGGTTCTATGTGGGATGTAACGTATACGTAGTTACATATGTCCTCTAATTGTCTACAAGTGCACACACCAGTGAGAGGGTTTCTAAGTATTTGAGAAGTTGGATGATCTTTAACAGTCCTTAATTCAGAATTAGTTTCACTTGATGAAGTTTCTGGTTTTTCAAGTATAAGAACTTCATCATTATCTGAACTAGGGGCATGTGTATTCAAATGATCATCAATTACAACATTTATTGACTCTTGAATCACACCAGTCCTGTTGTTCAGAACACGATATGCACGACTGTTTAAAGAATATCCTAAAAAGATCCCTTCATCACTTTTAGTGTCGAACTTTCCCAAATTTTCACGGTCATGCAAAATATAGCACTTGCTGCTAAAAACTCGAAAGTATTTGACAGAAGGCTTTTTCTCAAACCACATTTCATAAGCCGTTTTATCATTGGATTTGTAAATATAAACACGATTAATAATGTAGTAGGCGGTATTCACTGCTTCAGTCCAGAGATTCCTGGGAAGCTTCATGCTATTTAGTATAACATTTCCCATTTCTTGAAGCACTCTATTTTTCTTCTCGACAATTCCATTTTGTTGAGGAGTCTTAGGTGCAGAGAATTCATACGATATTCACTAATCGCTACAGAATTTCTCAAAACTACTATTTTCAAACTCGGATCCATGATCACTACGGATCTTACTAACTTGGGAACATTTTTCAGTTTGAATCCGTTTTATAATCTTTTTCACTTCATCAAGGGTTTCTAATTTGTCCCTCAAGAATGAAATCCAAGTGTATCTTGTATAATCATCTGCGATAACCAAGATGTATTTTTTGCCACCTCGACTTTCCGTTCTCGTTGGTCCTATAAGATCCATGTGAAGAAGCTCGAGTGGTCTTGTGGTGGTATTGGAGTTCACCTTTGTGTGAGAGCTCCTAGTTTGTTTACCATACTGGCATTCACCACAAATCTTGTCTACTTTTTGCATCTTAGGTAGACCTCTAATTAGTTCTCCTTTGCTTAATCTGTATAAATTTCGGTAGTGTACATGTTCGAGGCGTTTATGCCATAATTCTGTCTCATTGGTATGGACCATGTAGCATGTTTGGTTAAATGAGCTACCATCGCTTACTATATAGCAGTTTTCAGAAGTTTTGTGACTAGTTAATATTACAGAACCCTTTTTGTTTATAATTTCACAACCTTAATTAGAAAATTTAACACTATGGTTGTTATCGCATATTTGAGATATGCTTAACAAGTTGTGTTTTAAACCCTCAACATATAAAACATCTTTAAATAACGGAAGGTTATAGAGTTTAACCGTACCTTTGCCAATTATCTTGCAGTTGCTACCATCACCAAATGTGACTGACCCATCAGTCATATCTTTAAAATCGGTGAATAGAGCCTTGTCTCCTATCATACGTCTGGAGCATCCACTATCTAGGTACCATTTTGAATGGCTTGAAGCTTTGAAAGCAATGTGAGCAACCAAACAGGTAACCTTAGGAACCCATTTCAGAACTATTTTGGGTTTAGGAGTATAGTTGTTCTTCTTTTATTTATAGTTGTAAGAGTGACCTACTGAGTTAGATTTTAAGAGCTCCTTTAGTAAATCAATTATCTTTTCAGCTAGTGGGTTTCTGATCTGATTTTTAAAATTTACATAGTTGCTTTTAGGTTTTTAAAAAGTTTGTCTTTTTAGAAAAAAACTTGACTAGTACCTTTTCCTTTTGAGTTAGAAGTCTCTCCTTTCACAAAGTTGGGAGGAGTATTCTTCTATTTAGGAGATGTATTTTTATCATAGCCCAACCTAGATCGATCACCACATTTTCTTGATCCGGATAATAATTTTTCTAATTTTGGATCACCTTGGACATATCTCCATGTGTCCTTCAAACTCAGAAGAGAAGATACTTCATTTTTAAGTTTCTCATTTTCAGATTTCAAATCTTCAATCAGGGAGGTTTTGAATTCTAAATCACACTTTGATTTTTCAAAACAATCTGAAATTTGGAATTTTTCTAAAACAAGAGTTTCAAAACATTCTTTGAGTTTAAAAAACTTTTCTTTTTGAAGTTTAAGTTTGACAGCAATTTTACAACTTTCTTTATATAAGGCATTATAAGCATCTTAAAGATCTTCTTCATTTTCATGATCACTATCCAAATTTTCTTCACTTGTTGAATCATCGTGATCTGAAAAAGTAAACTTGGCTAGAGTCATAAGGGCTTTCACTTCACTGCCCGACTAGGTTTCAGAATTTTCTTATTCAGAAGATGCTTCAGAATCAGACGATTCATCCCAAGTAGCCAACATACCCTTCCTTCTGGGTCTGTCCTTTTTAGGACATTTGTTTGCTAAATGCCCATATTCTTGGCAGTTGTAACATTGACTATCTTTCAAAGACTTCCAAGTTTTGGACTTAGGTTTAGATCATTTCTTTTCATTTGCCTTTTGAAAGTTGACCCTTTTCTTTCTTTTGAAAATTTTATAAAACTTTTTCGTCAAAAGAGCCATATCATCTTCAGAATTTTCTAAATCTGAGTTTTCTTGAGAAATACCTTTAGATGATTTCAAAGCTATAGATTTACCTTTTGGAGCTTTAAAATTTAATTCATAGGTTTGTAAAGAACCAACTAGTTCTTCTACCCTCATATTATCCGTATCACGAAGTTCCTGGATCGCGGTTACTTTAGAATTGAACCATTCAGGAAGTGAGCGTAGTATCTTTGCACACACTTTACTTTCTGAAATTTTATCGCCAAGACCCCACATTGAGTTTACAATGTCATTTAGTCTTGTGTAAAAGTCCATAAACATTTCATTTTCCTCCATATGAATTTCTTCAAATTTGGTTGTGAGGAGTTGGACTTTAGACTTTTTGACAATTGATGTACCCTCGTGTGTCATTTCTAGAATATCCCAGGCTTGCTTTGCAGTATCATAGGATATAATTCTTTTGAACTCATCCGGTGATAGTGCGCAAGTGATTGCATTTAGTGCTTTAGCAATGACACTATACTCACTTTTCTGAAGGGTGGTCCACAAATAATAAGCAGGTACTGACACAGTTTTTGAACCGTCAGATTCAGTTACTTCAATGGTAGGAGGGTTCCATTCGGTCACTGTGGCTCGCCACACACTCTCATCCATTGATTTGAGGAAGATCCACATTCTGGCTTTCCAATAGGCACAGATGGAGCCATCAAATGGTGGAGGCCTAGTGACTGAAAGGCTATCAAAATTTGACATCTTTTTATATAGCTTAGATCGTTAGCTCAGGAAATAAATCTAAATAAAAAGCAATAAGAACGAGCTATTAGGCTCTGATACCACTTGAAAAGGCCAAGCTATATGTCCTAGAGGGGGGGGGGGGGGAGGTGAATAGGACTATGCCAAATTAAAATAAAATCAGCGGAATAAAATAAATCAATAGCCTTACAATTATAAATCAATTCACAATGCTGAAATCAAATCACCTTAATAAATAAGTATTGAGAGATTGATACAAATTCAGTTCTAAGGACAACCTTACACCATAATAAACAAGGGCTTATGGTAGAACAACCTTATTTCTATAACGTCTTTTGGATCAAGAACTCAATTTTAATAGAAATAAATGAATAGTAAAGAATTGAAATTAAATGCAGAAATATAGATCCAATTTATTACAACAATCCCCACACTTGCTTGAAATGTAAATTGTTACAACATTAACATCCAGATGTACATTCCACACAATTGAATGTTAAAAGATATGAAAATTAAGCAAGCATTCAATCCACAAGACAAAGAGTTATAGTGGTTCGCCTGTGTGTACACCAACTATCTTTCAACAGCCACACAGAATGCTACTCCACTCCTAATATCCTCACACAGGAGATATTAGCGTTCACTATCAAATAGGCTTTCACAGGTTCACCTAAAACCTTAACAATTGTGTCTTTTTCACTTTGGCTTACACAATTCAAAAAAAAAAACCCTCTTTTCTAAGTTTTCTGGCTCTCCTTAGATAACCAACACAATGAGATTTTTCTGACTTAACCTCAAACAAAACCAAAAGAAATGAAATTTTATAGAATTGTAAAATACCTGGATTTCTCCTTTTCGTAGCAGCCTGGTAGAACCAATCGGAGTAGATGATTGAAGGTCAAAGTTCAATTTCCAATACTCACTTTAATATGGTTCTAAGTTCTAATAGATTTTAGATTTTAACCAGTTGGGCGTAGCTATATTTGATTTTGATTCCAAGAAGAAGGAATAAGGTAATTTCTCTTTTCAAATAAGATTAGAATATAGAAACAAAATCAAATTAAATAAGCTAGCAAAAAGAGAAAGCAATTATGTACAAAATAGCTTAAAAACAAACACAAACTTATTTTAGAGTGGAGCCTTGAAAATATTATGAATAGAATTATCAAACTCTGAAATTCGTGTTCAATTTATAGAAGCAAAAATTGCATCTATGATTGGTCTTAGGAACCTTCGACTGGTTGTAGCTCTAACGGATATTTGAATTAAGGAGCGCGATTTTTGAAAGCCGTTCCATGACTGGTCTTAGGGAACCTACGACCGGTCGTGGGTCACCTACGACTGGTCGTAGGACCATAGAATTGCTTACTGGAATTTAAGTCGTAGACTTACGACTGGTCGAGATCGAGTCGAAGTCACTCCTACGACCGGTCGAAGGACCACCAGGACTGGTCGTAGGTGT
Organism: Magnolia changhungtana; assembly: GCA_030180095.1. NCBI lineage: Eukaryota > Viridiplantae > Streptophyta > Magnoliopsida > Magnoliales > Magnoliaceae > Magnolia > Magnolia changhungtana. Next base: position 5,166,478 of record JASAUF010000602.1, read on the forward strand.
ACCAGAAAATTCTGAAAATTCTCAACAACTTAGGACTGGTCGTGGAATTTCTTTGACTGGTCGAGTCAATGCTAGGACTGGTCGAACAGAGGCTAGGACTGGTCTTAGAACAAACCAAAAACCTATTAAAGATATAATTGAGTTATGTATCCGAAATGAACTACTCTAAGGTCAACCTAATAGTTATTCAAACCTGAATCATGTCGTATGGACATTGAACTTCAACCATTTAACGAATCTAGACATTTGAACCTTATCAAGCTTGAGATCTTGAACTTGTTGTAGCTTTAATCTTAAAATCTTCATCAGCTTGAAAACTACTTCATGCGTTGCTCTTGAGTTTTGAAGTTGTTTCTTGAGTCTTGAACTTCAACATTGTAGCTTTGAACATTGATGGGATGATAAAGTACACTTTGTATTTCTTGAAGACATCCAACGTCATGAAGTGTTGATGTAGTGTCTTGAACACATATAAAACACCATACAAACACAAGACACAGATAGATGTTTTGACACATCAAAATTTCTTAACCAAAGGAGCATGAGACCATAGCACTTACATATGTTCAAGTTAATGTATCTCATGCACAAGAACAAAGATCTACTTCAAGAACTAAGATGTATAAAGGGGGAGATTGACAATGCTTCAAGTCAGGAACAAAGGTCTCCTTCAAGAAATGCAAGATGAAACTCAAGGTGAAGTACAGCTCAAGTACTACGAAATCAAGCTTCTAAAAATCTCAAATACAAGCTTCATCGTGTGTCGAGATCTCAAGCTTCATGAACTTCAAAGAACGTCAATCATTTGAATAAAAGAAGGTTCAATGTTCATACATCATGTCCAAGGTATGGAAGACCTTAGATTGACCTTAGGGTAGGTCATTTTGAATACATAATTCAAATTAAATCATTTTATAAGTGCTTGGTCTGTTCTTCGACTAGTCCTGGACTCTGTTCGATTAGTCCTATCCCTGGCTTGACCAGTCCAAGAAATTCCACGACTAGTCCTAAGTTGCTGCAAATTTTTAGAATTTTTTGGTTGAGGTACGACCAGTCCTGGAGACTTCTCGACTAGTCGTGTGAATGGTTCACGACTCGTTCATGACTAGTTCAGCAGCTAGGACTCAAACTCCAGCAATCATTCCTGGTTCCTCACGACCAGTTATGGGTAGGTCACGACCAGTCCTGGAGGCCTTGCGACCAGTCGTGAAGTACCTATGACCAGTCGTGGAACAGTTTTATCCGATTGCACTCAAAATTTCAAAAATCAGTTCGTCCGATGACTAATCGTAGTGTCCACAGGACCAGTTATAAACATAATTTTTGCAACTATAAATAGAGCGCGATTTTCAGAGTTTAATATTCAATTCAAGTAAAATCACGGCATCACTCTGAGAGATAAGTTTGTAAACTTCTTAAGCTAGATTATGCATATTTAATATTCTCTTTTTATTAGCTTTTCATATTTGATTTTGTTTCTGCATTCCAATCTGATTTAAAAGAGGAATTGTTATATTCCACTTCTTGGAATCAAAATCAAATAGAGCTAGCCCAACTTGATTTAATTTAAAATCAAATTAGAACCTAGAACCATTTCTTAAGTGAGTATTGGACATTAAACTTTTATACAAACTTCTACTCCGATTTGGTTCTTTCGGGCTACAAGAAAAGGTGAGATCTAGGTATTTTACATTTGTGTAAATCTTCTGTCTATGGTTTCTTTTGAGATTGAGCCAGAAAAATCTCATTGTTTGGTTTATCTGAGGTGATCTAGAAAACTCAGAGTGGGGTTTTTTGAATTGTGTAAGCCCATTAGAAAGACACAATTGTGAGGGTTTTAGGTGAACTTGGAAAAACCTATTTTCATAGTGAACGCTAATATCCCTTGTGTGAGGATATTAGGAGTGGAGTATCAAGTTGTGTGGCTGTTGTTTAACAGTTGGTGTACACATAGGCGAACCACTATAATTCTTTGTGTTTTATAGATGTGTGATTTATTTTTTATATCTTTTATCATTCAAGTTTGTGAAATGTATTTGTGGATGTGAATGTTGTAATATTTTACATTTCAAGCATTATGGGGAATGTTGTAATAACTTAGATTTCATTTCCTTGTTATTTATCTATTTATTCCTCTGTATCAAGTTTGAGTTTTTGATACAAAGACCTTTTTAGGAATTAGGTTGTCATACCATAAACCTTGGTTTTTGGTGTAAGGTTGTCCTTAGAACAACATTTGTATCAATCTCTTAATACTCATACATTTGAGGTTGGTTTACATTTCAGTATTGTGAATTGATTATAGTGCTATCTTTCGTTTATTTGTTTATAAGGCTGTCTTATTGTTTAAATTCCGATGTTATCGTTTTAATTTGGCATAGTCCTATTCACCCCCCCCTAGGACATATAGCTTGGCCTTTTCATACTTGTGTAATGAATAACATAGGGCTTCTTTTCTTTTCTCTGGCCTAAAACTGCCCCAAGAGCATAGTCAGACGCATCGCACATAAATTCAAATGGAAGGCTCCAGTCGGGTGGCTACATGATAGGTGCAGTGGTCAACGTGCCCTTAAGCTTAGTTAAAGCTTCCTGACATTGCTCAATCCACTCATATGGTGCATCCTTTTGAAGTAGATTACATAAAGGACGAGAGAGGAGGCTAAAGTCCTTTATGAATCTTCTGTAAAAACCGGCATGTTCTAAGAAGGATCACACATCTCGTATGTTCTTAGGGGGGGTAGGTTAGAGATAAGATCAATTTTCTTCAATCACTTTAGCACATTTTTCAAATTTTCTAAGCATTCGCTGAAGGATGGACCAAAAACAGAGAAGTCATCTATGAAGACCTCTAGATATTGCCCTACCATATCAGAAAAAATACTCATCATGCATTATTGAAAAGTGGCAGGGGCATTACATAGTCCGAATGACATCTTTCGGTAAGCAAAGGTGTCGTAGGGACTTGTAAACATGGTCTTTTCCTGATCTTCAAGGGCTATCTCTATCTGGTTGTAGCACGAATACCCGTCAAGGAGATAGTAATATGAGTGATCAGTTAGCCTTTCCAAAATTTTATCGATGAAGGGCAAAGGAAAGTGGTCCTTCCTCATGATGGTATTCAACTTCCTGTAGTCAATGCACATTCTCCAAATAGTAGTAATTCTAATTGGCACGAGTTCATTATTGACATTGGCTATGATGGTGATCCCAGACTTCTTATAAACCACCTGAGTTGGACTCACCCATTGACTATCGGATATAGGGTATATGATTCCCACATCTAATAGTTTAAGAACCTCATCTTTAACCACTTCTTTCATGTTTGGATTTAGTCTACGTTATGATTGCCTCAAGGTCTTCGCATTATCCTTGAGATAAATGTGGTGAGTATAAATCAAAGGGTCAATTCCCTTAAGGTCCGCAATCGTCCATCCAAGGGCTCCCTTATGCTCAATGAGAGTAGATATGAGCATACTATCCTGTTCTTGCTCAAGGTGAGAAGAGATCACCACCAAGTATGTCTCATCTTGACCTAAATAGACATATTTCAAATCAGAGGGCAAAGGTTTTTCGTTAACCTTCAGTGCCTTGAGGTTAGACGGTAGAGGCACTTCATTGGTTTGGGGCAATTCTTCAAATTATGGGCTCCACCAGTTAACTTCAAGTACCGGCGCAGTATCAAGCATGACAACCATCTCCCTAATCATGTCATCAACAAAATTATGGGAGTGGGCCAGGCATGTCTCTAAAGGATCAGAGGATAAGGTCAGAGGCATTCTATCTTTCACGAAAGAGTCAATCATATTAATGTCGTAGCAATCGTCATCATCCTCTAACCGTCTCCCTATATTGAAAACGATATTTAACTCCAATGTCATATTCCCAAAAGACATACTCATGACTCCATTCCTGCAATTAATGATTGTGTTTGAAGTGGCAAGGAATGGGCGACCAAGAATGTTGGGAGTACAAATCTGAGTGCTCATGTTACTGATGGATTCCGTATCCAGGACGATAAAATTTACTGGACCAACACATCCTTAATTATCCCTCTCGATACACGAACAGAGCATCAATAAGTTGTAATGTGGTTAGGGTGGGTTTCAATTCACCCAAACCTAACTGTTTGTACACCAAATAGGGAATCAGATTTACCCTTGCTCCTAAGTCAAGAACTGCGTCCTCAATTCGGTAGGTCCCGATTACACAAGGTATGGTTGGGCTACCGGGATTTTTGAATTTCCGTGGCACAACTTGCTTTAGGATGACACTCACTTTTTCAGTAAAAAAGATTTTCTTTTAAATATTTTACCATTTTTTGGTCATACACAAGTCTTTCAGAAATTTGGCATATGAAGGTATTTGTTTTACTGCATCGAGTAGAAGAATATTGACCTTCACTTGTTTCAACACCTCTAGAATGTCCTGAGAGTTAGAGAGAGGTTTTGGTGCAACCAACCGTTGGGAAAATGGGGCAATCAGCTTTCCTTGAAGTTCTGGTTCCAATTTTTGTGGAGTAGTGCTAGGTCTATCATTGTTGTCCTCTTCCTGGTCCTTGGGCTTTTTAGCCCTTACCAAAATAGAGTTATCAATTATCTTCCCACTCCTAAGAGTGGTGATAGACTTAGCTTGATCCATTTGATTTGAAGAGATTAGATCACTTATTTCCTATTGCGGTTTAGGATTGGGGAAAGGTTGGGCTGAAAGAATCCCTTTTTCTCCAATTGAATTTTTTGTCTCAAGCCCTTGTATGGCCTTTAAAATGTCTTGAAAGGTTTACAATATACCTTGAGTGATAAGCTCTTGGTTTTGAATGTGTTTTAAAACCGGATCCTCTTGAGGTTTCACTTGATTTGGAATTTAATTAAACAAACCTTGAGGAGTAGCAGTTTGTCCATTCCTCCAACAGAAGTTCAGATGATTTCTCCAACTAGGATTGTATGTATTGGAGGTAGGTCCATTGAAAGGTCTTTGGTAATTGTTCATGGCATTGGATTGCTCATTCAATACCTCTTGAAAGGCAGGTATTGTTGGATAATTTTCAGTTGTCGGAACGTTGCAAGCACAATTACTGCAAATAGTTTCCTTAACCTTATCATTCTTTAATTCCATGGCCTCGAATTTTCTTATGAGATTAGTCACTTAAGAATTGATATCATCATCCTCTTTCAGAAGGTATAATCCCCCCCCCCCCTTTCCTTTGATTGAGTGGGCTTAGAAGTGGTACTTGATTTTAAGTATGTGTCCCATGATTATGCGTTTTCAGTAAGTCTATCCAAGTAGTCCCACACATCATTGACATTTTTATTCATGAATTTCTCATTGCACATTGTATTGACCAATTGGCGCATGGAAGATGTCAGACCATCATAGAAAAAGTGTGTAATGCGCCACATTTTAAAACCGTGTTGTGGGCATGAACTGAAAAGATCCTTGAACTGCTCCCAACATTGGAAGAATGTTTCATCCTCCTTTTGGGCAAAGTTCATGATTGACTTTCTAAGGGTGTTCATTTTATGATGTGGAAAAAATTTCTTTATGAACTCCCTTATCATGTCATTCCATGCACCTCATTCTCATCTTGGACTTCCTCAACCCTAGGTTGAGGTTGTCTTCCCGGTCGATTAACTGGTTGCTTTGCAGCCATCACTTCAATTAACTCTGAGGATCTTGAGTGGTGTCTAATCCTGTGATGGATAGAAAACCCCTCAACCAATCCTCTTTCACTCAAAAGACGTCGAGTGTTGTTATGTACCCACTTGGGTATGAAACACTCGCAACCCTCAATCTCATATTCTAACCTAAACCTTAAAGAAAGAAAGGAATAGAAATCTAGAATTAGAAAGAAAGAAGAGTTGGAATGAAGTTACCAAATTAGAAGTTCCTAAGTTAAGGTCATGCAAAGAAAAAAAAAAAAACAAAACAAGTCAGTTTCTAAAAATTAGAAAGTTCCTAAAATAGAAAGTAAATTAGTTTCTAAAAAGGGAAAACTTCTAAAAACTTAAAATAGAAAGTTTCTAAAAACTAATTAGGAAAGTTATAAACCTAAAATTAGAAAGTAAGTTAGTTTCTAAAAATAAAAGAGATCCTAGAATTAGAAAATTTCAAAAAATAGAAAATAAAACCCTAATCCTAAAAATAGAAAAATAGAAAATTTAGAAAGAGATTACCAATTTAGAAAGTCTATCTCAGGGTCCTACAAAATAGAAAAGTTAGGTTAGTTTCTAAAAAATTCAAACAAAAAAACCTAAACCTAAAATTAGAAAGCCTAATCTTAACGTAATTCTAAAACCAATTAATCTTAGAAAAACGCAACTGTCAATCCCCGGCAATGACGCCAAAAACTTGTTCACCACCCCAAGTATAGGGTCGCGATGTAGTAATAATATCGGTAAGACCGAGGTCGAATTCACAGGGACTGAACCTTGTACGTAATCTGAAAGTAACTAGAACTAGAACTAGAAGAAGACGTAAACGAAATCGGAAGGATTCAAGAGAATAACGGTGAATTCTTAAACTAAAACCTATAAAATTCAAAGGTGGAAAAACTAGGGTTTCCAAGGATCCACTTGCAGAGATCAGGGAGATTTATGCTTGATTCACGAACACAACTGGAATCAGAGTCCCATCTTCATCTAATTGGAAGATATGTCATTAAAAACCAACTATGAACTTCCATTGATCCAGTTCTCAAGAGATGAGAGGTATGAGAACTAGAATTAATTCCATCACAAAGCCATGCCCATGCAACAAAGCTAACAACAAAATTTAACCAATCCATACCCTATTTGAGAGAATTATGAATGTTAGGAAGGATTCCATCATCCAACCATGTCCATGAGAAGATGGTGAACAACAGGGTTCCTAAGCTCATAAGCACAATAATGAAAAGAACATGCTCAAAGTTATCGCAGATCCATTGTAATTTAAGTCACAACAAACCATTAAAAACTAAAATCATTCCTTATAATCAAACTAGAAGCAAAGATAGTTCAATTTAAACATGAATCAAAACCATAGAGAAACACCCCATCACGCTACAAACTTCGCCTCTTAGCCCTAGCTAAGAGGTTTAGAAAACCATAGATGTGATTAGGTTAACAATCTTTAGGAAAATCATAAAAACAAAATAGGAAAGGGAAGAAACTCTTATCGCCGGCCGACCTCTCTCTCTCTCTCTCTCTCTCTCTCTCTCTCTCTCTCTCTTCTCCTTTTATAGGTAGCAGGGAGTCGGTGCAGCAAGGAGACGCACCTCTATTTTTTTCACAGAAAAAAACCTACAAACATTTTGCATTTAAACTGAATCCGAGACAAAGGGTCGTCCATTCCATGAATTCTGACTTCACAGGTATGGTTGCAATCTTCATCTCCTCAATTTAGACGGTCTAGATCATCAGTTTGATCCCCTGTTTGGTGGCCCATCATGCCGAATCGTTTGGCTTTCACGGACGTGCTCAGATTGTGAAACTTGATTTGCGTTGATGCTTAGTGGGGCCCATGATCGGAGTCGAAGGAGAAATCCACTCCGTCCATTGGATGTGGCTCGAGATTCTGGTCGAAAATGGGTATTTTTAGTCGTCCGTTGATGAGGCTTATAAGATCTTTTACTCTGACGTCCATATTGCTTTTGAACGGCCGAAATCCGATCCTCGCTGTCTCATGAAAATTTTTCACCTAGGCCTTGGTCAGTCCCACCATCTCGTTGGAATGGAGGGTCTAGATCATCCATCTGGACTGACAAAGTGGGCCATCTGCAGCCCCTGTGTGCTGTTACGCAGGCGGGCGTTCTGATTTTTGAAATCAAGTCAGGTCAGCGCACACTGACCGACTTAATTGATTTGGTGCACGGCGATTGCACAACTTCTGTTCACTCCCAATCATGTAAAGTGGGTCCCACCTTGATGTTTTGTGAAATTCATCCCATCCATCCACTTCCCCATCTAATTTAAGTGGTTGAGTCCAAAATTGAAGCATATCCACAAATCAGGTGGGCCTCAAATTAGTGATTTTGTGGCTGATCTTCCCGTTGGGCCACTACCATAAAGATATAATGGCTGAAATTTTACGTGTATGGTTACTTTATGATTCTCAGGCCAGATATAAAGTTTCGTGCCAAATGGATGGTGGGAACCCTGTGATCTTGAATTCAGGAAATTCTCAGGCTTCTTTATCTTAATCACTTAATTTTCTCAGATCTTTGGCATGTGAATTCTTCAATCCTGGTCTCTTAAGATCCGTCCCTTGCCTTGGTGATTCTTGAGCATCAAATCCATGCTTTTAGTACTCTTTTCAGTCCAAGCTCTTAAATTCACCTTGCAACAAAAACTTGATTAAAATATAACGTTAAGCATTATCATGTATGTAAAACCAAGTAATAACTGGGGTCTAATATGCAATATTTGACCCTCAATAGTAGAATTAGATTTCTACTCGTATAACAAATCACATAGGGCTTCTTCTCTTTTCTCTAGCCTAACACTGCCCTAATAACATAGTCAAACGTATCGCACACAATCTTAAAAGGGGTGCTCCAATCGGGTGGCTGCATGATAGGAGCGGTTATCAACATGCCCTTGAGCTTAAAAATAGCTCTCTGACATTCTTCACTTTACTCGAATGTTGTATCCTTTTGAAGTAGATTGCATAAAGGATGAAAGTGATGACTATAGTCCTTTATGAATCATCTATAAAATCTAGCATGTCTTAAGAAGGATTGCATGTCACATATGCTCTTGGGTGGAAGTAGGTTAGAGATAAGATCAATTTTAGCCTTGTCTACCTCAATTCCCTTGGACGAAATTATATGTCCAAGAACGATTCCCTTGAGAACCATAAAATGGCATTTCTCCCAATTCATAACCAAATACTTTTCCTCACATCACTTCAACACACATTTTAGATTTTCCAAATACTCGCTGAAGGATGGACCAAAGACAAAGAAGTCATCCATGAAGACCTCTAAATATTACCCCACCATTTGATGAAAAGTGGCGGGGGCATTACATAGTTCGAATGACATCCTTCGGTAAGAAAAAGTACGAAAGGAACATGTGAACATTGTCTTTTCTTGATCTTCAAGGGCTATCTTTATCTGATTGTAGCCTAAATATTCGTCAAGAAAGAAGTAATAAGAATGACCATCTAGCCTTTCCAAAATTTGATCAATGAAGGGTAAATGAAAGTGGTCATTCCTTGTGACGGTATTCAACTTCTTATAATCAATGCACACTCTCCAACTAGTAATAACTCTAGTTAGCATGAGTTCATCGTCGGTATTGGTTATGATGGTGATTCCGGACTTCTTAGGAACTACCTGAGTTGGACTTACCCATTGACTGTCGGATATAGGGTATATGATACCTACATCTAACAACTTAATTACCTTAGCCTTAACCCCTTCTTTCATATTTGGATTGAGTTGCCGTTGTGGTTGTTGAGAGGTTTTCGCATTATCCTCAAGATGGATGCGGTGAGTATAAATCAAAGGGTCAATTCCCTTGAGGTCCACAATTGACCATCCAAGAGCTCCTTTATGCTCAATGAGAGTGGAAATGAGTACACTCACTTGTTCTTTCTCAAGGTGGGAAGAAATCACCACTAGGTATGTCTCATCTAGACCTGAGTAAACATATTTAAGATTAGCGGGCAAAGGTTTTAGGTCAAGCTTCGATGCTTTAAGGTTAGATGATAGAGGCACTACATCGGTTTGGGGTAATTTCTCAAATTATTATTTTCACTAGTTAACTTCAAGTACCGGTATAGCATCAAACAAAACATCTATCTCCCTAATCATGCCATCATCTAAATCAGGGGAGTGGGCCAAACACATATCTAGAATGTCAAAGTATAGAGTCAGGAGTGCTCTATCTTCCACGAAGGAATCGATCATGTTAATGTCATGGGTATCGTCATCTTCCTCTGACTGTTTGTTCATATTGAAAAAGATGTTGAGCTCCAATGTCATATTTCTGAAAGATAAATTCATAATTCCATTCCTACAATTAACGATGGCATTTGATGTAGCAAGGAATGGGCGACCAAGAAGGACAGGAATTTGAGTGCTCACATATATGATAGGTTAAGTATCTAGGACAATAAAATATACTGGATAGTAGAATTTATTAACTTAGACCAACACATCCTCAATCATCTCTCTCGGTACACGAACCAATCGATCAATGAGTTGTAATGTGGTCCAGGTGGGTTTTAATTCACTTAGACCCAATTGTTTGTAAACCGAGTAAGGGATCAGATTTACATTCACCTCTAAGTCAAGAAGTGCGTGCTCAATCCGGTAGTTCCCAATTACACAAGTGATGGTTGGGCTACTGGGATCTTTGTATTTTTGCAGCACATCTTGCTTGAGGATGACACTCACTTTTTTTTGTTAAAAATATTTTCTTTTGTTTGTTTTACCATCTTTTGGTAGTGCATAGATCTTTCAAAAATTTGGCATATGAATGTATTTGTTTAACAATATCCAGTAGAGAAATATTGACATTCACTTACTTAATCACCTCTAAAATATCCTGAGAGTTAGAGAGAGGTTTTGGTGCAATCAACCGCTGAGGGAATGGCGCAGTCAGCTTACTTTGAAGTTTAGTTCTAACCCATGTGGAGCATTGCTAGGTCTATCATTCTAATCTATTTCCAGTTCCTTAGGCTTTTCAGCACTTACCAGAATAGCTTTGTCAATTGTCTTCCCACTCCTAAGAGTGGTGATAGATTTAGCTTGCTCCATCTATTTTGAAGAGCTTGGGTCACTTATTTCATATTGCGGTTTGAGTTGGGGAGAGGCTGGGCCGGAAGGATCCATTTCTCTCCAATCAAATTTTTTATCTTTAGCCCTTGTATAACCTTTGTAAGGTCTTAAAAGGTTGTAACATACCCTGATTAAAAAGCTCTTGATTTTGAATATGTTTTAAGACCAGATCCTCTTATGGTTTCCTTTGATTCAGAAATTGGTTAAGGATCACTTAAGGAGTAGCAGTTTGTCCATTCCTCCAACTGAAGTTTAGATGGTTCCTCCAACTTGAGTTGAAAGATCTTTAATGGTTGTTTATGACATTTGATTGCTCAATCAATATCTTTTGAAAAGCAGGAATTGTTGGACAATTCTCAATTGTATGTATGTTATAAGCGCAAATACCACAAACAACTTCCCTAGCCTTTTCGGGTTTCACCTACTTAAGTTCAATGGCCACGAATTTTCTTGTGAGTTTGGCCACTCTTGCATTTATATCATCTTCCTCTTTTAGAACATAAATTCCTCCCCTTTCCTTTGATTAAGTCGGCTTAAAAGGGATAGTTCTTAAGAAGGAATCCCATGATTACGTGTTTTAAATAAGTTTATCAAAATAATCTCACACATCATCAACTTTCTTATTCATGAATTCCCCATTATACATCATCTCCACAAATTGGCGCATGAGTGAGGTCAATCCCTCATAGAAAAAGCTTGTTATACGCCATGTTTCGTAGCCATGTTGTGGGCATGAATTTAATAGATCCTTAAATCACTCCCAACATTGAAAGAATGTCTCATTCTCTTTTAGAGAAAATTCATGATTGCTTTCCTTTAGGTGTTCGTTTTATGATAGGGGAAGAACTTTTTAAGGAACTCCCTTGTCATCTCAGTCCATGTGCTGATGGACCTTGGTCTTAAGGAATGTAACCACGACTTAGCCTTTTCTTTTAAAGAGAAAGGAAACAATTTCACCCTAAATGTGTCCTCGGACACATTTGGGAAGTGTAACGTAGATATTTTTCATCAAACTCTTTCATTTGTAAGTATGGACTTTCATATTCTAGTCCATGAAACTTAGGGAGGAGTCGAATTACCCCTGGTTTAATATCCAAGGTTCCTGCATTCAATGGGAATATCATGCAAGAAGGTGTGCTCACCCCCACTGGTTATAAATAATCTCGTAGAGTACAAGGAGGGGGTGCATTATGCACCTCATTTTCATCTTAAACTTCATCAATGGGTAGTTGAGGTTGATTTGGAGCCATTACTTCTACTGACTCAGAAGATCTTAGGTGGTGTCTAATCTGGTGATGGATAGACAACCCTTCGACTAATTCTCCTTCACTCAAGAGATGGAGGGTGTTGTTACAAACCCACTTGGGCATGAAACACTCTTAGCCCTCAAGTAACTAAACAATTAAACCTAAAAAGAAAACTAAAAAAAAAAAAAGATCTAGAAAAGATAAGAGAGATGGTTGGAATAAAATTACCAAATAGTTGCTATGTTAGGATCCTATGAAACAGAAAACAATGTTAGTTTCTAAATTTTAAAAAAATCCTAACCTAAAAACAAAGCAAAAAAATAACCCTAATCTTAACCTAATTCTAATACCAATTAATTTATAAAAACGTAGCCGTAGTCCCTTAGTAAAGGCGTAAAAAACTTGTTCACAACCCTAACTGTAGGGTCGCGATGTAGTAATAACTCGGTAAGACCAAGGTCGAATCCACAGGGACTAAACTTGTACGTATTCTAAAATAACTAGAACTAGAACTAGAAAAAGATCTAAATCTGAATCTGGAATAAAGGAGAGTAATTGTGAATAAAGTTGATTAAAACTTGTGAATTTAAAGGTGGGAACTAGGGTGCCAAGGATCCACTTGTAGCTATCAAGATGTTACCTTGCTTAATTCAAAGAACACAATTGGAATTGGAGTCCTATCCTATCCAATTTGAAGATAAAGCAATTAAATCAAATATGAACTTTCATTGACCTAATTCTCAATGGAAGAGAATTGTGATGAGTGGAAGGGATTCCATCACCCTGCCATGCCCAAGAGACAATGGTGAACAACAGGATTTACCAATCTCACAATCTCAAAATGGAAAAGAAAATACTCAAAGCTATCACCGCATCTATTGTAATTTGAGTCACAACAAACCATAGAAAACTGAGAATATTTCTTAAATGCAAACTAGAAGTCAATGAAGTTCAACATAAATAAGAATCAAAGCAAAATAAACATCCAAACATGCTATGAGCTTCACCGCTTAGCCCTAGCTAAGAGATTTAGCCAACCAAAGACATGATTGAATGAAAAACTCTTAAACAAAGCATAAAAACTAACTAGAAGAAGAAGATTGAGGAAGAATGAAGGACTCCTTGAAATTCTCCAACACTTTGCTCTACTCTTCCAACCTTAATTCGTGCTTAAAAATAATTAAAAGACCCATATTTATAGTATTTGCTTGTACCGAATTTGAAAACGCCTCAAATTTGTGTAAAAAGTTACACTTCGGTCTGACCGAAATTGGGTTCAGTCGGACCGAATTAAAGTTGAAAATCACACTTTCTCGTTGGACAAATCTGTGTGATTTCGGTCGGACCAAAGTTGACTTTGGTCGGATCGAATTAAGGCTGAAAATTCTGTTTCTCACTGGACTGTTTTGTCCGATTTCGATCAGACCGAAACTGTAACATCTCAAAAAAATCTGTACAAAGACACGAGTACCACCTCAGGCAGAAATAACCAAAGACGAAATTAGACGAAAATTAATTAAGTACTAAACTAAATATTTGGTGGAATTAGTTCGAACCCCTATCTGTAGGAATGGCAAAACCTAAAACCATTAAAATTACTAACTCAACATTACTTAAAAATATAGGAGAAATCTCAAAACCCAGTTGCTCTCGTGAGCGCATTGAAACTCCGTATCAGACCTGAACCGCACGTCGAAAGTCCGATGACTGCGAAACTATAGGCTCATAACCATCTTATTGGGCTTGACAACCATCGTGAGAATCGAGCCCAAATAGTATCTAGAAACGCACAACTTGAGCCCTGAACGAAGTGTGTGAGAAACGCGAATATCTTTAGAAAATGCATTGAAACTTTAGTGAATTGGGCCATTGGCTTGCAAGCAAAATTTAAGGTTTCAGACCGTTTATTTCTAACAAAACTTTACCCATGGATCAGGGAAATTTCCCTGCACATATCCGTGTACTTGTGGCCCTGATCGAGAGACGACGACCGTTGATCTGAAACAGGTCCTCCATGGTCGATCCTCTAATCCGATCATACCGAAATCATAACCTGGCTTAGATCCATGGTCAAGGAACTTGTTCCATGCCGTAGGCGAGTAATGGACCTCCAGATGAGCTCCATTTGCCCGAAACAAGCACCCGTTGGCTATAACCTAAGTATACCATGGCCCTGAGGCCATTAACATCAGTTTTGAGCCTATATAAGGCCCTTAAACCCCCTCACTCCTATTTCATACGAATTTCTCTAACCCTAGGAGAGAGAAGAGAGAAAAGAGGAGAAAAGAGTGAGGAGAAGAGAGTGAGTTTGGGAGATCGTTGTTGGGATTCACTCCCACTACTCCATGCACTGAATTGCCACCCCACCATCGCTACACGAACCATTTCAACGATGATTTGGGTAAGAAATCCAAACTCTAACGTCATAGTTAAGGTGTAGAATAGTTGTTTGTCAACCTAGCTAACGGATTTCCTGATTTAGGTACCCGTTGTGTTGTATTTGGGAACGTAGGATACGAACCGATTTCGTAACGAGTATACCGACGAAAGGTCTGGACTATAAACATTTAGGTTATAGTTTTTAAGGCTTTCAATGTCAGCAATGATTTATGTCTACTTGATTGCTACCATATTGTCTTAGTCATGTCGATTTCGATGTATTACACATGTATGAACTATGTTGAATAATTATGCATCCTATGTGTTTGTGGAAATGTTTGAATGAACATCTAAACATGATTTGTGCTTGTTATGACTACTAAGTTTGGATTCATGATTGTTAGGTGCATGATGACATCATTGTAGAAGGAATTGTTAAAATACATGTTGTAACTACCCTAGTCTATGTATTTAGTTATGTGTAGTCTAAGTGTTTGATAAAATGTCTGAATGAGAAATTGTTGATGAATTGTATGTAATGAGGGCATTGAGATGGGATTCTCAATTACCTCATCTATATGTATAATTTCCTTCATGTAATCTAAATTTCGGTTATGCAATTTATGGATGAAATACAATGTCTAGTAACATGTTCAATATGTTTGATGGAATGCTCAAATGAGATATTGATATGAATTGTTTGTCGAATGCTAATATGATTATCACATGTAATCATGTGCTACATCTAAGTAAGATTGGAACTACAACGTGGTCCAGGTAATCGGTAACGATTCCTGTTTGAGTGGCCAAACTAGTCGTCATAGTAGATACGTTCGATGAATCCGGTTCATACTCTGATTATCGACAGTGGTTAGGCCATGTGGAGTGCTTATGCACTCCATGTCGATTAATTCACCGTGCGTCCGCACCAATTGGACTTGTCAAATAACCCGATTAACCTATTATGTGTTTGTCATGTATGGACACTACTACTTGAATCTAAGGTACCACTTACCAATGTAAAGCCCGTTTCAACCGCGATACCAAGATCCGCTATGACTCATGAGCTAGGCACGGTGGTACAGGACACCATGGTCGATCTGTCGGCCTACGCTGGGGTGTAGAGCATCCCCGTAGTGACCAGGGTGTAACTCAAACTCATGAGCCGAATACAGTGGCATGAGACACTATATTCGAGCTATTGGCCTACGCTGAGGTGACGAGCCTCCCATAGTGACCTCAAGTATAAACTCTTAAATTTTCCTATCCACTGTTTCCATTAGGGGTGATGCCTTACAACTTGCCTAACATCCGTGATTAACTAGGATTAACGACCCTAGATGGATCCCCGCTTGGGTAAATGATATAAAGGGAGGTACCTTAACTTTTCGAATCTACTGTATGAATAAGCCTAATTAAGAACTTGGCTAACATAACCATGCACCGCATTACATATGCTTTGGTGAGGAAATGCACGTTTAGGGAGTTTTCCATGCGCGAATGGTTGATGAAGTCGCTGAGGGAGTACAGGAGAGGGAATGCATCATTACCGCATATCATCCTTGCATTAATAAGAGTAGTTAGGAATGATTGTTGTACTGCTTTATCATTACTACTTGACTGAATTGATAACATGTTAACCTTTGCCTTATAGTGTCATTGAGTCGATCACTCACTCCCACTCTGGGACGGTGTTTTAAAACACCAAACACACTCTGGTTTAGTTACAGATGATGATGAGGCTTACGTGATAGAGCCGGATTTCGTAGATGAGGAGGAGTTCTCCTACGTGCAGCTCTCAAGCAGGTCTATGTAAATCTTGTGCTGCTTCGATAAGATCACAGGGTTACATGGATTAGTTGAACATTACATTTTTACATTTTGTACATTTGGAAACAAAACATGTATATATTCAACCCTGTTACATCATCATACTCTAGAGGCAGATAATCGCTTACTTATTTCAATACATATATTTCAGTCTTCCGCTTGCTAAATTACATTATCTCTGGAATATGATATGCTGTTTTAGTGTAATCCCACTCATGTTTAATGCACTAATATGGACAACATTTAAACATCATTATCTATGTTGCATAAGTGATGCGTTAAATCTCGGGAATTGGGCTTTGCTCAACCCTCGAAATCTGGGGCGTTACAGAAACTGCACTTCGGTCGGACTAAAAGTGTTTTTTTTTTTAATTTGCTTTAAACTTAGAATTCCAGACTATGTTTTTTCAGGGCAATTTTTAGGAATCTTCTTTTTTCAGGACAATTTTCAGGATTCCTTTTCTTCACTTTAAATCTTCAATTCTCTTCATCCCTCACTTGATTTCCTTGGATCTTTGGCATGTGAATTCTTCATTAATGACTTCCAAATCTCCAAATCTTCATTTAATAATCTTTTGAGCATAAATCTTCTTTTTGGCATCAATTTCACCTTAAGCTCTCAAAATCACCTTGCACATGAAAACATGCATAATTAAATCAATTAAGCACTTTCATGTTTATAAAACCAAGGTATAAATAGGGAGAAATATGCAATATTTCACACTCAACATTTTCTGATGAAATGGATAGATGCAACCCACTATGTGAGTCGGTTCACCTTGGATAGCCCGTTTCAGTAAATAGTAATAGGTTATATGCCCCGAATGATACCTGGATCAAAAGTTATGATCAATTTATGGTCCACCTTTTTTTGGTCCAACCATGCTAAGAATGTATCTGTGCCATATTCTACATTAGACCCCTCCAGTTGAAAAAAATTCATCCTCAAGTTACGTAAGGGACTTAGCTCATGATTCTCATATAACTTCTGATGCCGATGTTTATTAGCCATTTTCTTGTATATGGCATTAGGATCTTGAGTTGACACAATACATGTACTCATGCTCTCTTTAACTTGACCAGTATAGTTCCGTTCATTCACTTGTGCCTGTAAGATCTCACATTCTTCCTAATAATGTGGGCAATTAGGCAGACTTGCCCTTGAGATGTGGTTTTGTATATCTCGTATGGGAGGTAATTTATTATGAAGTTCATCAAGCATAATCACCTTAAACTCCTGCAGCAATGGTTTCCAATCCCCTAGGACATTCACAGGCTATATATATATTTTATTTTTATTTTTTCTTTTCAACTAATGCATCTACATCTCTTGTTTCCTCAAATTGTTTAACGAAATCATGTTTGGGTATGAGAGTTTGTTCCTCAACTTTAGAAGTCTTGGGCTAGTTCTCTGTTCCCATAGGAATGAGGATAATTTTTCTACCATCTTTAATAAACATATATACGTTATCCCGACCTCTATGCGTAACATCAATATTATTTTCCATGGTCAACCAAGTAACATATGACAAGCTTCCATGTTGACTACGTCACAAAGTACTTGATCCTTGTAGTTTTTATCAATTGAAAACGAAACAATGCATTGTTCGGCTACCTCTATTTTGTTGACCTCCTTAATCCATCCAATCGTGTACGGAGATGAGTGTTTTTCTATTTTCATTTGCAGCTTTTCCGCCATTGTTTTCGACACGAGATTCTCACTTCTCCTGACATCGATGATCATATTACAGACTTTTTAGTTTACTGTACCTTGTTCGAAAGATGTTGTGTTGCTGTAAATCTATCTCTACCTTTAGCATGTACAACTAGCTCTTCACAATCAAAGTGGTGGCCTGCGATTTACCATCATTGGGTGGTGCTCTATGAAAATTAGTTTTGTGTTGTATAACAACCATCGACAGTTGAGCATTGCCTTAGGCTCGGGGTGGAATTAACACATCCACAATGTGATTGAGGGTTGCCTGCAGCCCTTGCATGGTCAATTGACTCTCCTGGTGGAAAGTTTCCATTCTTCTAAAAAGATAACGCAACCCTGGATCACTGTCTATAGGATTTTGGTCTATACCTTCGTTATTTATCATCGGTCCGAGGGGAGTCCTTACTCTGTTACCAATTGACGCAGGGATTAACGTGATGAGGTCGATCACTGTCTTCCTCAAGGATAACTACTTTGAATCCACGAAGCCTCTTTGGACCTCTCACAGAGACTTCTCGAATCTACGAGGAAAAGGCAAGAAATTAGAAATAATATTCTAGAAAATTCATAAATTGATTGATGATTGTCTAATGTGTCTCTGTTACTATTGATATAGAAAAAAAAATCAAATTTTGTAATTACCAAAAATAGTAAAATTCTAACTCTAATAAAAATCATAATTTTAATAAAACTCTTCTAAAACCTAATTTCTAAAAATAAGAATTCCAAATAAACTTTTGTTAGAAGAGTCCTAGGATGATTACAGGTTGTTTATAAAAAGAAGAAAATCCAAAACTCTAAAAGTAAGAAAATATTAAAAATTTTGAAATTACTAAAAATAGTATTTCTTTTTCCATAAATTTTCATTTTTGAGCTAAAAGTGTGCGTTTTCTAACGAAACAGACAGATGTGACCCACTTTATGGGTCGGTTCACATCGGATGGCCCGTTTTCAGTAAAGATTGATAGGTTATGCTCCCCATAACAATACATGGATAAAACGTTATGATCAATTTACAGTCCAACCATGCTTAAAATGTATCTGTGCCATATTCTACATCACAATCACAACGTAAGTGAATGTGTCCAGATAGTCAAATTGTAATACCCCGTACCTCTGGTACACGGGTGTTATCTCTTAAGCCCACGTTTGTGAAAACTGAAACCTACTAACTAGGCAACTTGGACTTAACACATGCAGGATGGGACTTCTAAGGCAGCATCGAGGCCATCCATCACAATGTTTAGAGGCTGACAGGGACCCTACATCAGCCCAAAGGGTAAGTTCAACAAATCACTCCGAGTTAAAGATATCGTCGGTCACTAATACCGATACCATACACTACTGTCAACCTTCAAGGATTAATAAAGGGGTAACAGGCACTTGAAACCCCTCAAAACATTTTTTAAACCATCAAAACAAGAGCTCAAACCCATCCAACCCTTGGATTACGACGTATGGGCCAAACAAAGCCCCGAAGTACGTGATATGGCCCACTTGGGCCTCATCATCAACCCAAAGTGAGTCGGGGCCCCCATATGGGAACCCAAAACAAATTGAACGGAGTAGATCCGTAAGAAACATCACGGTGGACCCCATACGTGGTGCATGTGCACCATAGTCCACCAATGCATGACGTGCACTGAACTAAGCTTGATGGTCAAACGACCTTTGACCGAGCAAAAATGAAAAAGAAGGAAAAAATTTCAAAACTCTTCCCGCCATTGAAAATTTTAAATTGAGGAGTTTTCAAGCTCCAAAGTGGGTCATCTAGGGAATTTTCCGGACGATCCAAACCATTCATTTTACTCACAAGGGTCCATTGATCAAAACCATATAGGTCTTTCACCCATGCATTAAGACAACAAAGATCAGCCCCAACCATCCATTTCCTTCACAAAGGGCTGAGATCCGATGAGAGGGACCATCAAAAGGCTTGTTGGGCAAGCCAACATCCTATGGACCAAAGGGCTACAACCCTTACCCTTGCCAGCTGAGAGGAGTCCTCTCATAGCCCAAAAACGGCTATGCAATTAAGAAAGAATAAAAATAAGATTTTCTTCTTTTGGATAGTGGTGGCTGTCACACTCGTGGCCATCCGATGGGCCACGTAGCTTCATCATAGCCCTCCTGCATGGAAGGTACGAGATGAGATGAAGAAATTTCTCATCTCATGAGAATGGGGAGGAAAATAGAAGAGATCTCATGAGATGGAGCAAGATCTCATCTGAGATCCAAAAAATGGGCCCCACGCTATTAATGGGACCCATCCAGACCAATCAAACGGTTTGGATTTCCCTGAGAACCACTAAGTACAGATCTACCATTGTTGGGTGGGTCATCTTCCTCAAAAACCCACCCAACCGCAGACTCAAGATGGGCCCACCTAGCCTAGAAGTTGTACTTCTAGGTGGCCCTAGGTGCTACCAATAAATCTCCAAACACGGATGGGCCCCATGCACGGCCGACGTCCGATCTCAACCACATAAATGGAGGGCACCTCTCAATCGTTGGGTGCTCCTCCCTTGCTTATAAAAGGGGAGGATCAGCCCTCCAAGAATTGCACAGAAAGAGAGGAAAAGTGGGAGAGAAAGAAAGGAAAGAAAGAGAGAAAAAAGGGAGAAAAGTGAGGAAGAGATGAGAGAGAGAGTGGAGCTCAAATTCGGCTAGGTAAACGGCCCAAAACCTTTTTCTTCCTCTATTTTTCTTTCTCCTCTTCATTTCATGTAGAAGCCTGCCCTGTTAAAAACCACATTTTTTAGGCCAAACATGGCTTGAAAACAGGCTCTGTCGTGAGGCAAAAAACGGCCTGTGAGTGGCCTCAACAAGGAGCTGAGAATCAGCCTTAAAAGCAATTAATCCACAGGCCCCTGTTTAAGCTTTAAACTGGCCTATGATAAGCTTTGAAAATGGGTAGGGAACAGTCCTCATTTGGGCCTTAAATCCAGCTATATTCAAGCCTTAAGGACCACTTGAAAAACAACCTGGAAGCAGCTGAAAGAGCAACACAAAAACAGCTGAGAATATAGCAGAGCGCGGCTGGAAATTGGGTCGTGCTAAGGCCGAGCACAACCTCCAGCTAGGCCGCAAATGGAGTTGTATCGCCAGGTGGGCTGCACCGTGCATCTGTTGTAGGCCACGTACGAGAACCACCCCCCCCCCCCAACACACACACACACACACACATCTTGATAGTGTTTGTATCTTACTATCCATCTAGGGACGTTGTCCCTGGCCATCCATATATGGACGTCATCCGGGCCGTCCATCAGGGGACGGCCGACCCTGGTCGATGATGAATGAAATGAAATATATATATATATATATAATATATGATAAAAGGGATTTTGACCTTACTCGCCTCGAAGTTTGGGTCAATTACCTCGATCGCTACCACACTCTACATATTCCCTAAACGGCCTTCTCCGACAAATTCTTTGACCTTTTATTGATGAAATTGCCCTCGACCATGGTTCAGAATGCACGGTCCCGGCGTGAAGCGTGTCACCCGCTGTCTTAACCCCCGAGAAATGGACGATTCGGCTACTCCCCGGGACACCGTCCAATGGCTGGCGCTCAGCGCTCTGTGGGTCCCACCACCAACTACGTGTTTCATCCATTCCGTCCATATAATCTTTAAAGATCATTGTATGGCAGGACACCAAAAACGATCATGATCCAATCACGGTGGGACCTAGGGGGATCATAGTGGTGGATATCCAATAACGACTATTTTCCTGCAGTGTGGTCCACCCGAGAGTTGTATCACTCTCTATTTTCGCTTCATGCCGTAAAATGATATTTTAAACCAGACGAACGGCCTAGACGAAGCACATACATCTTGCTGGGCCCCACAGACCACCCATCACCTGCACCACGAGCCTCTGATGGGGCAGATGTCGCACTAATGCACATTTGAGAGGCCCTCTCCTTCCCTTTCTCTTGCTTTCCTAGAGAAGCCAACATCCAGGGGCCAACCGCCAGAGGGCGATGTTGTTTCTCCTCCTCGCTTCGCTCGTCTGAAAGCCTCTTCCACTGCGAGGTTTCTACTCTATTCCGTTTCAACTGCTTTTCCTTTAGTCGTGATCCTTCTCCTTCCTCAGTCACGTTCACGATCTGCCTAAAGCTCAACGACTCAGTGTGATTAGTTACCACGATCCAACCTGTGGGACAACCTCGATCTACCGTGCATGAACGTGCTAAAGTCCTTGTAATGGGACCGGTTGCAGACCAATTTATGCATGCTGTGGATTGCGCAAAAGTCCTTGTAATGGGCTGAACCCATCCTCTAAGCATGATAAACGGATTGGATTACCCAAACCGATCACAGAGGTGGGCCACATCAAGTCACAGCGACATGGTTGCCCTGTTTGCACACGCAATGGAAATCCCATTGATTCCTGGACTTCCCTGCGAAATTTCTTTCGATTTTCCTGTTCTTTCTCAACCCTTCTCCATGCGTGGCCCACTCCGTACGGATCCTCCCGCAAAACCTCCCGTTTACGCAACCACGCAGGTCACCGCTTTGCAGAACCGACCGGAAAGGCAGGAATCCAGCTTGCATATTCAACGCACAAGGAGGCTTCTTCTTCAAAGGGAGAACGCCCCCATGGTCGATATTTTTATGGACAAACATATGGAGATCTAATGCCATACCCAAACACGCCTACGGGATGTCGATGGTGTACGCCGAATCCAATGGCCATCCCAAACACGCCGCCATCCGAAGTCGTCCCATCTCTTGGGATTAGCCGACATCCACTATCACCACGATCATTACCATAAAAACACTTCCATCCCTCCTAATCCCATGGGATTGGTCCGCCAAACACGCCCTAAAGACGCTCCTTCCCCGTAATACATTGGGCACCGAGCGCGACCCTTCGTTATCCGTGCGAACGCGCCGAACAAATACACCCTTCTGGAATCGTCGTTGGCCATTGAATTGCCAACCTATAAGAGTGGTACCTTTCGAAACTTCCACAAGCTAGTTCATGCATTTCTTTGCCATCTCATTCAAAACAACGGAGCAGATATTCGAAGAAATAATAGAGCCCATATCGCTATCTTCCTCTATTCGTGAACCCTTCTCCTTCCTCAGGGACGTTCACAACTGTTTAAAGCTCAAAGGTCTCCACGGAAGTTCTCCAGACTACCGATCTCCGCCAACTAGACAATTTCAACGGCACCCACCATCGGAAAAGGTTAGGCATGGCATACGTGTTTGCAGTAAATTTAGTTTGTAATAAACGGCAAGCAAGTAATTATGTAATTTATTATGTGTCTCTAACAGAGGATGTACCGGTTCAAATTACATGGAAAAGAAAAAAAAAAAATAACATAAGAGATGAGAGAAGAGAGACGAAAAAACTCATGGGGAACCTTTCCTTGTCTTAGGTCTTGAAGAGATGTTCATTGGCCATGCATCAATGGGATCGACTCTACGTAAACCATTCAAGGTGGCATAAAACCAGTGGGCCATATTCACTTGTTCTATGCTTTACATTGAGCTCTCCCATTCTTTTGATCCCAAATGATGCATGGTCAATGAACATCTCTTCGAAAACCATCAATTGGTGTTTGAAGAGATGTTCATTGACCATGCATCAATTGGGATCAAAAGAATGGGAGAGCTCAATGTAAAGCATAGAACAAGTGAATATGGCCCACCTGAGTTTTATGCCGCCTTGAATGGTTTACGTAGAGTCGATCCCAATTGATGCATGGCCAATGAACATCTCTTCAAAGACCTACAAGACAAGGAAAGGTTCCCCATGCATTTTTTCGACTCTCTTCTCTCATCTCTTATGGTTTTTTTTTTCTTTTTGTCTTTTAGTAAATTTGAACATTGGTTTAAGACAATAACGTGGAGCAAAGGAGTCAAGATATTGCCACCATTATCTTCTTTGATCGTTAAGGGTCGTAACTAGACTACAGGCTGGAGACCTTCCGACTGGTAAGAATTGGTCTTTTTCATACCAGCCAGCATATTTGGCATAGGCCTTATTATATGTTCCATATGCTCTGATATTTTGCCATGTCATCGTTGGAATGATGAAAGAGAGATCGGGCCATGAGAAGCACAAAACAAAAAGAAGAAGGCTTAATCGAGCAATCATGAAAGTAATATCTGCGAACGGAGGTTCGGCGCAAGATTGCCGTCCGAAGGGAGATCTTCTTCCTACTGTAACTCCATCGTGGGTGTCTTACCATAAAGGCGTAAACAATTCCGTCGTGGCTCTCTTTCAATGGATCGTGATTTCCAGTTTATATTTGTCGTGTTTTGTAATGTAATATGGGATGCATGTGTCATGTTAGATCCGTCGTGGGTGTGTTTATTCTCTTCAACGTGCACCCATCGAGGTTTGGTCGTGGTTTGCATTGCAGATTCGTCGTGAAGATGACATGGGTCGTGGCTCACACGAGGGATTGGGTCGTTAATGTCATGTTATACTGGGCGTGGTTCTCTATTGACGACACCGATCCAGTATTCATCATGCGGTGACACAACGAAATGGACATTCACGACCTACCAATTATCAATGTTCCATTGGTTGTGGTTTCGTTCAATATGGTCGTTGCTGTAGTGTTCTATATACCTCGACCGTTATGATATTTGGATCCTGCGTGTAAGTATTTAAAGGTCGTGTTTGCCTTGTTATACCGATCGTGGTTGTCGTATAACACGTTTTGTAGTTGATGTGAATCAGTGATTGTAGTTGTCATTGTCATTTTATATATATTATAGGTAAGGGTCTTAGTTTCTTGCACTGACTTTTTTGCACTACCGATCTTCCGTTAGTCGCTCGGATGCAAACAGACGTGATTACAGCCCACGTTGGGTCGTGGTTGACATGAAATTTGGGTCGTGGATCGCATTGGATAGGTCTTGTCTGTCATTGATACATGGACCCGGATCGATTGACGATAGGTCGTTGTCTTCTTAGTTTGATCGTTGTCACGGGCAACGGTTGTTCAACCTCTGGTCCATTCTGTCACGGTGCCATCACCCGTTGTTGCTTACCATGTCCTCAAGGTATAATGTAATTACAGTATCATGATCAGCCATGCTCACCATTTCAATCTATGGGTCGTGGTTCAAAAGCACAACAATTCATTACGATCATTC
Organism: Magnolia changhungtana; assembly: GCA_030180095.1. Classification (NCBI taxonomy): domain Eukaryota; kingdom Viridiplantae; phylum Streptophyta; class Magnoliopsida; order Magnoliales; family Magnoliaceae; genus Magnolia; species Magnolia changhungtana. Next base: position 5,191,542 of record JASAUF010000602.1, read on the forward strand.
TCTACATTGGATCGTGGTTATCATGCACCATGGTTCATGAATCGATAAGCGTGAGTGTGAGTGTGAGTGTGAGTGTGAGTGTGTGTGTGTGTGTATGTGTGAACCACAACCCAACAACAACGACCTCTATATACATGACAATCACATTCGTGGTTGACAGCAAGGAAACTCGTGGATCAGATGGTGGATGGTCTTGATCTTCGACTTTGACTCGGCATAGACGACAACAATGAGCCACGATCCTCTTAACATGTCAATCACGAGGCATTTTGTATTGAAAACCACGATGCATATTACATTACAGTCACGACCCGTATTACGCTGACAACAACAATGAGCCACGATCCTCTTAACATGTCAATCACGAGGCATTTTGTATTGAAAACCACGATGCATATTACATTACAGTCACGACCCGTATTACGCTGACAACAACGATGCATGTTACATTACAGCCACAACGAATATTACATGATAGAATAGGTAGATTTCCATTCTTATCCACGAGAACAGATCAAACTACGTGGACGGGCGTATTCACACACTCTATAAACACAACAAATGGGTTCTGAAACTCTCTCTCTTAAGAGGGAGAGGGAGAGTAACCTTGTTGTGTTATTCATGGTGCTCCATCCTCTACCGTCGTGTGATCAACTCGTTGACCTATGTAGGACCGGATCGGTGAATGACCATTGAAACGCTACAACCCATGTTGCATGATAACCACGACCCAGTAAAACCCGACAACCACGGCATAATTAATATACAATGTGAGGATCTCTCTTTTGAAGGGGCGTACAAGAAGATGGAGAACTCTGTTGAGAAGGTGAGGCTTAAACAAGACACTCCCAAAAGTGCTTTGCAGCTCGCTGGTTGCCCTTCCAAGAGAACAGATCTTCACATTGTCTTGTAATTATGGTCGTGGTTGTCATGTTTTATGGGTCGTGGATATCATGAACTATGGGTCGTGGTGTTTCAATGGTCATTCAACGTTCCGGTCCTTCATAGGTCAACGAGTTGCTCACGCGGATGGCCGAGGATGGAGCACCATGAATAACACACCAAGGTCACTCTCTCTCTCTCTCCCTACGGAGCGAGAGAGTTTTCTTCCCGCCGCTGTGTATATAGAGGGGAGGTGTGGTTGAGTAATGATGTTATGCGACATGAGTGTATGGAAATCTTCAGTTTGATCTGTTGTCGTTGAGAAGGATGGAAATCTGCCCATCAAAGTTACGACATGGCATATGTAGATATCGAATATCCCATGTTATGGATCGTGGTGAATATGCAATAAAGGCGACCCATGTAACATGACAACCACGACCATAATTACATCGGAATAACCCCGACCAATGCTACATGACAACCACAACCCATGACAACCGCACTCTCACTTTAAATGTGAACTTATTGTTGCCGTGCGAATAGAGTTTGAGAGATCTCCAAACAGAACACGGAATTAAGCGGGAGATAGTGTGGGATGGATTTGTGGTTCGGATTGGCTTCAGCAAGATGTTACCCAAGTATCACTTCTATAGGCTGTTGAAGAAGTGGTTAATGTGGGGGTGGGGATTCTTCCAAATGGTGGGTAGGTATCGTCATTAATGTGTTTTAATGCATTTAAATGTGCCGCTGATTCCGAATAGAAGGGTCGTGGATATATATAAAGAACATTAGGTCGTGCATGTGAACCACAACTCAACGCAGCTAACAACAACGATCTCTACAAAGATGACAATCACGTTCAGTGGGTGACAAGAAGAAACTCGTGGATCGATGGTGAATGGTCTTGATATTCGACTTCGACTCCAAGCATAGACGACAACAACAAAACGTGTGGCATGACAGCCACGTCCCTTTGGAATCTGGTAGTTGCCTCGATCCTTCGCATGCAAAGGCTCGCGATCAAATATGTAGTACAATCACGACCATGTTATATTTTGCAAGAAGTACTTGCATGCGTAGGTGTCTAATATCCCATGTATACATATACGAGGCGCTTATGTGCATGTGGAGAACATGTTCGCTTCTAAGTGAATTTATTGTTGTCGCCAGAGTAGTTTCGAGATATTTGCAAGAGTTGGTCGTGTCAAGATATGTCGTTGTGTGACGATCTACACGTAAGGCAACAATGATCCCCATGTGACAGAATCCACGACTGGTTAAGGTGGTTACAGCTGCCGCGTCTTCAAACCCATTGTAATGGATAGTGTAAGAAACTCATGAGTCCTGTCCATCAATGAGCTTCTCGTCTGACAGTTAACACAATGATATAAGGGTCGATGTTTTCATTCTACATTGTCTTAATTGTAATGTTATATGGGTTGTAATTGCCGTGAAATACGGATCGTCGTTGTCATAATGACTGGATCGTTGTTGTGCTGCGCAAGGTTCTGCACGTCAAATTGGTCGTGGTTCTCAGTATATATGGATCGTGGTGTCCGTGTTGTATGGGCCGTGCTCCTCCAAAATTCGTTGCTGTCGAACACGACCCAACATGGACTAGGACCACGATCCATTACAGAGGTGAACGACGACGACGACCAATTTAATATGAGAACACAATTTATATCGACTACGACCTGTTGGTCATGACAATAACGACCCATATAACGCGGCGATAACGACCCCTATATCTCACCGTTACAAGACAACCACGTTTTTTCTTAGGCGACAACCACATCCATAATTCATAGCAACCACGACGTTAACGAAATTATTACCACGATCCAACATGCAAACTACTCTTCTAGCCCGAGCTCGGACTTAGAGAGTAAATGCCTGGCGATAGCTGAGTCCGAAGTAACCCAACAAAACAATGCGAAGATGTGTAGACCGGCGAAGAGGGTCAAATATTGATTAGTAAATGCTGAATTTTATTCTACGCTCTTCTATTATGGTTGAGTGAACGAGAGGGGTCGTGTATATGACGAACAATGTATCGTGCCTAGCATCCACAATCCTATATGGGACGTGGTTGTGCTTTTTGTGAGATCGTTCTATGGTATGACACAAGCCGACCCATATCGCGTAACAACCGCGATTCATATAACATAACGACCTGCAGCCGCAATAACGCAAATGCCCACAACCGCCGCTCTTTGCAGAAATCGCGTTCATGTCGCTTCTCGACGCATTCCGTCGAGAACTGCCGACCGTCCAGAATCATGCGCGACCCTTCAGAATGTGCAATAATGAAGCCTCCTCCACGCAATCTGTTGGGAAATGAGCGCGACCCCTCATGTGCACATTTTTGCGTGCTAAAAGGTAAATTTCGCTTACGGTTCCAAACGCAGAATACCAATCGCTCAATCACCTGTTCTAGTCTATGGGCTCTATAGTGGCACGTATCGAGCCATCGCGGCCCACACTGCGTAAAGATGACAAATCATTTTAATTAATTTATTTGACGGAAACTATTGGTTTTACTGTTGTGGTCCATTGGATTTGAATATTTTGACCATTGGTTGGGTTTCTCGATGTTACAAATTTAATGGACAGTGTAGATCAAAGCATATCTGCAGTTCGATGTGACGTACGTAATACCACCTATTTCGACGCTTTTACGCAAGCTTACTTGTCCCCATGGATCACCGATATATAAGTTCAACTTCTTCTCCGATCACTTTCACTTTCCCTTTTCCCCTTCACTTAACGGACTAATCCTTGTTTTTCTGCCTTTTACCGGTTTTGAATCTTCTTCCTGGGCCCTCCATCGCCACGAGCACATCTACAAGTTCAAGTGCATCTCAAGGCAAAGCAAGGTAATGGAAGACTCGCTGTATACCGGTTATTAACAATGTTATGTGGGTCAGAAGCGCCAACCACGACCCAATGGATATGACTATAACGAAATGTATAAAGATGACAATCAAGGCCCAATGGATCGTTGTTGACACACGGTCGGTGGTATGGTGGCCAACATGTTATGCGCGTGGCGTGAATCACACCTCAATGTATATGACATGAACGATATGTATGGTGTGACAACCGCGATCACGGTCAAGCCACCGTGGTTTATCACATAATGGATCGTGGTTGATGTACGGGCGTAGGCGAAGAAAGCCAAACACTGATTTGACGATGAATGGTAAATTTATTTGTTTCATTCGATGTTTCTTCTACTTATAGGCTATAATAGGTTGGTGAACGAGATGGGTCGTAATTGTTCGCGAACATTTAGAAGTTGGTTGACATGCACAATGGATCGTTGTTGTATATGGGTGGTTGAATGTGGATGCCAACCAAGATCCATATATCGTGACAACCGGGACCCCTGTGATATCAGAACCACGACCCATTTTCATGGGTCGCTTTCACTCACGACCCGTCTAGAGCGACAACCACGGTGCATTACAACATGACAACAATGACAGTCTGTATGACGCCCACGAAACTGTGGCGTGATCTGATCCCGTCGTACACATGCATGTTAGATCGTGGTTACTGTCCACGTTAGAACGTGGTTATAATCCATGTTGGTTCGTGGTTCACAACCACGCCCTAGGCTTGTCCCATGAAAATGTACCATGAAGTGTATGTATTACAGTTCAAATGACATGTCGCAAACAATGTAAATTTTACGCCAACGTGGTTATAATCCATGTTTGTTTGCATCTAGAGCATTTGAGTGTTGTCCCATCTTCCGTGGGCCGTGGCTGTGAATCATGGTAGTAGTGCTATATGGGCCGTGGTTACGCCTACATAGATAATAACAACCACAATATCGTTGTTGCAATTATTTATCAATATTCTGATTCGTGTCTTTTTTTTTTGTTTTCTTGTTTTTTTTCTAATCTCTACAAACTGAGTGCAGATATGTCGTCATCTTACCCATCGTCAGACATTTGGGTCTACGCTTCCCTGGTTGAATCACCAACAGGAACGGGAAAATCAAAGATCAAGTGTCGTATGTGTGGCGCAAAGTTTGTAATAATACTCATCGGTTTCGGTTACACTTGTCATGTCGAGGTGGCGATGCAAAACCATGCCCCAATGCCCCAATCGAGGTCCGAATACTGTTTCAAGCCCTGTTAGATTCGAATAGAAAACCTTCCTCTCCATCCAAACCATGTGCTTCTGGATCTAGTACACGAATGACAATCACAACAGACGCAGAAGAGGATGCCAGATTAATAGCTTTGGAGGAAAAATAAGTCCAACTCGCCTTAAAACGCAGTATGAAAGAAGTTTCTAGACCCCAGCGATATTCGAGACAAAGACAACACGATGTTGAAGCCGGATCAAGTGCAATAAACAAGAAGAATAAAACGAGTAAGCAATTCAAATTCCTGACCTGTCTCGGTGAATTTTATAGGGCATTGGGTACTACATACAATTCTTCACACAAAGAAAGTTTGAAAAATCTAGTTCAAAGTGTAAAAGAGCACGAGGGAAATATCTCTTCACCTTCCGACTCAGATGAAGTGAACCAATATGTATATGAAAAAATTGATAGCAGTTCAGATGACAATAGCAGTTCAGATGACAATACAGTAGGTTATTAGTTGTAAATTGTCATATTGGATATATGAAATTATGGAAGTTTTTGTAATCGTAAATTATGCATTGCATGTATATATATATATATATACATATATATATATATGTATATATATACATATATATATATGTATATATATATATATATATATATTATCGACTTGTTCAACTTCGAAGGGGGCCCTCGACAGCGATTTCAAATCATCAGCTTATTTGTTGAGGTGGGTTGATCGATCCATGGTGGGACATCCTTCAGTTTACGGCATAGGTGGGGAAGGGAGTTCATTAGCGGGTGGGATGACCATAACGAGGGAAGGTGGTGGTGGAAGAGGCTATGTTTACAATATTCACTGCCTTTTTCTAACATTGCAACTACAAAGCACAAAGCGTTACAATCACGACCCATATAAAGGGAAAAGCGCTTCCCTTATGGATCCTGGTTGTCCATACATGACAAACTCCGCATGATGACTATAAAATCAACAATTGAACGTTCGTTTAATTACAAGATTACAACGAAGAAAAATAGTGACTGGATGGGTGCTACAAAATAACTTGAGCTCTTCAAATCTTTTAGCTGCTCTAGCTTTAGCTCTCTTTGCACAGCTGTCAGTACTTCCTCGATCCAAGCAGCCTTTTCTCGTTAAACTGCTGATCGCGAGACCTAGCGGAATGATACTGTTCGATTTCTCTGTCACCCCAGAAAAATTCTCGGAGAGTTGCCGGAGTTCGGAAATTATCTTCAGAATTTCCTGTGGAGGGCGTTGATCTTCCGGGAGATCATGAACGTTCCTGATGAAAGGGAAGGGATCGCTCATAAAGGATGAACGAGAGAATGACTCGATGCCTTCCTCGAATGTCTCCTCAAGTATTTTGATTGAAAGAGAAACAAAATCCATGAATGCTTAAGTTGTTGCAGTAAGGATTATGGGAAGGATTACACCCGAGTACCCTTTATATATATATTCCAAAGGGGGGTTAAGGGGAAGTAGCGACATTAAAGCATCCAAGAATCACCTTGATATGCATGTGAACATGTAGTTATGCGATTAGGATGTCGTGAGACTATTGGTTTTCCAAGGCTGGTGGCTGTCAGCCACGATTGTTGCCATGCACAAGGGATCGCTGTCATCGACGTGGAGTTGAACGTGCATGGAAAAGCACGATCTATGTATCGTGGAAACCACGACCCCGTAACACTAAAACAACAATACATATCATCTTACAACCACGATCCGTCGAACATCATAACCATTGCCGTGTGGAAACGAAAACCACGACCCCGTAACACTAAAACAATAATACATATCATATTACAACCACGATCCGTCGAACATCATAACCATTGCCTCAGGTCGAAACGAAAAAACCACGATCCATAATAACAACGCCATGGTCGTATGACAACCACGAAATCGTCATGTGATCTCGATTCAGGACCACGCGCACGTTATATCGTGGGCAATAACCACGATATAACTTGCGCGTGGAGGAAACGACATTAACACGACTTCGTGAAATGGTTGTGTCGGTTGTGGCTACTTTGTTACAAGGTCGTTGTTGTTATGTTATATGGGTCGTGGTTTCCAGTCTACGTTAGAGATTTGGATGACAACCACAACGCAAAGGGGATAAAAACCGCGGTCCATGGTGCATGTGAAACCTGACCCAACGTGTGGATTGAGCGCAAACACGACAATGAAACCACAATGTGGATGAATCGGTTGATTGGTTTAATAGGGAGCGAAGAGAACACGTTTCAAAACACAATCACGATCAACCAAAAATGACAACCGTGATCCATATAAAAGTCAACTATCAATACATTAAAATTACAATCACGACCCATATAACCTGAAACCGCGATCCATATAAAAGTCAACTACCAAAACATTAGAATTATCACGACCCATATAACCTGAAACCGCGATCCATATAAAATCAACTACCAAAACATTAAAATTACAATCACGACCAATATAACCTGAAACCGCGATACATACAGAACGGCAACCACGACCTATTTACACAAGAAAGGATGAACGAGAGATGGACTCATGGCTTTCTTCTATTTTCGCTTCTTCATCGAGGAAGCGATACATTAGACTCATGCCTTATGATAAATTTTATAATGGTGTCCTCAATATGGTCGTCGCCGGCATGTTTGCATGTGGTGTCATGATGGAAAGGGTCTCATCGAGACCGAGTGGAAGAAAAGATAAATATGATAATATCCCATTTACAAACTTAAATGGAAGACGCGAAGAGTCTTGCGCATCACATCGAGCTTCTCTTCCGGGAGTGACCGTGTTAGATAGGTCGTGCTTATAATCTACACGACATGGTTTCGTGTTATAACACCTGGTCACGCGAAGAGAAGCTCAGTGATGCGCAAGACTCTTCGCGTTTCTTCCATTTAAGTTTGCAAATGGGGATATTATCATATTTTATCTTTTTCTTCCACTCCGGTCGCAGTGAGACCCTTCCACATGCAGCACCACATGCAGCATGCCAGCGACGACCCTCTCGATATTCAGGACACCATTATAAAATTTATCATGCGGCGCGCTGAGTCTAAGGTGTATCGCTTCCTCGGTAGAGAAGCCAGGTAGAAGAAAAGGTAACTATTCCCATGTCATTGCAGAGAACTATTCTTGAATAACGTGTTTCCGATGGCTGGATGCCTGTTGATATTGTCGAGTAGCAGGACTTCTGAAATTGCATTCGGAACTGTTTGTGAAGGCCGTTGAGCTTCCGGACGATCGTCAACATCCAAGAGGAAGTAGAAGGGATCACTAATAAAGGATGAACGAGAGAGGGACTCAATGGCTTCTTCGAATATCTCCTAGATTAATTTATTCTAAATGAAAGAGCAAAGAAATTCATGAACGCGTAAGGCGATGCAATAAATAAGGATTCTGGTTCGGAATGGCCTGTGGGGGTAATCTCATGAAGCCGAGGTGCCTCTTTTATTGGCTGGTCATTCAATGGTCAAGCATTGCGTGGGGATGTGCCTCTTTTATAGGCTGGTCATTCAATGGTCAGGCACTGTTTCCGAAGGGTCGCACTGATTGCGTGGGGATGTCATAACATAACACAACGACACATATGAAGTAACAACCACGACCCATATAACATCTTTCGTGGTTCTCGTGTTATATTGTCTGTGGTTAGAATATCATATGGGTCGTCTTTGTCACTCCGTTAGATACACAACCACGATCCAACGTGGATATATAACACGATCCAGTGCGCAAATGAATCATGATCCATCATCAAAGATAACCAGGACCGCTTATTGGTCACGTCCACGTCTGGTCTCCTTCGAACCGGCGCCTTGACCATTGAATGACTCATTGCTTATCCGCAACTGGGTTGGGCACCGAGCGATCCTTCGAACCGCGCGACCGTTCGGAATCGGCGCGTCCCCTTCGAATCGGCGCCTTGACCATTGAATGACTCGCTACATTTATCGGCGCTTTCTATTCGGAATCAAGGGCACATTCAAATGCAAAGAAAAACGCATTAATGACGATACCTACCCACCCTTTGGATGAATCCCTTTAAAGTGAAAAATGCATTAATGACGATACCTACCCACCCTTTGATGAATCCCCACCCCCACATTAACCACTGCTCGAATGTACTTATAAAAGTGGTAGTTGGGCAACATCTTGTTGAAGCCAATCCGAACCGCAAATCCATCTCTCGGTCTTTCTTCATGGGTGATCCCATCCCTTCCTTGAGGAACGTTGCCGATATTCCTGAAGATCGGATGGCCTCTACGTGGAATTCCGCAGACCGTTCGGCGCCGGTGGCAGATCAACGACTCCTTCTCAATATATGTATTCGGCTCCCTGGGTCTCCTTCGAAGAGAACTGTTCTTCATAGTCGTGGCTTACAGTCGTTGTCCGTGATTCCGAGATAAACGTCTCCATCCCACACTATCCCCCGCTTAAATCCGTGTTCTCCCGCTTAAATTCGTGTTCTTTTTGCAGATCTCTCAAACTCTTTTCTCACGGCAACCATAAGTTCACGATCCTACCCTCGGACAAGACAAGTGAGAGTGCGGTTGTCCTGGTTTGTCGTTGTCATGAAACATTGGTCGTGGATTGCATGTTCACCACCGTCCAAACGATAAGATATTCGATATATACTATGCCATGTCCGAACTTCGATGGGCATATGTCCATACGTCTCCACGAGAATAGATCAAACTATGTGGATGGGCAGATTTCCATACACTCATTGCTCATAACATGATTTCTCCAACACACCTCTCATCAATAAACACGATGTGGAAGAAACCATGGGTGTTTTTCATGGTGCTCCACTGCCGTCGTGTGATCTACTCGTTGATCTATCAAGTCGGATCGTTGAATGACCACTTAACAAATATTGCTGACGCATATTTCATGATAACCGGACGACCCATAGAATAACTATGTACGACCATAATGTAAATACAATGTGAAGAATCGTTCTCTTCGAAGGGCAACCAGGGAGTCAGAAGCACTTTTTGGAGTGTCTTGTTTTAGCCACACTTTTCACAAATGCAGTCATGTTGGTCATGCTAAAACAAGATACCCCAAAAGAGTTTTTCGTCTCGGTGAGTGCCCTTAGAAGAGAACATTTCTCACATTGTATTTACATTTATGGTCGGGTTGTCATGCGTTCTATGGGTCGTGGTTATCATGACATATGCGTCGCGGTGTTTCAGTGGTCATTCAACGATCCGGGCCTTGATAGGTCAACGAGTAGATCACACGGACAGCCGATGGGTGGAGAACCATGGAAAACACCCATAGTTTTCTTCCCGCAGTCGAGGTGTGGCGAGGTGTGGCGTTTTTATCATGTAATATTCGTTGTGGCAGCATATGTAACATGCATCGTTGTTGTCAATGTAATATGGTTCGTGATTGTAATGTAGTATGCATCGTGTTCTAATTACAACATGGATCGTTGTTGATACGATATATGGATCGTGGTTATAATGTGATATGGGTCGTTGCCGTATAATCTCGTGGACAGATGGATGGGCGACACGGACACCGACCCACTTCAATCCGAGCCCATATGGGTCGTGGTTGTCATTTTATGTGGTCCGATGCGGTTGTTCCGTGTCCACTTTCTAACATCACGTGGTTGAGGATGTATTTGCCCTGTTAGATCCGTGTATTGAATTCTGAAGGTTACAATAATCGTGTTCCACATGAATAGTGGGTCGTGGATTTGTCAGGATGTTTAGTTCAGAGTTTCACATGAATTGTGGGTCATGATGTATTTGACAACGGCCGATCCGCATTGACTCATCATGACCACTACCAAGCGTTATGTCTTGGTTTTTAAGAATGTTGGATCCTGAATGATTCATTATCAGCTGGTCGTCGTTGTCTTGTCATTCCTATTCCGATCGTGGTTTCCGTTTAATATGCTTCGTAATTTAAGTGAATAATTGGACGTAGTTGTTTGATATGGTACCTATCAAGTATTTTCACACCGATATTTTTGCATCAACCATTTACAACCACGATCGTATATCATGAAAACCACGCGACTGATATGGTTGTGTACACTATATACATGGCCCAGATGCATAAATGCCCGTTGATTATTATCCACGTTGGTTCGTGGTTGTCATGAAACATGGGTCATGACTGTCATTGGATAGGTCTTGGTTTTCATGATACGTGGTTGTGTATCAACTTTGTGAGTGACACTACGTGAAGCGATGATCGTTGTTGAAACATGGGTCGTTGTTGTCGTTTTATGTTGGTCGTGCCATACGTGAAGCGATGATCGTTGTTGATCTGGATCGCGGTTATCATGAGTAGTATGTCGTGGGACTATTTGTTTGACAAGGCTCGTGGCTGCCGGCCACGTTTGTTGACATGCCTGGCCTTCTCGACAGAGTTTTAAGATCAGGCTAAAACAATACATTACCGACAGAGTTTTTCGATGTTCAGATGCTCATGTAGATACCGCTCTTCGATTATCACTGAATATGGTCGTATTTATTAACCACCGATGATAAGAGTGAGGAGAATGATAATGTCCCCATTCGCATGCTTTAAGTGGGATAGTCTTGTGCATCACCGACCTCGCCTGGGTGGTAACCGTGGTTATATGAATTGTACATGTAATGGATTGTTGTTTCAGTATACCTGCATCGGGCTTGATTTACGACTTATTTGGCCCCGTTGTAATTTTACATGGCGTTAAGGCACACTAACGAGGTTATGAGATTATACCTGATCGTTCGCATGGCAGGCCGATATTGGTCGTCGTTGAAAGACGTAGAAGGGTCGTGAAGATGACAGGGGTCGTTTCTTGGTCGCCATTTAGGTACGTGTGACCAGCCTCTATACCGTCGTCCTTGTCATGTTATGTGGGTCGGGATTGTTACCCCACGTGTCCCGCCTCTGCCCCGTCATGGGCGGTTAATGCAATGTGTTACACATTGTATGTCTCGTGTCACACACCACGGGAAAGAAAATCCAGCGACAACCAATGAATCGATCACGTAACATCCACCACCCACATAACATGACAACGACTACCATTCAACATTAGAATACGACCCATATAACACACAACACGACCCATGTAAATGGTCGTGGTTCTCGCCTTACGTGCGCACGTGGTTGTCATTCCTTAACTCCTACTACGAACCAGTTGGATGACAACCCCGATCCAACAGAATCGGCTCTCACGCAAACCTCGGTGAGAGTTTATAGTGAGGATGGATTGTCATATTCACGCACCCATATCTAACAAAAATCAAATACACCAATACATTGAGCATTTAGTTATCAAACCAAGAATTGACTTTCTTCACGCGGTCATCATCGCTCGTCTTCAACCGCTTTCTTTCAGACCTCCTGAGCCTCTCAAATCACCACTTCAGACCTCGCGGACTGTAGATAATCGATGCAATCGCCCTTCGAAATTTCGGGATGTCCTCCTGCAAAAAAGGGAACAAACTAGTGTTAAATCAAAGGACGAGTTAACAAGATCTCATGTAATCGGATACACACACACATAACCTTCGTTGAAGTCAATCTTATGCGCATGTCGCTCAAGAAGTCTATATACTTCAAAGATGAATACGCCATAGCTCATCCGAGTTGTCTTGCTCCTAAGTTCTGGTCACATCGATCGTTTTTCAAAGTCCATGGCTTCTCCCATATCTTGGATCCATTATCAAGAATATGGAATAGCCATCGCAGCTGATCCGTCCGTAACTCATACGACAATCAACTCGTTTTTCTTGCATCTCGGTACTCAAAGTCACGTCGCACACAAGTGACATCTTTATCTTTATTCTTCAAATTAACAACTCCGACAGAACCAAGCTTGCGGCTCCTCGCGTTGAGTGGGATGTATAGTCGCCAATCACAAGAAATACGACAACAAAGCTAGACGCGCCTCAAAATAATAGGGAATCGCTTTACGTCTTTCATGGATACGTGCAAGTAAATAACCTCTTACCACATCATACTTCCATAGAGGCTTTGATCTACATCGACCGCTGATTCTATCTATAAGCAGATCACCTCAAGTTGCCACTCTTCGATGATGTCCTGCTGATCCTTATGGTTGCCAGCTCCATAAGTTTGCAAAACGCTGCCGGGACATCCATGATGGATCCGTTGATATATTGAAAGGGTCGAGAAACATAAATAGTTTTAATGATGTTTTAAATACAACTATAATCCTCTACATAATACCGCGAATAGCGACGGACGACCAATTTTTTCCTGCTTATTTTGCCATCGCTCTCTTTTCCCGACGCCGATGGAGATAGCGTAGGTATCGACGATTGCCTACACACCGAGGAAGTCGTGTAGATATAATTATCGACATCGATGTTAAGTTTAAAATCAATATGTATAAACCTACAAGAGAGTCGACCCATGATTTTGGGTCACGATGCTCTTCAGCCCATGCAGTGAATCGATGATAACTGCTACACCCAATTCGTGGTCTTCGGCTTCTCGTTAGAGTTCTATGCGGGTCCACGTGATCTCGGCGAAGTCTCCTTTACGGGTATAGCTCATGTTCGATGCATAGCGTGCGGTATCCCTTCCTCACTCACTTGCAAGTACCAATATTTAGTTGTAATAACATGATACGTTATAATCTATGCAAATCCACAACATAATGTCCATTGGAAATCACGATCCGAAAGCAGTTTCACATACAGTTTTCTTATTAGCCTCATCCTGTAATAGATTCATGTCCTGTTCTGAGCGAAGTCGGAGCTCTTTCAAAAGTGTAATTTCTTCTTCGCTATGTAACGTTGCACCGAAGTGATCTTCTCCGTAACACACGATATTACTTGATTGATTTTTATGTATTTCAACACGACCCACGTAGTAGAAGTCATGGCGTGGTTCATAGCGCGACCCGGATCGTGGTTGTTGTCCACGTAAGGTCGAAGTTCACACTGACGTGACGTGGGTACGTGAATCGTGCTTTGGCATTCATACCGTGTCATTCTTCACGCTGGATCTACCTTCACAAAGTGACCACGTCCAAACGTAGAACGCAACTACCTTCCCTTTGAAAATTTCATATACCTTTATTGTTTGCATCTCCTCTCCGATGTGCTTCATCCGCTCATTGATATACGCATTCGTCCCTGAGATCGGCCACCGATTGGACATGGGCTCATTACACGACCTGCTATGTATCATAACCACGATCCAAATATGGCCACAAATGGGGACGATAACTATAATTCAGAAAACTTCAACTTCACATACCGCATTCCCAGTATCTCCTTTCCACAATGCTTCATCTCGTTCCAAAGAAGCAGGCAATCTCCGCGCTTGAAGGGTCGCTCAAGGGACATTGTCCCGTAATAAAATCATACACAATAGATGAGCCAAAACGTGACCGAACAACGACCAAGTAAGGTTCATGATAAATTGATAAGTTCAATTCCATGTACCTCGTTGATCGAATCTCCTTCCCGAGTTGCTTCACTTGCTCCCTACAGTAGAAGCATTCTCTCCTACGAGAGGGCATTGATCAAGCAATCTAATTCCCGCAATGGAGCACTATATTATTATGATTCACGACCCATGTTTCATAGTAAATCACGACCCATCTTACACGTAAAAACCACGCACATTCGGCCGTTGAACGTGAATGTTACCAATGTTGGGCCGTGTATGAACCACGACCCAATCAAAGCATGGCATCTACGGCCTTTACTAGATGGTAACAACGATCATATATCAATGATAATCACGATCCATATTTCTTTTAATTTTCGTTGACGGATCGAAACTCAACTATTAGTCGACTCATCTCGTACTCCCAGTAGAATGAAGCAATGTCATCTTTAAGATGGCTCATCCATCTTCAAGCCGTTTGATACGGTCCATCCCATCATCAACGTTTGTAAGATGTCATATTACATGTTAAGCTGTTCCTTGTATTAAAATCGTTATATTAGACTGTGCACATTCACGAGAGACCTCTAACGAATAATAATAAAACAGGCAATTTCACGTACGTATTTTGTATTAATATCGTCCATCAAATCAGTTTTCACTTCTTCGCGCAAAGTTGAAGCATTATCCACCTTGAGGTTATTTACTTCTTTCATCACAGCCTCCTCCATTCTTTTTCACTTCATTGGTAAGGAACTCAATCCGCTTATTACATTTCTTTCTTTTGCGGACTTGATTTCTTTAATCTCTCTCAATACGTGGCTAATATCGTCTCCGGAAGGAGGCTCTAACTCTAGAAGCCCACAATTTCACTTCTCATTTTCAAGAGGAGGTCAGGAAGATCAAGCATCCACTTTATTTCTAACTTCATCCGCCTCCATCGCCGCTTGTCACCGCCGTGGGTAGAAATGCCAACCGAAGCCTCACAATCGTAGGAATATCTGCTATATTCCCGACAACCCGTTTCTCGGCTTCCACTTCCACCGTCGGCCGAAGCTTTGGGGCCATACGTCACACGCATGGGTAAAATTGATTCATTTATTAACTATCAACACATTGCATAATTAAATTACACTACTATTTAAACAACTCTCAAGACATTGTGAAGATGGCATGGATAAGGGGCCGATTCTGCCGACTTCTTTCGTATTCCAATTTAGTATTCGAGGAATCAATGTATAAGCTTGTTTTCCTATCCGCACACCCACCGTCTCCGTGAGTTTTGGGAATCGATTCGTCATGCCCGGACACGCCTAGTGATCAATTATAATGATCCATTACATATTGATTGACGTGTATGTAATACACATTCAACCTTAAAGAGTAGCGAACCAGGACAAGAATAACGCATTCGCAGGCTTAATGCGCAGACCGCATATGTTGTATGATTTAGGGTACCGCGCGGTCGCCGAGGAATAATGCCGCATGTGGCGTCAAGTAATCCTCTTCAGATAATCATACCCCACACCGCCTCCGTGGGTAGTTATTAAAATAATCCAACATCATCGACCATGTTGATATACTTATCAACATAGTTATTCTTCCCCTGAGATCCAACTAATAGACTCTCAACGCAAATTAATAGAGCCGCTCTTTCACGCGTCCGTATCATGAGTCTCGAATCGGCAAGTGACAAATAGGCTTGTTTCAGGTATTGTTTACTAACACTACCCGTTTCTCGTAGGTCTCCCTAATGTGATCTTCCTCCCTCTTCCCTTCCGCATCCTCCTCCCTAAGCCCCGGGTCCAAATTTCAGCCCCATAATTAAAGCAAAGTCGAGGTTTCTATGAATTTTATCCGGTGCCACTAGAACATCATTCGGATCAACCAACATGCCTTTGCATTAGGCAATGCAAGATCCATGAAAGTGTGCCTAAATCCACTTCTTCTGGAGTGCTTAAGAAGAAATCCGAAATCACTGTCTCTCTAAATATATTCTCGTTTACATCAGGATGCTTCTCCAGGTCTACAATCATATACTTCCCAAAATCGACGGGAGCACTTGGCGGAGACCCGTGCCTCACGAAGTCTAAGCAAGTGGTCATCACCGGCTTTCCTCGACACAGTATATGCTACCAATATGGACATCGATCAAATGATCAATCAACAATAATGCATGTGAAATCGTACTACGTCGATCGTGTGACCGAACTAAATTCTTGATCACGCTGATGTAACCAACAGAGGGTCGTTGTTATCAGGTGTTCACCTAATCGCAGATTGGGGTTGCCATGCAAAGACGGATCGTTGCCGTCTTCTACAGGTCGAGGTCCACGGCCAATAACGACCCACCCCAAATGTGATCAATCGTATCCACCGTCTGTCAACCACGATCCAATGGGGAAACTAACCACTCCACAAACGATCGGGTCAACACGATCCATTGTGGGAAATCGTCCATGTCAACCACGATCACGGGTAAAGCCGTGGTCGTGAATGTCGATCAAACAACTGGTCGTGGTTCACATCCACTTCTCGACATAAATCGTCCATGTCAATACCCAACGAGCTTTTACTGGATGGTTCACATATACGACCAACATAACGTGGTCATACACGACCCACCGGCACATCAACCGTGATCACAGGCCACGATCGCGATTGTCAGTGCTATATGGGTCCATCGCGATTGTCATGCTATATGGGTCCTGTGCCGCCGTGTACAATGAATCGCAACCACGGTCGTGTTTGTCGCTTTATGCGGTTCGTGGTCAGCCATCTACGTTGGCATGGGCAACCATCACCATGGCTGCAACATGTCTACCATAACTCCACTTCCCCATCCCCAAATAACATGAGAGCAACAATCCATCGCGTGCTTGTCACAACAACGATCCATGCCGCGTGTTGCAACCACGCCACGACCACACGGCACAAAAGATGTGAGCCACGACTCACAGCCGGGCACAAGAACCATGATGAAAAACCGTAACGTGCTTGTCATGCCATAGATCGTTGTTGTAGTATACTGACCATCTTTACCGCAACCGTTCGTTGTTGTATTCACCGATGGCATACCCACTACCCATAGATGAAGCACGACCACCATGACTCACAAACACCCGACCCAAATAACGTGTGCGCGAACGATCCACCGCGATTTTCAACCACGATCAGGTGATAGACATCACCACGGATCATAACCACCATCGTCTTTGTTCATGCGCTATACAAATCGTCTCATGTAATGTGACTATCGGGTCGTGGTTGACAACATAAATCAATTAACATGTGAACATGACTTCACATACCGCTCCATCAGAACCATTACCTTGCTTTTGCCCATTGATAGGAAATGAGCTGCACGCCTACTTGTAGTATATGCAAGCATTCGTAGTGTAGTGGCGATGGAGGGCCCGTGTGGAGAAGAATCTGAATCAGTAGAAAAAAACAGGTTGTAGGGATATGGAAGTGAATGGGTCCCGGTGAAGAAGATTCGGTAACCCGGTAAAAAAAAAATGGTAGGGATATGACAGTGAATGGGTCCTTAGGAGAAGAAGCTCTAAATATATTATTTTATTTTATTTCCCTATATATAATTAATATAAATGAAATATTATATATATATATAATCGGTGTTAAGACTTGCAGCGTGGGGAGAAGCGTGTTAAACTTAATCTTGTATACATCCCAATATGTAGGTCGTTGTTACAAGTCACATTAATCGAATCGCTTCCTTACTTCTCATCCGCACTTGAGCCAATCTATTAACGCACGGTATCGAGAAGATACGGAATTACCTAAATCGGATGATAGGAATATGTAAAATCCAATGGACCGTCAACAATCAAGAATGTTGATTCAGTCTCAACAGTGCCATAAATTGTCATCTTTACGCGGTGTGTGTGGGCCAACGATGGCTCAGGATACGTGTCGCGAATTAAACTTATCCCTAAGGAATCCATCGGCCATGAACTATTCCAACTGGTAGATCCCATCGGCGATGATGGGCTCCATGCACTTGACCACTTATGATCACGACGATTGATCTTGAACGTTGGGAACCGAGAGCGATACTCGCGCCCTTTACACGCCATTTGAAGAATCGTATGTACGGGCGACGTATTTATTCCCGAGACAATTAATATTGTGGGTTGTGGCCCGCCATGATGTTTGTCGGAAATCAATCAGGTCCATCGGCTTCATGCGCTCGGTCTGGGGCCAAAAGATGAACCAGATACGAGGCTCAAATGTGGCATGAAAACACGAGGTATTTCAACTCTCCCATAGTAGAAATATTTATGGAGATTTAAGTGTCGTGTCGCACACGGGAGTTAGGTTTCAGTTCATCCCATTAGGAAAATAAGTTATGAACGGTGTGGATGGCGTGCTTGAACATAAATCATGCGACCCTCAGGCGAAGTGTTGTCAATCGGTTGGAGACAAATGTCGACTCACTATAGAAAGCAGGTTTACAACGTATTGGAATATGACTCCACATTTTTCTTTGGAATGACGTCCGCCGCTGAGTAATGGATCTTGACTCACTTTTTGTACCGGGACTCCTAAATTGAACCTCAAGAAACGCGATGAACGGGATAGATTCATTCGCAGAAACATCGGCGTGCGGCCCACTTCGGATTCCGGCGGAATGACCTTCCCTGCTACGGGCATTCGCGAGGAAAGCGCGCTCCGCGCCGACCTTACACCTCATCATGTCACATCGTTTGGGAGTGTCAACCGGCGCTAACCGTCCAGTAAAATTTCGACCTACCCAGTCCATATCTCATAACTACGAAACCCTTGGTTACACCGAATACACGATCTAAATCGTCGTGTACAACCACGACCCATCGAACATTTTGCACTACTACCATATAACAAAGTTAAAAGCCGTGCGCCAACTCGTCAAGCCAAAGGCCCCCACGAACATGGGGGTCGTGGTCAGTGAAGCGAGAACCAGTTCGTATGTTCCCGTGTGGATATGGGTCGTTCTGTGTCATGTTACATGGGGTCGTGGTTGTGAAGGTATGGTTCGTATGTTAGGTGGATATCGGGTCGGTCATGTCATGTTACATGATACGTGGTTGTGAAGGGGTATGGTTTGTATGTTACATTGGACATGGAGTCGTTCATGTCGTGTTACATGAGTCCCCCATTGCATGTTGGAAGAATTAAAATGGCTTGTGAAACGACAACCATTTCCCCATTGTAAAGACTAAAACGACCCAGATGCCATTAACATGACAACCACGAAACTATCCATACAATCGTTGTGTCACAGGTTTATCGTGCCTTTCATGTAGAGTTAATGATGGTTGTTATGATATATGGATCGTGGGTTCTGATGTAACTTAGGTAGTGGGTAGGTTGCTACGGTAACCATTTAGTGTTTTTGGTTCGAGGTACGTGGTGTGCGGATCGGTTGTTGCGAGTTCCATAAAATATGCAATCCCGTTCGTTGAGCTTTCACGTCCAGTTTGGAGACAGGAAAGAAAGCGTGCTTCTGTCGGTCTGGATTCCCAAATAAGCCATTACACACACGGGTCCCCAAACTGCGAGTGGGCGGTCATCGATAAAGGTTCGACCAGCTCTTCGGGGCTTCTACATCGGCACGGGAACTTCGAGAAAGGCGAGGGAGAGGGAGCCGTTCGGATTGAGGTCGGTAGCAGCGACGGAGACAAGCCATATGATCGCGCTCGAAACACGATATAGAAATTCGTGACCATTGTTAAACATGGGTCGTGCCTCTCCCAGTAGTTGTATGTGTACATCGTGGGTGTTAACATGGGTCGTGCCTCTCGTGGTTATGGGTCGTGGACATTTCGGATGCGAATAAACGACAAAGGGACATCGAAGCACGACAAATAAACAATAAATAAATAAAAATAATCGTCCGAGAAACATAAAAATAAAAGCACGAAAGAAAACTCGTTATCACCGTAGAGCGAGAGGGACCGAGATGCGATGTGGGGGCGGGCATCAATGACATCCTGCACGTAGCGGGGCATATTAGCCAATCTCCGTGACACGGGACGGGCGCTATCGGTAGCGTACGCCGTGTCCCGAGCTCGCATCACCGGAGGTGTCTGCCGTGAGGCGTCCAAGTCGAGGGTCGGGTAAAACTTCCTAACTTCGGCCGGGCAATGACATCCATGCCCTTTATCATAGTGAAATTGTATAATTTATCCATTTCCTTAGCCCCCAACTCAATGAGACTCCTTGTATTCGCCCTTGCCGCGGCCGCCATGAGGGCAGCTTGAGCCTCGAGCTGCGCTCGTAGGGAATCCCTTTCCGCGGACGCAGCAGGACGGACTTCGAGACATTCGCTGGCTTGGACTAGTTGTTTCGCCGCCATCGGTCGCTCAGGCCAGAGCAACTCTTTAGCCGCTTCGGCCCCGGCCTACGGCATCCAATGCCATGGTAGGAGGGTCCCTCGTTCGCGAGGCGCGGCCTTACGACTTCGGGCCTCGGCCACGCCCAATGACAGAGGCGGATTGACTTCGCCATGGAGCACAAGCTCTCTCGCCCAGGTATTCCGCTACGACCTTCCTCGACTCAGATAAATCGACGGTGACGGCCTCCCGGCCTATTCTCGAGCTCGACTCGTGGGCGTCTTGCTCGGCCTTCTCGGCCACGAGTTTGGGCCGCTCGGCTTCGGCGATCCATCTCCTTCGGCCTCCTTAGCAGCGCGACATCTTCGGCGGCGACATAACACACGGCCGCAAAATCATCCGTGGCGGCATGGAGTGCTTGGAGAGGGTGTCGGCGATTTGCGACTACAGGTGCGTGCTCGGCCCCGCAGGAATCGGTGAGCACAGGGCTGGCTTGTGGGGACCGTCGGAGGGGGCGGACTCTGGTAGAGGGCTGTAACGAGGCACGATCTGGCCAGGGTCTACAAGCTGGATCCGCCTCCGTCTCGTCCTCGGGAGCCTTCCTCTTCTTCGGCGTGGTGTCATCGTCTTGATTCGGAGGAGAGGACGACATCCATCGGAGGGGCGAGCAGGCCGCCTGGGTCTCGAGCCACTTCCCACCATGCACTGCCAGCGAGAGGAAGAATGCGGCACGGGACACCTGGATTGATGCAAGAAAATGCCAAAGGCCATTATTGCCCCGAGGAATCTTCCCCAGCATTTAAAGAGTGCTAAAAGCGCAGGGATATCCTCGATCCTCTACGACACGTGGCGCAATTCGTTCGCCCGCAGTTCCCAGCATTTAATGCCATTT